>CM076571.1:148768686-149368686 GCA_034641835.2 Pinus albicaulis | reverse complement strand
ACTATATGATCTGTATTAAGTGAGTTTCCCAACTCTGTGTAAACTCTATGTGTTGCGATCTTCTCAACTCTCTGCGAACTCTACTGAGGAAAAGAATTTCCTTCGTCTTAAAAATTTTTTAACTCCACCATGTCCAAAATTATCCCTATAACATTAGATTTTTTTCTTCCCCCAAAATTTGGGCAAACAATTCCCAACAATTCGCTATTTATCAAGGTAAAAAATTTGATGAACATACCAGAAGACATTAGATGACTTTCCTCCTCACAAGCATAAGCCTAGTTGATTAACATAATTAGAATAGTCTAAAGCATAAACCTAGTTGATAAACATAATTAGCATAGTCTAAAGCATATTTCACAGGTTTTTGGTTAATGGCATTTTCTTTTTAAATTACAGTTATTAATACAGATCACTGAGGATGTGTCAGTTATCTCTATTTTTACTTAATGGCGTCTTATTTTTAAATTACAGTTATAAATACAGATTACTGATATGCCCGTTATCTCTCTTTATATAGTTCTTAGAAAGACAATGTTCAAATTAGGAGCTTTGTATTGCAATGTTCTTTTTCCCAGTTGCAAGAAATCTCTTCCCAGATTTCTTTCATAGCTAAAGACTTGTATCACTACTCTTGCAGTGCTAGCTAGTTTTTCAATGCATCTTTCTTTGTCAGTGCTTGCTTCTGCTGATAAGAAATCTCTCTTTTAAATGTTTGTCTGATACGCATTGAACATATTAAGCAGTGCAGTTTCCTTAATTGGTCTCTAAGTTTGAAAATTTTTATTAATAGCAGGTTCGTTGCGTGGGAAAACTAACACAGCATATCATTTTTTTAAGTGGTTTTAGGAGATTTATTTGTGGTTATGCATATCAGTTTCTATCTTGCAAATGTGGAACATACAGTGATACAGAGGAGGGATGTCAAAAATTGTTTGATTGTGCTGTTTGGATTGTGAATAACTGTGTATTTTGAAAGAGCTTTGGCTGATTTGCTGATTTTTTATTCTTTTTACGTAATTCTTGAGATGTTTACTGTAGTTTCCATGGATGAAATAAGAAAATATTTGTGAGGTTCTATAAACCCTAAAGGCTCATAAACGATACCTTTTCCAGAAGTTGACAAATGAGATCTGTGAAATTTTACTTTATGGAGTGTGTGTTTATCATAAACTATAACCTTTGCTCTGAATTTGACAAAACAGAGGTTTGGAATTTTACTTAATGTGTATTATGTTTTTTTTTTTTCAATCGAGTAAAAATATTCAGAAATTGAAAGCTCAGACATTGTAATTTTTACCAAAATTTGTAAACAACCAACTAAATTATTTCGCTTCATTAACCTTTTCCAGAATTTGACGTAACAAAGGTTTTAAGTTTGACTCACTGAATGTGTACGATGTCATATAACATATAAATTATAACCTTTTCCAGATTTTGACAAAACAGAGGTTTGAAATTTTACTTATAAAAAATTTATGACTTTTTTCACTTCGTCGACCTTTTCCAGAATTTCACAAAACAGAGGTTCCAGATTTTACTTCATTGTATGGATTTTATGTTTTTTACAACTGGATTGATGAAAAATCTTGAGACATTGAAGGCTCAGAAATTATGATTTTTTTCAATTCATTAAGTGTTAGAAATTAATGGAGAAAGTTCAGTTAGGATAAGATTGAGATTCTATTTCTAGACCTCAGATCCTAATATTCAAGGAGTGGTTCAAACCATCCAATTATGACAAAGTCTATATGTACTAAACTATTCTCTTGATTCATGTATTATATTGTGTGAGTGTGTTTGTACACTCTCCAGGTTCTCACCTGGAGAGCCATTTCATTAATATTATCATGATATCGGAGCCATCGTGGAAGCATTTGGGTCTCTGTACATTGCGCAGAGAATGCATGAAAAAGACACAGATATAAGACGTTGGCTGCTCAATCGTTAATGCCGCCAAGAGGTGCAGCCATATCTATTGACAGCATCTAATCTGAGGGTCAGAGAATCGGTTTCTTCAAGAGGGGACTCGGCCAATTAAGATGAGGCGTTGGTGGATTGAATGTCGCATTCAGCTCTCTCCACTTGTTTGTTGTTTGAGGTCGTTCACATAATCGATGGCGTCGCCTAAAATCAATGCCTTGTCCATCCAATACATCACAAACCCTACCTTGGAAATATCGAGCACCAAAGCCCGCAGCGTGTAGAGCAAGACCATGTGTTTCATCTTTCGAATTCGGAATCTGAGAATGCGCCCCCTATGTTGAAACGCATTTCTGACATTTTGCATTCCTCCTTCGAGATCAGTTCAAGAACCTCACAGAGAATATTTTCATATGATAACATAAGAGAAAATAGTAAATAAATTTGTGTGTCATTCTTACTATTCAGATGTTGAAATTAATGTCTCTGTTTTTGCTGACTTTATTGCACTGAATTTCTCTGTATCCAATTTTTTGGAACACGTTATAGCTGTTTAGTTTCCGTCGAGTGTTGGTCATGGTACGTTGTCCATGGATCGATAGCAAAGAGCTTGTATGCTCAGTTTCAACCCATGCCGTGTGACATAGAATCTGTGTTAAAACAAAATGTTGAATTGCTACACGTTATAAAAGAAACCCAACAGAAATCTACAAGAGCACATGAAAAGAACGTGGATCATACTCAGAAACAATGGCATGAGAAAAAGAGAATATGATTCACGACTATAGACTTTCAATGTTTGTTCGGAATATTTATAACGGACTGCATCACTTCTCCATGGACGCTTGTTATTGATTACTGTGGTACCTGGCTAAAGAACATAGAAGTTCAGGGCCTACAATTCCAGAAACACCGTTGTAACAACGAGAGGGGCAATCCACCCACCTTGCTTCGTTTTATAGTTTGTTTGTTCTGTGTTATGAGCAACATATTCTGCATTTAAATTGTTGGGTTCAGGAGCTGCGAATTTAGATGTCGCTGTAAATTCTTTTCGTGACTGTCAATTTTCTATCAAAATCAATTATATAATTGGCTATGTGGATAGCAGTCCCTATTGCTGCCCAAAGGATGATATTGCATGTTAATGCTTGTGTGATCTGCTTGTGTGGTTTAGTAGATTCACTTTGAAATTTTATTTATTGAGAAACAACCCATCTTATCAGAAATATATGTGTCATTAGAAATTGCTAATCACATGCATGAGAATTGGATGTCGATATCATTTCCAGTGTGTTGAGAGGTCATTTGCTGCTCGTTGCAAGAGCTGAGGGCACTAAGCCCTGCGTGGCATAGAAGCCACAGTTTACAAGGTTCTATTGTTGAAGAGCTGCCAAAGGGAGGATTCCCGCCTGCGTGGAAATAGGGTTGTTGGAGCTCGTAAGAGGACCGAGTGGAGTCGAAATATGGAAGCAAGACAAAACCAGATAAGCTGTACCTTTTTAACAACATGCCTATTTTTTTAGATATTTTTTCTGATGATGATGATGATGATATTCTCATGTTGGCATTTGGAGGCTTTAGCATGAGTAGTATGTTTTAAGTCTAGATTTTTTTCAGAAAAACAATGTGGTTCTGTTGATGACCACGAGAAACAAGAGGCAGAATCCGTTGTGCAAGATCCTGATATTGAAGAGTCACAAGTTGATCTTTAGGAAGGATGTAAAGATGAACAAAATGTTGAAGATCAATTCGACGAGCCACATGAAGCTGACTGTGAAGACGTGGAAGAAGAAGACAGTGCTGGAGAGAATTTAAAATGTGATAATCTCATCAATATTTATGTGTGTGCAGATGACAACATTGCTGAAGTTTACATGTGTGACACCAGAAATGGTGAGAGAAAACAGTTTCCTATTAAGCCTGTCATAAATTTCAAAAGGTCGAGGATAAGCGTTCAAGCTTTCCATCATTGGGGAAGAAATGAGGCGAAGATACATCACTATCTCATGACAAAGAAAGTGAAGATGAAGCCTCATCCATGAATGAACAAATATGTTCTCACAAGCATAAAGGCCAAGATGAAAACTCTGTTACTAAGTTTTTATGTCTTTTTACCATTATAAGCCTAGCTGAGATTAGACCAGCAGGCGTATGTTATCATATTTTATTGTTACGTACCCTTTCTCCATTAAGGGGGAGTGTTAGAAATTAATGGAGAAAGTTAAGTTAGGATAGGATTGAGATTCTAATTCTAGATCTCAAATCCTAATATTAAGGGAGTGGTTCAAACCACCCGATTGTGAGAAACCCTATATGTACTAGGCTGTTCTCTTGATTGTATGCATCAGATTGTGTGAGTGTGTTTGTACACTCTCCAGGGTCTCACCTGGAGAGCCATTTCATTAATTTTATCATTAAGCTTTTCCAGTATTGTCAATGTTATGTTTGGAATTTTTAATTGGATGTGTTTGATGTCATAAACTATTACGTTTTCCAAAATCTGACAAAACAAGAGTTTGAAATTTTACTTCATTGAATGCAGTTTTATGTTTTCTGGATCGATTAAAAATCTTTGACCTTAGAAGGAGTTTAGAAACCATTTTCCAAAAATTGCTTAAACATCTTTGTTGTTTCCACTTCAGACTTGAATTTTTTTTCTTTTAAGGATTTGTTGAAATTTGGATTCTAGGAGAGACGGTGGTTCCCTAAGGCTTTGATCTTTGTGCCTAGGGAGAAAAGTGTTCAAAAGAATTTAATTTTTCTCCTAAGGTGACTTTATAAAGTTATAAAGTGAAATCTAATTTTAGAGTGACTTTAAGTGATAAAGTTACTAAAGTCTAATTTTAAAGTGACTTTAATAAATTTAATGTAAAATTAGAAAGGAAAAGTGACTTTGAAAATAAATGACTAAGTGGGTCTTTATTAAAGTGGGGTGAATTAAAAAATAGAAAGTGAGATTTAAATGAGCATTTAATCTCAGCCCTAGATCTCAATCTATTTTAGCCATTGGATTTAGGGATTCCCCAAAAGTCACTTAGGGTTAGGTTAAAGGAGGAAAATGAGGGAAAAGGTCATTCATTCTTTCATGAGCAGATTGGGAGAAGGAGAGGAAGAGAGCTAGAGATTTTTCTGAGCAGTGAGAAGAAGGAGGGCAGCAGTGAAGAGATTTCATTAAAGGTACATCAGCATTTATTGGCACACATACCGAGGCAGAAAATCCGTACAGCAAGGGAGAGGTAGTGTTTCCAAGTGAGGAGGCACAAAAATCGAGGAAGAGGGTACAGCAGTAAGCACGCACTTCAAGGCACAAAAATTAGGCATGTTTTCCAAGGAAGAGGGTGGCTGTCATTTTTGGCACAAAAATCGAGGAAGAGGACAGCTGCACAACCCAGATTTTTGGCACAAATTTCGAGAGAGGTTGTTGTACAAAATCTATACAGTCCGTACAGCAAAGTATGGTTGTTTCGGCACGCTTCCCGAGGTGGCCGTATAGAATTTAATGTTGTCCTAAGGTGCTGTAAATTTTATGTTTTCTATTGTTGCTGATTTGGCACAACTCCCGAGGCGGTGTGCAAGCACGGAAATCGAGATAACTCTGTAAATTGGTTGCTGGAATTTTTTCTAAGTTTTTCCTGTTTCACTGTAAAAAGCAATATTCAGAAAATAAAAGAGAAGCTTTCGAACTGGTTTTCCCCAAGAGTTGTAGGGGGTTTTTCCAGGGTCATGTTGACCAAAAATATCAGTGTTTAAATGTGTTGAATGGCTGTTTTAAGCTTGCTAATTTTTATTTCTGCATTTTCCAGCATTCTGTAAATTTTCCAGAATTTGTGTTTTCAACAAAAAATTATTTTTCTGTTGTTGAATGTAAGGATATGGGAAAGGGCATTTAACTAAAAGGAGAAATAAGGTGAAACTGAAAACCGGGGTGGGAAACAAGAAATTTCTACATGGTATCAGAGCTTGAGTGCTGAAAGTGCAGTTTGGGACAGCAAGGAGAAAAATACAGCCTGCTGATTTTTCACTCAGAAAATTCCAGCAAGCTGATTTTTTCACAAACATAATTTTTATCTTTACTACAGCAGTGCTATTTTTCAGTTTTAGGACAGTAGGATGTCATTGGGATTGAGGGTGGAGGATAGGTTGGATGGGCATACCAATTATAGCGTTTGGAAGGAGAGAATGCAGAGTATCTTTGAGGAGGCAGAAGTCTGGGATATCATGGTTCATACCACACAGCAGCCTGTTAATGTGCCTACTGATCCTGTTCAGTTGGCAGCATATAACAGAGAGAACAACAAGGGTAAGAGACTGATCCTAGACGGAATCAAGGACCATTGCATTCCTCATATGAGAGGAAAGAGAAATGCCAATGAGATGTGGTCAGCATTGACCAACCTCTACCAGAGTACTAATGAGAACCGGAAAATGGTCCTGAAGGAGAAGCTGAAGAACATTAAGATGGGTAAGACTGATAGTGCAGCTGGATATCTCACAAAGATTACTAATGTGAGAGATGAGTTGGCAGCGATTGGAGAGGCCATTCCACCCACTGAGTTGGTGCGGATTACAGTGAATGGCCTCCCCCGTTCATGGATGAACTTTGCTGATGGGGTTTGTGCACGTGAGACCCTTCCCACATGGGAGAGGTTTTGGGATGATTGCATTCAGACAGAGATCAGGAAAGGTCAGCTTGGGGCAACCAAGCCAGTTGAGCAGGATGAGGATGTAGCACTGTTGGCAGGACGCAAGAAAGGCAAAGGGAAGAAGCAGGCTTCCACAAGCAATGGTGGGGGCAAAGGCAAAGGTAAAGGTAAACAAAATAACTCACAGAAGGACTATTCCAAAGTGAAGTGTTGGAATTGTCAGAAGATGGGACACTATGCAGTTGTGTGTCTGGAGAAGAAGAAGAAGAAGGGGAAGAACCAGAGCATGGCAGCTTCAGCAGAGGTTGAGGACTTTGCAGATCATTTTGACCGGGAGTTTGGGTTCACTGCGTGTGAGTCCTCTAGTGCGGGACTATCTGCCATAGAGGTTCAGAGGGAGCATGCATTTCCCTCGATTAGCGGAGCATCTTCGGGTATCTGGTATGTGGACAGTGGGGCTTCACGTCACATGACAGGAGTCCATGAGTACTTCTCAGAGCTTTCAGAGAGTGGCACTGATATAGAGGTAGTACTCGGTGATGACAGAGTTGTTAGAGCAGTCGGTGTGGGAACGCTGACATTTCAGAGGGAGTCTAAACCTCCCTTGAAGGTGTCAGATGTTCTTTATGTGCTAGGGATGAGGAAGAACCTCATATCCGTCTCAGCTTTGGAGGACAGAGGATATGAGATACTATTCAGGGGAGGACAGGTGTTGATGTATCCCAGGGGCACTCCAGCTGATTCAGCTAGAGTGATAGGTGTGCGCCATGCAAAGGTGTACAAGTTTGCATTTCAGTCCCTTTTGGCATTGAGCAGCAGTACCGACAGCAGAGCTAGCAGTTCTGAGCAGTGTGAGATTTGGCACCGCAGGATGGGGCACATGCATCATGGAGCCTTGAGGACTTTGCGGGAGATCACTACAAGTGTGCCAGATTTCAGTACTGATCACTTTGATACTTGCAGAGGATGTGCGATGGGCAAGTTTGCCAAATCCCCTTTTCCCAGCAGTGACAGCAGAGCGACTGGGATACTTGATTTGATTCACTCCGATGTGAGCGGTCGGATGTCTCATGTTTCCTTGAGTGGATATGAGTACTATGTGTTATTCATTGATGATCACTCCAGGAGGACCTGGATTTATTTCTTGAAGACCAAGAGTGAGGTCTTCAAGCGGTTTCAGGAGTTCAGAGCTCTTGTGGAGACACAGACAGGTCGGAAGATCAAGTCCCGGAGGTCGGACAATGGAGGAGAGTACACCCTTGGAGAGTTTGTTGACTATTGTGCGAAGGCAGGCATTAGGAGGGAGTTCACTGTTCCTTACAACCCCCAGCAGAACGGGGTTGCGGAGAGGAAGAACAGATCCATCGGAGGGGCTGCCAAAGCCATGTTACATGATCAGGGGTTGCCATTGTTTTTGTGGGTAGAGGCCTGCAACACAGCTGTTTATTTGCAGAACAGGAGTCCGCATCGTGCCTTGGGGCATATGACTCCAGAGGAGGCTTTTTCTGGGAAGAAGCCTGATATTGGTCATCTTTGTATCTTTGGGTGCATCACATACTCCTACATACCCAAGGAGAGGAGGACCAAACTAGAGCCCAATGCAGAGAAGGGTATATTTGTGGGCTACAGTGAGACCTCAAAGGCCTTTCGGATTTATATTCCTACACAGAGGAAAGTTGTTGTCAGGCGGGATGTGAATTTCGAGGAGGATAGGGCCTTTAGGAGGTCACGGGAGTTAGAGTATCTGGATCAGCCAGACCCTCAGCAGCAGTTGAGTCAGTCACAGGGATCCAGTGGGCAGGGATCAAGAGGATCCGGAGGTACATCTATGATGATGTCAGGTCCGTCAGTGAGCAGTGGCTCACAGAGTCAGAGGGGTGGTGCTTGGGGCAGCATGCAGAGCAGTCCACAAAGAAGTTCACTAGGGAGTCCACTGATGGACAGTTCACACGGTACCTCAGCTTCTACAGGTTCAGGTGCAGGCAGAAGGACAACAAACAGACAGTCAGGATTTCAGGCTCCTGATGACAATGAGGAGGAGGCGTTTCATTCTCCAGTGGGAGAAGTATGCTCAGGGAAGAGGAAGCCCAAGTGGCTTCAGGACACCTTGAGAGAGGCCACATCTGTTCTTTGGGCCTAGGCCCCGGTTAGAGAGAGGCAGAGACCACACGAGAGGAGTTTTGTAGCTATATGGGGATGGCTACGACCATCCTTGAGTGACTACGAGCCTTCTAGCTATGAGGAGGAGCTAGCCAACAGGTCTGCGGAAGGAGGCCATGCAGGAGGAGTATTCTTCTATCATGAAGAATGATGTTTGGGAGGTGGTGCCGAGGCCTCAAGGAAAATCTGTGGTTACTTCCAGATGGCTTTACAAGGTAAAGCATGCTGCAGATGGCAGCATTGAGAAATTCAAAGCGAGGTTTGTGGCTAGAGGGTTCTCCCAGGTAGAGGGAGTTGATTACGAGGAGACCTTCGCTCTCGTGGCTTGATATACTTCGATCCGCTCCATTATATCGATAGCAGCAGAGATGGGTTGGAATATCCACCAGATGGATGTGAAGACCGCATTTCTCAATGGCTTCATACAGGAGGAGGTGTACATTGAGCAGCCACAGGGCTTTGAGGTGCATGGGAAGGAGTCCCATGTGTGCAGACTGAAGAAGGCCCTTTATGGCCTGAAGCAAGCTCCCAGAGCTTGGTACTCCAGGATAGATACATACTTGCAGGGGATGGGTTTCACAAAGAGTGAGGCAGATCCGAACCTTTACTATATTGTGATAGGTGAGAAGCCTCTCATTCTGGTGTTGTATGTGGATGACTTAGTCATTACAGGTGTAGAGAGAATAGAGCACTGCAAGAGAGATCTTGTGGTGGAGTTTGAGATGAAGGACATCGGCTTGATGCATTACTTTTTGGGTTTGGAGGTGTGGCAGGAGGAGGGGAATTTCTTCCTAGGGTAGGGGAAGTATATTATGCACATCCTTGGTGGATTCCACATGGAGGATTGTAAACCCATGTCAACACCAATGATCACCAACTGGAAGAAGCTTCATGCTTCGGATTTCGAGTTGGTGGATCCCACATTGTACAGACAGCTGATTGGTTCCTTGATGTATTTTTTCAACACTAGGCCAGATATCTGTTTTGCAGTCAACACGATGAGTCAGTTTATGTGTGAGCCTAGGAAGGTTCACTGGGTGGCTGCAAAACACATTTTGCGGTACTTGCAGGGGACAGTGGATTATGGTCTGGACTACAGGCATAGGGATGGAGTGAGATTGGCAGGTTACACTGATTCTAATTGGGCAGGTTGTGCTTCTGATAGAAAGAGCACTTCAGGTTGTTGTTTTGGGTTGGGTTCGGTAGTGGTGTCATGGTTCAGCCAGAAGCAACAGTCAGTAGCATTGATTTCAGCGGAAGCAGAGTATATGGCAGCCAGTCTAGCTAGTTGTGAGGCCATCTGGCTTCGCAAAATGTTGTTTGGCTTATTTGGTCAGTCATTGAGACCTTCAGTGATTTAATGTGATAATCAGATTTGCATTAAACTCACGGAGAATCCAGTATTTCATGACAGGTCAAAGCATATCGGGATCAAATATCATTTCATCAGAGACTATGTTCAGAAAGGAGCTGTGAAGCCTGAGTATATTCCCACTGATGAGCAGGTTGTAGATATTCTTACCAAAGCCTTACCACGGGGCAAGCATGTCTACTTCAGAGACAAGATGGGTGTGGTGAGGAACACCTTCCTCGGTAAGAGGGAGTGTTGAAATTTGGTTACCGGAGGACAGGTGGTTCCCTAAGGCTTTGATCTTTGCCCCAGGGAAAAGTGTCCAAAAGAATTTAATTTTTCTCCTAAAGTGACTTTATAATTTTTATAAAGTCAAATCTAATTTAAAAGTGACTTTAAGTGATAAAGTTACTAAAGTATAATTTAAAAATGACTTTAAGTGATAAAGTTATTAAAGTCTAATTTTAAAGTGACTTTAATAAAGTCAATGTAAAATTAGAAAGGAAAAGTGACTTTGGAAATAAATGACTAAGTGGGTCTTTATTAAAGTGGGGTGAATTAAAAAATAGAAAGTGAGATTTAAATGAGCATTTAATCTCAGCCCTAGATCTCAATCTATTTCAGCCATTGGATTTAGGGATTTCCCAAAAGTCACTTAGGGTTAGGTTAAAGGAGGAAAAGGAGGGAAAAGGTCATTCATTCTTTCATGAGCAGATTGGGAGAAGGAGAGAAAGAGAGCTGGAGATTTTTCTGAGCAGTGAGAAGGAGGGAAGTAGTGAAGAGATTTCAGTAAAGGTACAGTAGCATTTATTGGCACACATACCGAGGCAGAAAATCCCTACAACAAGGGAGAGGTAGTGTTTCCAAGTGAGGAGGCACAGAAATCGAGGAAGAGGGTACAGCAGTAAGCACGCACTTCAAGGCACAAAAATCAGGCATGTTTTCCAAGGAAGAGGGTGGCTGTCATTTTTGGCACAAAAACCGAGGAAGAGGACAGCAGCACAGCCCAGATTTTTGGCACAGATTTCAAGAGAGGTTGCTATACAAAATCTGTACAGTCTGTACAGAAAAGTACGGTTGTTCTGGCACGCTTCCCGAGGTGGCTGTATAGCATTTAATGTTGTCCTAAGGTGCTGTAAATTTTATGTTTTCTGTTGTTGTTGATTTCGCACAATTCCCGAGGTGGTGTGCAAGCACGGAAATCGAGATAAGTCTGTAAATTGGTTGCTGGAATTTTTTCTGATTTTTTCCTATTTCACTATAAAAAGCAATATTCAGAAAATAAAAGAGAAGCTTTCGAACTGGTTTTCGCCAAGATTTGTAGGGGGGTTTTCCAAGGTCATGTTGACCAAAAATCTCAGTGTTTAAATGTGTTGAATGGCTGTTTTAAGCTTGTTGATTTTTATTTCTGCATTTTCCAGCATTCTGTAAATTTTCCAGAATTTGTGTTTTCAGCAAAAAAATATTTTTCTGTAGTTGAATGTAAGGATATGGGAAAGGGCATTTAACATAAAGGAGAAATAAGGTGAAACTGAAAACCGGGGTGGGAAACAAGAAATTTCTACATGGTATCGGAGCTTGGGTGCTGAAAGTGCAGTTTGGGATAGCAAGAAGAAAAATACAATCTGCTGATTTTTCACTCAGAAAATTCCAACAAGCTAATTTTTCACAAACATAATTTTTATCTTTACTACAGCAGTGCTATTTTTCATTTTTAGGACAACAGGATGTCATTGGGATTGAGGGTGGAGGATAGGTTGGATGGGCATACCAATTACAGCGTTTTGAATGAGAGAATGCAGAGTATCTTTAAGGAGGAAGAAGTCTGGGATATCATGGTTCATACCACACAGCAGCCTGTTAATGTGCCTACTGATGATGTTCAGTTGGCAGCATATAATAGAAATAACAACAAGGGTAAGAGAATGATCCTAGACAGAATCAAAGACCATTGCATTCCTCATGTGAGAGGAAAGAGAAATGCTCATGAGATGTGGACAGCATTGTCCAATCTCTACCAAAGTACCAATGAGAACCGGAAAATGGTCCTGAAGGAGAAGCTGAAAACCATTAAGATGGGTAAGACTGATAGTGCAGCTGGATATCTCACAAAGATTACTAATGTGAGAGATGAGTTGGCAGCAATTGGAGAGGTCATTCCACCCATTGAGTTGGTGCAGATAGCAGTGAATGGCCTCCCCAGTTCATGAATGAACTCTGCTGATGGGGTTTGTGCACGTGAGACCCTTCCCACATGGGAGAGGTTTTGGGATGATTGCATTCAGACAAAGATCAGGAAAGGTCAGCTTGGGGCAGCCAAGCCAGTTGAGCAGGATGAGGATGTAGCGCTATTGGCAGGAGGCAAGAAAGGCAAAGGCAAGAAGCAGGCTTCCACAAGAAATGGTGGGGGCAAAGGCAAAGGTAAAGGTAAACAGGGTAACACACAGAAGGACTATTCCAAGGTGAAGTGTTTAAATTGTCAGAAGATGGGACACTATGCAGCTGTGTGTCTGGAGAAGAAGAAGAAGAAGGGGAAGAACCAGGGCATGGTAGCATCAGCAGAGGTTGAGGAATTTCCATATCGCTTTGACCGGGAGTTTGGGTTCATTGCATGTGAGTCCTCTAGTACAGGACTACCTACCACAGAGGTTCAGAGGGAGCATGCATTTCCCTCGACTAGCGGAGCATCTTCGGGTATCTGGTATGTGGACAGTGGGGCTTCACGTCATATGACAGGAGTCCGTGAGTACTTCTCGGAGCTTTCAGAGAGTGGCACTGATATAGAGGTAGTACTCGGTGATGACAGAGTTGTTAGAACAGTCGGTGTGGGAACACTGACATTTCAGAGGGAGTCTAAACCTCCCTTGAAGGTGTCAGATGTTCTTTATGTGCCAGGGATGAGGAAGAACCTCATATCCATCTTAGCTTTGGAGGACAGAGGATATGAGATACTGTTCAGGGGTGGACAGGTGCTGATGTATCCCAGGGGCACTCCAGCTGATTCAGCTAGAGTGATAGGTGTACGCCATGCAAAGGTGTACAAGTTTGCATTTCAGCCCCTTTTGGCATTGAGCAGTAGTACCGACAGCAGAGCTAGCAGTTCTGAGCTATGTGAGATTTGGCACCGCAGGATGGGGCACATGTATCATGGAGCCTTGAGGACTTTGCGGGAGATCACTACAGGTGTGCCAGATTTCAGTACTGATCACTTTGATACTTGCAGAGGATGTGCGATGGGCAAGTTTGCCAAATCCCCTTTTCCCAGCAGTGATAGCAGAACGACTGGGATACTTGATTTGATTCACTCTGATGTGAGCGGTCAGATGTCTCATGTTTCCTTGAGTAGATATGAGTACTATGTTTTATTCATTGATGATCACTCCAGGAGGACCTGGATTTATTTCTTGAAGACCAAGAGTGAGGTCTTCAAGCGGTTTGAGGAGTTCAGAGCTCTTGTGGAGACACAGACAAGTCGGAAGATCAAGTCCCTGAGGTCGGACAATGGAGGAGAGTACACCCTTCGAGAGTTTGTTGACTATTGTGCGGAGGCAAGCATTAGGAGGGAGTTCACTGTTCCTTACAACCCCCAGAAGAACGGGGTTGCGGAGAAGAAGAACAGATCCATCGGAGGGGCTGCCAAAGCCATGTTACATGATCAGGGGTTTCCATTGTTTTTGTGGTCAGAGGCCTGCAACACAGCTGTTTATTTGCAGAACACGAGTCTGCATCGTGCCTTGGGGCATATGACTCCGGAGGAGGCTTTTTCTAGGAAGAAGCCTGATATTGGTCATCTTTGTATCTTTGGGTGCATCACATACTCCTACATACCCAAGGAGAGGAGGACCAAACTAGAGCCCACCACAGAGAAGGGTATCTTTGTGGGCTACAATGAGACCTCAAAGGCCTTTCGGATTTACATTCTTGCACAGAGGAAAGTTGTTGTCAGGCGGGATGTGAAGTTCGAGGAGGATAGGGCCTTTAGGAGGTCACGTGAGTTAGAGTATCTGGATCAGCCAAACCCTCAGCAGCAGCTGATTCAGTCACAGGGATCTAGTGGGCAGGGATCAGGAGGATCCGGAGGTACATCTATGACGATGTCAGGTCCGTCAGTGAGCAGTGGCTCACAGAGTCAGAGAGGTGGTGCTTCGGGCAGCATGCAGAGAAGTCCATAGAGAAGTTCACTAGGGAGTCCACTGATGGACAGTTCACATGGTACCTCAGTTTCTACAAGTTTAGGTGCAGGCAAAAGGACAGCAGATAGACAGTCAGGATTTTAGGCTCCTGATGACGATGAGGAGGAGGAGTTTCATTCTCCAGTGGGAGAAGTGTGCTCAGGGAAGAGGAAGCCCAAGTGGCTTCAGGACACCTTGAGAGATGCCACATCTGTTGCTGAGCCTAAGAGGCCGGTCAGAGAGAGCAGACCACCTGAGAGGTTTTGTAGCTATATGGCAATGGCTACCGGCATCCTTGACTCTGAGCCTTCTAGCTATGAGGAGGCAGCTAGCCAGCAGGTCTGGAGAGAGGCCATGCAGGAGGAGTATTCTTCTATCATGAGGAATGATGTTTGGGAGGTGGTGCCGAGGCCTGAGGGCAAATCCGTGGTTACTTCCAGATGGCTTTACAAGGTAAAGCATGCTGCAGATGGCAGCATTGAGAAATTCAAAGCGAGGTTTGTGGCTAGAGGGTTCTCCCAGGTAGAGGGAGTTGATTATGAGGAGACCTTCGCTCCCGTGGCTCGATATACTTCGATCCACTCCATTATATCGATAGCAGCAGAGATGGGTTGGAAGATCCACCAAATGGATGTGAAGACCGCATTTCTCAATGGCTTCATACAGGAGGAGGTGTACATTGAGTAGCCATAGGGCTTTGAGGTGCATGGGAAGGAGTCCCATGTGTGCAGACTGAAGAAGGCCCTTTATGGCCTGAAGCAAGCTCCCAGAGCTTGGTACTCCAGGATAGATACATACTTGCAGGAGATGGGTTTCACAAAGAGTGAGGCAGATCCGAACCTTTACTATATTGTGATAGGTGAGAAGCCTCTCATTCTGGTGCTGTATGTGGATGACTTGGTCATTACAGGTGCAGAGAGACTCATAGAGCATTGCAAGAGAGATCTTGCGACGGAGTTTGAGATGAAGGACATCGGCTTGATGCATTACTTTTTGGGTTTGGAGGTGTGGCAGGAGGAGGGGCATTTCTTCCTGGGGCAGGGGAAGTATATTGTGGATATCCTTAGCAGATTCCACATGGAGGATTGTAAACCTATGTCGACACCGATGATCACCAACTGGAAGAAGCTTCATGCTTCGGATTCCGAGTTGGTGGATCCCACATTGTACAGACAGCTGATTGGTTCCTTGATGTATTTTGTCAACACTAGACCAGATATTTGTTTTGCAGTCAACACGATGAGTCAGTTTATGTGTGAGCCTAGGAAGGTTCACTGGGTGGCTGCAAAACACATTTTGCGATACTTGCAGGGGACAGTGGATTATGGTCTGGACTACAGGCAGGGGGATGGAGTGAGATTGGCAGGTTACATTGATTTTGATTGGGCAGGTTGTGCTTCTGATAGGAAGAGCACTTCAGGGTGCTGTTTTGGGTTGGGTTCGGCAGTGGTGTCATGGTTCAGCCGAAAGCAGCAGTCAGTAACATTGAGTTCAGCAGAAGCAGAGTATATGGTAGCCAGTCTAGCTAGTTGTGAGGCCATCTAGCTTCGCAAGATGTTGTTTGGCTTATTTGGTCAGTCGTTGAGACCTTCAGTGATTTACTGTGATAATCAGAGTTGCATTAAACTCATGGAGAATCCAGTATTTCATGACAGGTCAAAGCATATCGGGATCAAATATCACTTCATCAGAGACTATGTTCAGAAAGGAGCTGTAAAGCTTGAGTATATTCCCACTGATGAGCAGGTTGTAGATATTCTTACCAAAGCCTTACCATGGGGCAAGCATTTCTACTTCAAAGACAAGATGGGTGTGGTGAGGAACACCTTCCTCGGTAAGAGGGAGTGTTGAAATTTGGTTACCGAAGGACAGGTGGTTCCCTAAGGCTTTGATCTTTGGCCTAGGAAAAAGTGTCCAAAAGAATTTAATTTTTCTCTTAAAGTGACTTTATAATTTTTATAAAGTCAAATCTAAATTAAAAGTGACTTTAAGTGATAAAGTTACTAAAGTCTAATTTAAAAGTGACTTTAAGTAATAAAGTTACTAAAGTCTAATTTTAAAGTGACTTTAATGAAGTCAATGTAGATTTAGAAAGGAAAAGTGACTTTGGAAATAAATGACTAAGTGGGTCTTTATTAAAGTGGGGTGAATTAAAAAATAGAAAGTGAGATTTAAATGAGCATTTAATCTCAGCCCTAGATCTCAATCTATTTCAGCCATTGGATTTAGGGATTCCCCAAAAGTCACTTAGGGTTAGGTTAAAGGAGGAAAAAGAGGGAAAAGGTCATTCATTCTTTCGTGAGCAGATTGGGAGAAGGAGAGAAAGAGAGCTGGAGATATTTCTGAGCAGTGAGAAGAAGGAGGGCAGCAGTGAAGAGATTTCAGCAAAGGTACAGCAGCATTTATTGGCACACATACCGAGGCAAAAAATCCATACAGCAAGGGAGAGGTAGTGTTTCCAAGTGAGGAGGCACATAAATCAAGGAAGAGGGTACAGCAGCAAGCACGCACTTCAAGGCACAAAAATCAGGCATGTTTTCCAAGGAAGAGGGTGGCTATCATTTTCGGCACAAAAATCAAGGAAGAGGACAGCAGCACAACCCAGATTTTTGGCACAAATTTCGAGAGAGGTTGTTGTACAAAATCTGTACAGTCCGTACAGCAAAGTACGGTTGTTCTGGCACGCTTATCGAGGTGGCCGTATAGCATTTAATGCTATCCTAAGGTGCTGTGAATTTTATGTTTTCTGTTGTTGCTGATTTGGCAAAATTTCCGAGGCTGTGTGCAAGCATGGAAATCGAGATAAGTCTGTAAATTGGTTGCTGGAATTTTTTCTGAGTTTTTCCTGTTTCACTGTAAAAAGCAATATTCAGAAAATAAAAGAGAAGCTTTCGAACTGGTTTTCCCCAAGAGTTGTAGGGGGTTTTTCCAGGGTCATGTTGACCAAAAATCTCAGTGTTTAAATGTGTTGAATGGTTGTTTTAAGCTTGCTGATTTTTATTTCTGCATTTTCCAGCATTCTGTAAATTTTCCAGAATTTGTGTTTTCAGCAAAAAATTATTTTTCTGTTGTTGAATGTAAGGATATGGGAAAGGGCATTTAACTAAAAGTCGAAATAATGTGAAACTAAAAACCGGGGTGGGAAACAAGAAATTTCTACAGGATTTCTTTTTGGAAAAAGGTTTAATCGCAATATCAGGCAGTTTTAAAGATTGTTGTAGTGATTGGAATCATTATGTCGTGGTAGTTTTGGAGCAGATTACAAAAGAAGAAATAAGTTGCAACTTACTGCCAGCGGTTGGCAAAGGGATAAGCCGTGGACAAGTTTTTGGGAAAGGATGTGCACTGCATTGAACAGCATTGTGCACTCTGGCAAACTGTAAATATTAAAATAGATTTCTCATAAAATAGAATGAAATTATGATTTTCAAAATTAAAATTTTTCAATAGAGTAATTAATTTATTTCGTGAAAACATATGTTCGTAAAAGTTCTACGTTCTAGATATATTCATCAAAGTCTTAGGGTTTGTAGGGAGGATAAATTTATCACATATTTAATGTTGGATTTAAGACTTTATTTTCATATTAATGATTAGTTTTCTTATTTTATTATTTTCAAAGAAGATAAGTTTTAAAAGTTAAAGTTTTGGATTTGCGGGGCAGATAAATTTAATTCATTCATGTTATTTCTAGTCACGAGAGATAAATCACTATGGTTAGTATTCGAAGTGAGGAGAGAGATAACTTAGGATTTGTGATGGGGTGAGAGTTATTATTGGCTTGTAACAGGTTCAATGTTTCTATTTCATAATATTTGTAATGTTTTTATTTCATAATATAGGGGTTTAACATTGATGATATTTTATATTATTATGTAGATTATTGAAAGTTTTGCGGTATTTTTTTAAGTTTGGCAAGATTTAAGTTATTTGATAAAGGGATTCGGGATTTGATGGATATGGGGATTCGAGAATTGGATTTGAGATACGGTGACCCGGAATAGGACATGTCTCAACCCAATGAATCCGGTTTCTTAGTGCACGACCACAATTTTATCATGTCCAATATATCATCTCTATCGGAATTGGGAATTAAACTAGTGAATTCATATCAAGAAGTGCTTTAACAAAGCATTTGATTACCTCATAAGCTCCTAGAACCTTTTTTGGAAAGCCACATTCCTAATAAAAAATTCAAATTTTTTATCCTAAGTTAAATCGATGTTAACATGAAATCTGTTATGAAGTGAGAAGTACTACTGTCCAATAAAAGGTGCTATACTTCTATTCCATTTAATTCCCTATAATGCTATCGAATGCAGTCTATCATTTAGATCAGTCACATGATTAGGTTTTTTTTTAAGTCATGTTTTAATTTCTGACCAGCATTATGAGGAGGATGTTGCATGTATGAAATTAATTTTGCCATGAATGAGCAGGATGTTACATGTATGAGATGGTTGTTCATCGATTTACATTCAAAGCATTTGTAAGAATTCATTTTTATTTATTAAGTTCAAAGCAACTTTTTATTGCTAGTTAATAGAGATGTACAATATACTTTAGTATGGATAAACAAGCATACTTGAAGTACATTTTTATTTTTTTTCATGTTCAACTTTTAAAGGTTTACAAAAGTATTAGATGCAATGAGTGTTTATCTCTCTTAATTAACACTAAACATGACCTTTTGTTTTTTAAAAATTTATTATGAAAAACCTCATGTTGAAGTTCAAAGCTAGTGCTTTACATCAATACATATTTGATATTATTTTCTCATGCTTTATTTGATATTATTTTCTCATGCTTAGTTACATTTGTGTAGCTGCCTTCGTTTTAAATTGTTCTATTATTTAATAGCAACTTACTAAGATGTTCTTCAATATTTTACCTTCATCAACATTTCAAGTATCTCTGTTAAAAATAGATTCTATTATCTAAATAAAAGTTACAGAAGTCAAATGTATTTCATGGCATATTAACCATTGCACCTAGTAACAAGCTTCCTTAAACTAACACAAATTAACTAGTTAGTATTAATGTATATGGAGCAGTTGCAGGGTTTTCAACTAGAAAACAAGACTGTGAACCTGAAACAAACAAGAGAAAAAAAACCAGTAAATTTTTTGACAAAATACAACTATACTCAACATGTTAATGAAAGTTGAGCCTTGACCATGTAAGATAGTACAGCCATAATTTAAATTGCAATGGTCTGTTCCCTCTCTTGAGTAGTACAGAGTAGTACAGCCATAATGTAAATTGTAACGGTCTGTTCCCTCTCTTGAGTGTGCCCAATAGCTAGGGTTAATGACAAAAAAAAAAAACTTTGCAAAAGTAGGGTCTGTATGTAGCCTTTATTTCGATTGACGAGCTTGCATCTACGGAAATGAGAAGCACAAATTAATTAGTTTGGATATGCTATTTGTTTTAATGGTAGGTTACATTCCTTTTGATGAATCAAATCTTCTGACACTATATAAAAAGTATGCCAGATCAACCCAAAGTTACATACGTTTGTTGTATTTATTTTTCTTTAGCACTTCTATAAAAATATGGTCGAATGACTGACGCGATGCTACTGAACTGCAAGAATGCCAGCTCAACCCAAAGTTAAATACTTTTGCTGTATTTACTCTTCTTTTCATCACTTCTATAAAAATATAACCGAATGACCTGACGTGATGCTACTGAACCTGCCCTCCATGGTTTTATTCTTGTGCAAAAATACTGACTTCAAGAATTTTGGACCTTGTAAGATCTCAAACCTAATTTTTTTAATAAATCTAGCATACTCGAGTGTTCAAAATAAAAATGTTTTCAATCAAAGAAATTGAATACAAGGAGATTTAAAAATGCAGCTTCTTATTATTTATATTAATGGCTGGAAATAAAGATACATGCCCTTATAAATAAGAATGGAGCCCTTGCAAATGCAAATGGCATGTGTATGGTTGCTCATTAAACACTAATCTAAGACATTGAAGCACTTTTGTAAATCTTGACTAGATTTACTATATAAGTTCACCCAAGTTCATTCAGGGGATTTGATTCAGGTATCCAATAAGATTGACAAACTTAGCATGATCTCAATACTTAGCTTCTATAGTCTTTTATAGGTTTGATGGACTCTCTAGAAACTTTATTTTCTTATTTTCTCTAGAAAAACAAGAAGAATACCGTGGAAATATACCATGAATAAATACCATGGTAAATACCATGGATGAATACCACCATAAATACCATGGGTAAATTCAATCCACTTTGACCATTGCCAGAAAAAAATATTACAGATCCAAAGCAAAAGAAAGTAAGTTAAATGGTATTGAATGGTATCCTATAACATTGCAAATATGTCCAGCTTGTCCCATGGATTATCTTCACTGTTATCTATGTAAGATTTTGAGATACAAAGATCTAGATTTGCAAAAAAATGAACAGACTTGCAAGAGAATGAAGGAACGAGCAAGAATTGAGAAAAGAATGAAAATTGATTCTTCAATATTAGTTTTGGAATAAATACATAAAATAAACTAAGTTAAGCTTAGTTGTACATGCAATAACTATGGATAGTTAAAGCTAACTGAAGCAAAGTGTGCTTTATGTTCCGTTAATGTGCGCATGCACCACATGCAAGTAGTAAGTTAACTAACTAAGCAAGTGCACATCACATGCAATTTTTAGAGTTTAACTAAAGCTAATCTAGATGCATGTACACCAACACAGCGAGTCTAGGTGCATGTACACCAACACCCCCCCCCCCCCCCCCCCCTTAAGCATAACTTAGGTGAGTGTGATGCAAAATGAATGAGTCCTGGCAACACAACCATTTCAGGTACCCATATATAATGCATAAAAAGGAGGAAAGAGGGGAAACCCAGTGTGAAGAAAGCCCCCCCTCAAAATATAATGAAAAAGTAGAGAAAATACAACTGTTAGGCAGTCGTGTCCTTCACCCCGAGACGATCTCGCAGGAATCGAAACTTCTGCTCAGTGAAAGTCTTGGTGAAGATATCAGCAGTCTGCTCGAAACTAGGACAGTACTGAAGATCGATGATCCCATCATGAATGGGTTCTCTAATTAAGTGCATGTTGATCTCGATGTGTTTGGTCCACTGTCACTGCATTGGATCTCTACAAAACTTTAGCGTACTTTGATTATCGCACTAGATGACAGTTGGATGATGGACACTGATCCCAAGCTCAGATAGGAAATGTTGGAGCCAAATTTCCTTAATAGTGGCATTGATTGTTCCTATATACTCGGCCTCTTCTAATGATAAGGCAATGGCAGCCTGCTTCTTGCTTGACCAACAAATTGGGTCGGATCCCAAACTAAGTACATAACTAGAGGTGGACTTGTGATCAATGGTGTCGCCAGCCCAGTCTGAATCTGTGAACCCAATGAGATTCAAAGAACAATTGGCTGCATAATGAATCCCATAGGTGATTGTCCCTTGGACATATCAAAGGATGTGCTTTGCAGTGTTCCATTGTAACTCATGTGGCTTCTGCATGTATCTGGAAACTGCTCCTACGGCATAGGAGAGATCAGGATGGGAGTGAAGGAGATAAAAAATACTTCCCACAAGCTGGCAGTACAATGTGAAATCAACCAATGGTGTGTATTTTCCATTCTCAATCTTTATCCCTGATAAGAAAGGTGTGGCTGTTGGCTTGCAGTCACTCATGTGAAATCGTGCCAAAAGATCTCTAGCATACTTTGGTTGAGAAATAGTAATCCCTGTAGAATCACTCTGATTGATGTCTAGTCCAAGGAAGAAATTTAGCAAGCCCATGTCTGTCATAGAAAACCACTTATGCAATGCAATTTTAATCTTAGTAATGACAGTAGTTGAACTACCTATTATCAAAATATCATCTACGTAGAGTACTATGATCAACAAGGAGTCAATTTTCTTCAAAAAATAAACATTGGAATCAGATTTGCAGCGTACAAAATTTTGAGATAACAAATAAGAATCCATATTTGCATACCATGCTCTAGGTGTTTGCTTGAGGCCATAGAAAGACTTCTTTGGTTTGCATACCAGAGATGAATTGTGCATGTATCCAGGTGGCTGCTCCATGTAGACTTCCTCCTCAAGATCACCATGGAGAAAGGCATTCTTCACATCCATATGATGCACCTCCCATCCTCTTGCTGCTGAAATGGAGAGAGCTAGTTGAATGGAATCCATTTTTGCCACTGGAGAAAAAGTCTCATCATAGTCAACAACATGTACTTTCTGAAAAAAAATTACTACCAATCGTGCCTTATATCGACTAACTTGGCCATTTGATGCTTTCTTGGTCCGGTAAACCCACTTGCACCTCACAAGTTTGCGATTGGAAGGTAGCGGAACCAAATCCCAAGTTTGGTTCTCAATGAGAGATTTATATTCCTCATCCATTGCAGCTTCTCATTCAGGATGCCCACTTGATTCTACATAATTTTGTGGATTAGATCCGTGCGTCATATAATCATGCATGAGCATGGATGGCTTCATAGCTAAGAGTGCTTGCGGATCTTGCTCAAATAGAGGGATAGAGGTAAGATCATCAAGGATATCACTCATGCTGTGCCATTTTTGTGTTGAAGGTGGCCAAGAATCTTCCGAACTACATGCGGAAGTATGATCTCAATGTTCAACAATTGGTGGTCCAACAGGCATCACAGGAAAAGACTCATCTTCATTAGAATTCTAATATGAAGTTTCATCTACATACTCATCAATGAGTGGTGATGGAAACTTGGTAACAAGTTCATCCGCTAGTGCATGCAAAATATCTTCGTCAAACTTTACACTCCTTTCATTAATAAAGAGCTCTTCAGTGTGGATATTAAGCAATTTGTACCCTTTGACTTCATCAGAATATCCAACAAACATGCATGCTTTACTTTGAGGCTCCAAAGCCTTTCTCTTCTCTGTAGGAATGCGGGCCCATGCTCGAGATCCAAAAATGCGGAAATGACTAACTTCAGATTGCATTCCATTCCAAGCCTCAAAAGGTGTTTTTCCAATAACAAATTTATGAGGAGATCTTTTCCGGATGTATGAGGCACAATTGATAGCTTCAGCCCACAATTTTGACGGAAGAGATCTTGCATGCAACATGCAATTAGCCATCTCTTTCAAAGATTGATTTTTCCTTTCAGCCACGTCATTTTGTTGTGGAGTGTAAGGAACTGTATGCTGCAACTATATGCCTGCTTCATTACAGAGATCCTTGATATCTTTGTTGACATATTTCGTCCCATTATCTGTGTGGAGTATCTTGATGCGTTTTCCAGACTAATTTTCCACATGTGCTTTGAAAATCTTTAGATGTTAAAAAACTTCAAACTTGAGTTTCAAGAATTAAACCCAAGTGAATTTTGTATAATCATCTATAAATGACAACATATATCTTGCTTTGCTCATTGAAAGCATTGGAAATGGACCCATGAGATCACTATGTACAAGTTCCAAAGGTGAAGAGGCTCTCCATGCATGCCCCTTCTCGAATTTGTCTTGTGGATGCTTTCCAAGAGTACATCCATTACAAACACCATTTGAATATTCAATGGTCGGCAATCCTTTGACCATCCCTTGCTTGCTAAGCTATTGCATATATCTGAAATTCAAGTGCCCAAATCTCTCGTGCCAAATCCTACTTTTTTCATTTGCATGCGTAAGTAGCAAAATGGAATCTGATTGAGGAACAAAATCAAAAAATGTATACAGACGAAATTGATCATTTACCTTGCCAGATGCAATCTTTAGGTTGGTTTGCATGTCATAAATTCCCACGGAATCCGGGGTAAATTCCACTTTCCTTCCACTGCCTGTGTGTGTCATCTGATACACTGAGAGAAGATTCATAGAAAGCCTTGGAATATGCAAGACATTCTCAAAATTTCCATCTTCGAATTGCACTCTTCCTTGTCCAGTTTCTGCAACTGCAGAATTAACCCCCATGAGAATAGGAGGTCTTGAGTATGCATGTAGAGAAGAAAATGATTCCTTTGAAGAAGACATATGATGGGAAGCTCCTGAATCGATGATCCATTCTTGTGGTGCAGAATGAAGAGAAATCGAAGCATGCCCATTACCTCTTGGATCTGGTGCTTTTTCTCCAGAATTCTTCTTGGCATTCTCAGGAATGTGGTCTCCAAGATTGTGTTGCTGGAGTGTCTGCGCCATAATATCTATAGTCTTCTTCATGCATGCAGATTCAGGATGAAAACCACGGTGGCAATAATTGCACATTGATTTCCCTTTTGTTCCTTTCCTTTCCTTTGAGCCGGATGATCCATCAGGGGGTTTGGGATTTCCTCCCTTTCTTGGATCAGGATCCTTCTTCCCTTTTCCTTTCTGATGGTCTTTGGAATTTTCCTTTCCTTTTGCATGCACAGTAAGTGCATGCACTTTGGAATTTTTAAGTGTGCCCATTTTGATGAGCTTATCTTGCTCATGCATCAAAGACTAAATAAAAGAATCCAGTGAGGGCATCTTCCAAGCTGCAATGGCTGCAGATATTACTGTGTGGAATGTAGAGACAAATATTGCATACTCTGGACCAAGTTTTGATAAAATGGAAAGAATCGACTGATTTTCTTGCTTGGATTTGTCGATCTCGCATCCTTTCAGGTGAAGCAACAAGGCTTTAAACCTTGTGAAAAAATCTTGAATGTTCTCAAAATTTCTCGGATCTAATGAGTTTAACACATTTTCGAGAATGTGACCTTGCATTTCATCATGTTTTCTAAACAATCCTTCCAAAGTTTTCCATACTTCATTTGGAGTTGAACATGATTCGACATGAAATAGAAATTCTGGAGAGATAGTTAAACGTAGGATGCCGAAGGTCTCGTCCATGCGATTGAAATAATTTTTTTTCTCCATTGTCGATGTTGGTTCAACTTATATGTCCATGGTTATTCGAAATAAGCCTCTACTTCTGAGATGAATTAGAATTTTTTTCTTCCATTTGAAGTAACTATATGGAGTAAGAATTTCCGATTGTGGAAACTCCAATTTAGACTCCATTCTTTGTTGTTGCTTCAATCTTCTGAACCTGCAAATAACAATTGCTTGTGCACTGATTAAAAATCCCTATGCTCTGATACCATGTAAGATTTTGAGATACAAAGATCTAGATTTGCAAAACAATGAACAAACTTGCAAGAGAAGGAAGGAGCGAGCAAGAATTGAGAAAAGAATGAAAATTGATTCTTCAATATTAGTTTTGGAATAAATACATAAAAGCAAGTTAAGCTTAGTTGTACATGCAATAACTATGGATAGTTAAAGCTAACTGAAGCTAAGTGTGCTTTATGTTCTGCAAATGTGCACATACACCACATGCAAGCAGTAAGTTAACTAAATAAGCAAGTGCACATCACATGCAATATTTAGAGTTTAACTAAATCTAATCTAGGTGCATGTACACCAACACAGCTAGTCTAGGTGCATGTACACCAACAATCTGAATCCATCTTATACTTGACAGCAATAGAATTTGAAAAGATTAAAAGGTCATGGGATTTTGTGTGATGAGATTGAATTTATTTTTTTGGAATGAGCTTTACAACAAAGTGACATGCACATTTATATCCTCCGTTGGTAGCGTATTACAGTAACTCATATTTTTTAGAATGAATTGTTGAAGAAAAGTTACAAGCCACCCAAGTTCCAAGAAGAAAAGGAGATCATTCGGATGACGTAGATGTAGTTTTTAATGACTCAGAAGTAAGATCACATTATGTGAAATGTTGTTTTTCAAGGAACAATATTTTTACTAGGTTTTTGCTACTTCAGGATCATCTTGTCACAACGTAGAAAGAGACAACGCCTGTGTTAATAAATACATTTGAATTCATCTACATGTCACAAGGTGTCAACCTCAACATTTTGCTTGAAAAGCTATTGTATGTAATATAAAATTGTAGGTTATAATGAAGTTTTAGAGAACTTGCTTTTTCGTGATATACACATTCACATACGATTCTACAACAGAAACCTCCTATTCAACATATTAGCTTCTAAACAACTATTTTTTCAAAGCATTTTTGTGATTGCACACCATGTATAGGATAGTAATTGTATTTTTTCCTTTATGTTTGGTGTTCGAGATAGATAACCACTAAACTACATCATTCTATCTATGCCATTCTTGGCTCTTAGGCAACGGAATGACCTGCTAACCACAAAATTTTAGGTAGCTTATTCTTTGACAGGTAAATTGGTATTTCATGTTTGAAAAGCTATTGTATGTTATATAAAATTGTAGGTTATAATAAAGTTTTAGAGAACTTGCTTTTTCGTGATATACACATTCACATACGATTCTGCAACAGAAACCTCCTATTCAATATATTATCTTCTGAACAACTATTTTTTCAAAGCATTTTTGTGATTTCACACCATGAATAGGATAGTAATTATATTTTTTCCTTTCTGTTTGGTGTTAGATATAACTAGTAAACTACATCATTCCATCTATGCCCTGCTTGGCTCTTATGCAATAGGAATGACCTGCTACCCACAAAAGTTAGGTAGGTTATTCTTTGACAGCGTTTATGAATTATAGGTATAGCATGTTTGAGATATATGGAAAACAAATGCATGACTACACAACTCTGTTTCTTATATTATCTTGAAGAAGTGGCCAAATTATAGCAGGTTAACTTTTACATAAAAAGGAAACAAGCTATGCCATGCTTGGCTCTCATGCAATAGGAATGACCTGCTAACCACAAAAGTTTGGTAGGTTATTCTGTGTGACAGTGTATATAGGAGTTGTCTAACGAGCAGGAGGAATTGCTGGGACAGCCAAAATTGACTGGAATTCGGGCCAAAAAAAATTAAGAAACCTTACAGTAACAGCATTTGAATCATGATTTTGATGGTGGAAATGGATCCAGTACCATCAAAAACCTCTAGGGCACCCAAAATATTAAAGTTTGATAGTTATAATATGGATTTACAAAAATCCCTGTAGGATTTTCTTAAAATCTTACTAAAATTTCCATGATTTTCAGGGAAAAGAAGTAGTCTAATTAGACTACAGCTATAGGATGTTAGAGATATATCATGTTTGAGATATAGGGAAAATAAATGAGTGACTAATGTGCACTCTCTTACTCATGTTATCCTGAAGAATTTGCCATATTATAGCAGGTTTACATTTACATAAAAAGGAAACAAGTGGTAAACACAAGAAGAGAAAGCTCACGGTTGATCAAGAGCTGGTGGTTACTACAGAAACTATCATATTAGATGCCAAAGAGACAGATCCATTGGTGTATGGGGACAGAGAGGCGATTCAATCAATTATTTGGTTCTCTCTTCCCCTTCAAGTTATTATTATTATTATATAGAAAGTCATTGTTGTGGGGATATTTTCAAAAGGGCTCCTCAGCTCTATTTATCTCGTTTCAACCTGTGTAGCAAGTACACCAAATACCCTATGGTTTTGACACCATCAAATCCCATAAATTAGCACCCCATAAACATCCCAAAGGCTCGAAGTGTATATTTTGAACTCAGGCAAGCACTCAATAAGAGAAATAATGAATCCGATTATCTCCCTTTCATGATCGATGAGCTCCCATCCTCATCTCGCAGCCTTAGAGATCATTAGTCATAAAAATGTAGCGTAGAGATCACTAATCATAACAATGTAGCTAATATATTTTGCTAGCTAGCAAATTTCAATAATGAAAGCACATCTTCTAGGATCTGTCAACCATTTGAAGAACACTAGGGGTTTGCCTTAACATCCTTTGAAGGTTTAAATTCTCCATGATGTCTTTAGTCCTGACAATGATTGTTTAAATTTATTTGAATTATAAATTTTATAATGTTTTGGAAATTTGAGAACGAAGTACAACAGTTGATGTACTATAAATATTTACAAATCCACAATATAGTTAAATTCAACATTTTTTAACTAATTACTTATATTTATGTTTGTTCATAAAATGCTAGATTATCAACTCACAAAAAAAATTTCTTCAAATCACTCATAATCGCATCTTTATTTTGTTGAATATTGTGATTATGAAAAATCCCCTTTTTCAATAAAAGCTTTCTAACTCCCATTCTTGAAAGCTAAACTCAAACAAATTTGGAATTTCAAAACAGAACCTTATAACTCCCATTCTTAAAAGCTGAACTCAAACAAATTTGGAATTTCAAAATAGATTCATTGTTGAAATGTTATTTTCAACTGCAGATTTGTACATTTTCACGTGGAGCAGTACAACAGCGCAGCGATTCATTGTTCTGCAATCAGCTGCTTTCCATTTTAGTTTTCAAGTTTTCAAGAACAGTCGCTTTCTATTTGTATGCATAGTCAATTCAGCTTTTAAACGCTCTTACAGTTTTCGTTGAAAATAGAGCTTTTCGTTTTTAAACGCGGCCAAGTCTATTTTTCTAAGTTTTGAACGGGACAAGTCATGGTGGTCCCCACTAGTCCTTTTATGAATCGCAATCACAAAATCACAGCAGCGAAGTGTTAAGTGTCTTACTGATGTAAAGAATTGCAATGTGGTCCCACCACAATCGCAATTGCAAATCGCAAAGGTTGCAATATGTTCTGCCATCTGAAAGTGTTCTGTCGATTGTAAGTTTGCGATGCGATCGCAATCACACATTGCAAAGTGTTCCGCCATATGTTATGTTCTGATGGAAAGTTGTGATGTGATCACAATCGCAAATCGCAACATCGCATATCTTTCCGCCCTCCACTTAAGACATCCGCCGATGCCGATGGTGCGATGTGATCCAATCGCAATCACAACATCGCATGTTTATTTTTCAACCGTTCCGCACAATTGTTTTCCACCGATGCGATTGGCGCAATCGCAATCACAAAGTTCAAATGGTCCGTCCGCCAAGTTTAAGTTTCGTCGATCGCAATCGCTCAATCGCAAGTTTGTTATTCAGCACATTGTTGTTTCGTCGATCGCCGATTGCGATGTGGGCTCCACTCGTACATCGCGCAAATAGGAATTTTAAGTTAAAAGTTTATATTTTCCTTTGTAATTTGTTTTAGGTTTTAAAACGCCACGCCATATAAAAAGCATGGCATTTCATTGTTTTAAGTAGTTGAGTTATCATAAAGTGTTGTGGTTGTTGTGTGTGAGCCCGAAGGCTATTTTGGTTGAGAAACAGAGTATTTCCTCTGTAACAGAGACAAATATTTTTTGCTTTTCAGCACTGCGTCTTGTAGCAGTTTGTTTGTAATCCCTCAACAGAGGAAGAAGTTTTATGTGTAACAGTTTTTTTTTAAGATAATAGAAGAAAGCTTTTTCATGCAAACTTTGTCTCTAGTGAAGCAAATTTTTGTATTAATTCTCTATGTTTAGAGGAGAGTATTATTCTCTCTGTTTTGTTCTGGAATTCTAAAAAATTCCAACATGGTATCAGAGCTAGTCCAGGCTCTTTGAAAGTGTCAAAGAAGCTGAAGGAAGGATTTCTTGTTGCAACAGCTTCTCCAGCAGAGTGAAGGCTCAGTCAAAATAATCCAAGGTATTCTCAAGAAAGATTTTTATTGTGTTACTGTTTGAAGACAGTCAATTTATTTTTAAATACACAATCAAGTGTTTGAAACATAGTTCAGAGTGCAAGCATGGCAGGAGCCAGCACTAGCATGAGTATTGGTAATGCTCAGCTCCCACGGTTTAATGGGAAGAACTATGATTATTGGGCCATTACTATGAGAGCCCTGGTTGCCTCTCAAGACTTATGGGAACTTGTTGAGTTTGGTTTTGAAGAGCCAGTAGATGAAATTGAGTTTAATGCCTTAACACAGGTAGAGAAGGAACTGTTGAAGAGCGATAAGAAGGAATCTAAAGCCCTCTTCTATTTGTATCATGCAGTCCATGAGAGTGTGTTTCCAAGGATAGCAGTAGCTAAGAGATCCAAAGAAGCATGGGAAACTCTCAAGACAGCCTATCAAGGCATGGAGAAAGTGAAGATAGCAAAACTACAATTTCTGAGGAGAGATTTTGAGACTCTCTGCATGAAGGAGTGAGATAATATAGACTCATTATTCACACATGTGATTGGAATGGTCACACAGATAAGGTCTCATGGAGAGACACTTGAGGAAAGAAGGATTGTGGAGAAACTATTGAGGAGCCTACCCTCAAAGTTTGATGTAATAGTCACCACTATAGAAGAGACCAAGGATCTCTCAAAATTTTCAGTTGATGAGCTTCATGCATCACTGATGACACATGAACAGAGATTGGGTAGAAATGAAAACTCATATTTGGAGCATGCCTTCAAGACCCAGATGTCCTTTGGAAGAGGAAGAGGTCAAGGCAGAGGAAACAAGAGAGGAAGAGGCAGAAGCCAAAATAGAGGTGGAAGAAACAGTCCAGTAAATGTTCAAGGAAGAGGCAACAATCAAAATCAGAACCAAGGCCAAAGCAGCAGCCAGCAAGGTGGACAGCAACATGCTCATGGACAAAGGTATGATAAATCTAATGTCCAATGTCATTATTGTAAAAAATATGGGCATTATGCAAATGAATGTAGGAAGAAGCAGCATGATATGGGTAATAGACCCAGTGCAAATTTCACTAGAGAAAATATCAGCCAAGATAAATTGTTTTTAGCTTGTAATATGGCTGAGGAAAAGAGTGAAGATTTATGGTTTCTAGACTTAGGTTGCAGTAACCATATGACAGGAAACATAGCCATGTTTTCTATGTTAGATGAGAATGTGAAGTCATAAGTCACATTAGGGACAGATAGTAAAGTTTCTGTTATGGGAAAAGGAGATGTAAATGTCTTAACAAGGAAAGGAGAAAATAAATCCATCGCAGATGTTTATTATGTTCCTGGAATGAAATGTAACATCTTAAGTATTGGACAGCTTGTTCAAAAGGGGTACAATGTTTTCTTTGAAGATGATGTATGCACCATCATGGATAAACCACCGAGCAAACAATGTATTGCTGAAGTGAAGATGACAAGGAACAGAATGTTCCCTCTTAGGATGAGAGCAGCTTTGAAGAATGGAGAAGAAATATTAGCAGTGACACAAGAGGCTTTCCAAAGAGAAACAAAAGATGAGAATTCGTTATGGCACTTGAGATTTGGACATCTCAACTTTGGAGGTCTTAACTTGTTGCACAGAAAAGGAATGGTAAGAGGATTACCATTGATTGAGAAACCAGACAGCCTTTGTGAAGGTTGTATCTTGGGTAAACAACACAGAGAAATTTTTCCATCTGGGAAAAGCATAAGGGCAAAAGCACCCTTAGAAATTGTCCACTCAAATTATGTGGACCAATGCAAACACCATCACTTGCAAGCAGCCACTATATGTTAACTTTTATATATGATTTTACAAGAAAAACTTGGGTTTACTTTTTGAAAAATACAAGTGAAGTGTTTGAAAGATTCTGAAAATTCAAAGCACTTGTAGAAAACCAAGGTGGGCTTCATATCAAAGTCCTGAGGACTGATAGAGGAGGTGAATATATCTCTAAGGAATTTTTGCGTTTTTGCAGAGAAAATGGGATTCATAAGCAATTTACAGCAATGTATGTTGAAAATGCAGCAAGATGATGGAGCTTAGTGAAATGAAGTCGCCTTCACTAAGTGGGCCCGCAGGCGAATTCTGGCGTAAAGTCTATTTTTAGACTATGTCTATTTTTAGACATATGGAGCATGGTCCAGGGGTTGCAGTATGTTATTCTTGGAGTATTGGTCATGTTGGTAAAAATAGATGGGACTCTATTTTTGTGACCTATAGGTCAATAGGTCGAAGTCTATTTTTAGACTACCTATCCTAAAAATAGGGAAGTCAAATATTATTTACCCTTAATAATATTTGGACTATAAAATTCAGTTTACTCTCTTGGAGCACTTCAGTTCGAGCCTTGGAAATGGCTCATGCATCTGACAGAGGAATTACGCTATTCCCAAGGGTTTGATGGCATCATGCATGGTTGACTTCAGTTAGGACTTCAGTGGCAGAAGTTTGGTGGAGTTAATGAGACAGCTAGTGGAGTTGTGTTCTGTTTATTTTAGCTGAACTAGTTGAGATTAGTTTAACTAGCTAATCAATTAGTTATGAGTGGAGTGAATTAAATATTATTTAATTCATTAATTAGTAACTCATTATTCAACTCAAGAACACATCAGCTCACTACAGTGCATGATCAGTTCAGTGGAGACCAGTGAAAGAGGTAGATGAAAGGGTGGAGTTAGCTATCAGTGGCGACATCAGTTGTGCATGAGATTTGCACCACACTTGGAGGAATTGCCCATGATGATTGCGCCGTCAAGCCAAGGAGATTCGAACCTTGGATCTCTATATAGACAGGCCATGATTGCGCAATAGAGGCAAGGCAATTGGCGGTGAGTTTTGAACCAGTAACCTGTTCAAAACTGAGCTAGATTGTGTGTAACTTCATGAGATAGTACTGAGTACTTGTGAGGAGTATTGTAATGAGTTTGTTACATGATTTCTCCATTATAATATACACAATAGCTGCGGGGTTTTCAGCTATAAGCTTTCCCCATACATACTGTGTTAATGTGTATGATGATTTGATGTGTTATAGCTTGATTTTATTTCCGCATGTTTGATGATCTGAGTGGAAGAGATTATGTGTTGCATATAAATTCGAATTGTATGTGATCAGGATAGTCTCGGTGGATAATTAATTATTATTCAGCAAATTTCTACATGGTATCAGAGCTATTGAAGCAGAGATTGATCATCACAGTGATTACAAACTTATTTCAGTAGACAGAGTCTGCATGCGGGCCAGGTAGCCTCCGGATTCATCTTTCTTCGGAAAGTGAAAGGTCTGGTAAATGCCCCTTGCAGTCAATCTCCGTGCTAGAAATAATTTGTTCTCACAGATCTAGAGCGGCTGAGCTTTGAGGTGGAATTCGAAATTTTGCAGCAGTTTTGTTTTCTTGGTGCCAGTGTTGAAAATGTATTTCAACGGTTTGCGACTCGAATATGCTCTTGAAGGAAGTTTGAATTATGTTGCATGGAAGGATCGCATGGAGGCAGTATTAGAAGATAATGGTCTGAAGGATTTCGTAGATACGGATGTCCAAAATCCCACTGATCATACTAAAGTCGAAGCATGGCAAAAGAAGATGGCGAAGTGTCGAACGATCCTGTTGGAGGGCGTCAAGGATCATATTGTATCCAGCCTGCATGGAAAGGCTACTCCATATTTAATGTGGAAAGCTTTGATGGATCTATTCCAGAGTAAGAGCGACCAAAGGAAGCTGGCGCTCAAAGATAAGCTCAGGAACATCAAGATGGAGAAGGGCGACAATATCGCCAAATACCTCACGAAGTTCACTCAATGCAGAGATGAGCTGGGAAGTGTGGGGGTGACTGTCGAAGACGAGGACATGGTCAACCTGGCTCTCCTTGGTCTTCCGAAGGCTTGGCACTCATATCAAGATAGTTTCAATGGTCGGGAGAAGTTGTCGGGATGGGAGCGCCTTTGGGCGGATCTCATGCAGGAAGAGATAAGGAGGACTACTCGAGATGGATCTTCATCAAAGGGAGCCGATGAAGAAAATTGTGCCTTGGTTTCCAAAGCAAAGAAGGGTAAGGGTAAGAAAACCTCTCATTCTGGTGCAAAGGGAAAGAAGCAGGATATGGCGAAAGTGAAGTGTTTTCACTGCCATGATCACGGACACTATGCTACCAATTGTCCAAAGAAGAAGAAGAACAAGCAAGCGGGAAGATCTGCAGATGGAGAAGCTTTGGCTTCAAAGTTCGAGCTTGACTTTTCACTGATCGCATGCTTGGTTTCAAGTGTGATGGGATCGGTGTGGTTCTTGGACAGCGGTGCGTCATTTCATATGACGGGAGATTGGGATTTGTTCTCAGATCTGGAGGACAAAGATTTGGGTGTGCACATCGAGATGGGCGATGATGGTAGATACAGTGCGACTGGTATCGGTACCATATCCTTTTAGAGGGAGTTTGGTAAACCCTTTGTATTGAAGGATGTCATGCATGTACCTGGATTGAAGAAGAACTTGATCTCTGTGGCGATGTTGGAGGATAAGGGGTATGATGTGGTCTTCAGCGAAGGAAAAGCCTTCCCGCGCAGTAAGACTACTGGAGAGACCCGGAAGATAGGGGTTCGAACCAAGAACCTTTATCAGTTGCAGGTAGATGGCTGCGCAGCTATGGCATGCAAGGCGGGAGAAGTGGTGAGCCGGGATGATGAGGGCGAACTGTGGCACGGGAGATTGGGCCACCTTCACCATGGAGCTTTGAAGATTCTGCAGCAGATTTCTACTGGGCTTCCTAAGGGCACTCTTGCGCAGTCAGATCAGTGCAAGGGGTGTACTTTAGGGAGGTATGTGAAAGCCACCTTTCACGAGAAGGATAGTCGCGCCACGACGATCCTTGAGAGAGTTCACACAGACGTGTGTGGTCCTTTCTCAGTTGCTTCGACAGCAAAGCACAAGTATTATGTGATATTTTTTGATGATTTCTCTCGAAAGTGCTGGATCTTCTTCATGTAGAAGAAGAGCGATACATTCGCGAAGTTCTGTGAGTTTAAAGCACTGGTCGAGAAGGAGCCGGGGAAGAAGGTGATTGCTCTAAGGAGTGATAACGGTGGTGAATTCATCTCGGCTGAATTCAAGGAGTTCTGCAGCGCAGAAGGGATTCGGAGAGAGCTCATCGCACCCCATAACCCATAGCAGAACGGGGTGGCTGAGTGAAAGAACAGAACGATCGTGGGTGTTGCATGGGCGATGTTGCATGATCAAGGCCTACCCCTTCACTTGTGGGCTGAGGCATGCAATACAGCAGTGTATGTGCAGAACCGTTGTCCTCACAAGGTTCTTGGCATGAGTACACCAGAGGAGGCTTATTCTGGCAAGAGGCCTGATATTTTCCATTTGCGGATTTTTGGTTCTCCTGTCTACATGCATGTGACGAAGGATGCGAGAAGGAAGCTGGATCCAACTGCTGAGGTTGGAATATTTGTGGGGTACACTGATACACCTCACAACTACCGGGTGTATTTGTCAGATAGTCGCAAGACTTTTGTGCGACGGGATATAAAATTTCAGGAGGAGAAAGCCATGCAGTGTTCGCTTGAGAGGGAGCTACACTTGCATGCAGATGAGGAGCTGTTAGTTCCTAAGGAGGAGCTTCCGGATGTGGATCGGCCACAAGAGGAAGTTCAGGAGGTGGAAGAAACCACCCATGCAGCGCCAACCATCAGAGGGCGCATGCGCACTACAGAAGCTGAGCGACTGGCTCGAGATGCAGAGAAGGTTGTAGGACCACCTACGGCACAGCGCAGACAGAGGCAGTCACCGGATCGGTACACTGGATACATGGCTCTTGTGAGTCAATGTGTCGTGACGGAGCCATCCTCTTTTGAGGAAGCTGTGGAGGAACCCGCATGGGTAGATGCCATGATCAAAGAATATGATTCGATCGTCAGAAACAGTGCATGGGAGATTGTCCCAAGACCGGTGGGGAAATCAGTGGTGGGTTCGTGATGGATCTACAAAGTGAAGCAGGCGGCTGACGGGAGTGTGGAGAAGTACAAGGCGAGATTTGTCGCCCGTGGCTTCTCACAGATCGAGGGGATTGACTATGAGGAGACCTTTGCACCTGTCGCAAGGTACTCTTCCATATGGACGATCCTTGCTCTCTCAGCGCAGATGGGGTGGCACATTCATCAGATGGATGTGAAGATTGCGTTCCTCAATGGAGTCATTGAGGAGGAGGTTTACATAGAGCAGCCTGAAGGTTTCGAGATCTTCAGCAGTGAGTCGCATGTGTGCCGACTCAAGAGAGCACTGTACGGGCTGAAGCAAGCACCTCGTGCTTGGTACACTCGAATAGACAGCTACTTCACCGGGCTTGGATTCTCCAAGAGTGAGGCGGATCCAAACCTGTACCAGATTGTGGTGGAGGAGAAGCTGTTGATCATCGTACTGTATGTAGATGATCTGATTTTGACTGGCGATGAGCAGTTGATACTTTCATGCAAGGAGGATCTTGCACGAGAGTTTGAGATGAAGGACCTGGGCATCCTTCATTATTTCCTGGGATTGGAGATTTGGCAGCGCAGTGGAGGACTGTTTGTTTCTCAGGGCAAGTATGCCAGGGAGATTCTGGAGAGGTTCAACATGCAAGGCTACAAGCCTGTTGACACTCCTCTTCCTGGTGGTTGGAGGAAGGAGGATGCTACTTCAGCGGAGGTAGTGGATGCCACTGTCTATCGACAGTTGGTGGGGTCGCTTATGTATCCGGTCAATACACGACCCGATATATGCTATGCAGTTAACCAGCTTTCGCAAGCTATGGTTAAGCCTACCAAGCTCTTTTGGAAGGCAGGCAAGCATGTATTGCGCTATATTAGAGGCACATCGGGATATGTTCTATGGTACAGACAGGAGGATGGAGCGAAGCTTTCTGGCTTCACTGATGCAGATTGGGTAGGGAGCCCAACGGACCGGAAGAGAACATCTGGAGGAGTTTTCAGCATTGGGTCGACAACATTTTCCTGGTACAGCAGGAAGCAGAGATCCGTGGCACTCAGTTCAGCAGAGGCCGAGTACATGGTAGCTAGCTTGGCTGCATGTGAGGCTATTTGGATGAGGAAGATCCTCGCAGGTTTGTTCAGGTTGCATTTGGAGCCTACAGTGATCTACTGTGATAACCAGAGCTGCATCAAGCTCTCGGCTAATCCAGTATTTCATGATAGGTCCAAACACATCGACATCAGGTACCATCATATCAGAGATTGTGTTCATCGGAGAATCATGATGCTTTCATATGTTCCCACGGAGGATCAGGATGCCGACATCCTGACGAAGGCGCTCACCAGGAGCAAGTTCGAATTCCATAGAGGCAGGATAGGGGTTGCAGATAATCCATATCTTGCTGAGAGGGAGTGTTGAAAATGCAGCAAGATGATGGAGCTTAGTGAAATGAGGTCACCTTCACTAAGTGGGCCCGCAGGCGAATTCTGGCGCAAAGTCTATTTTTAGACTATGTCTATTTTTAGACATATGGAGCATCGTCCAGGGGTTGCAATATGTTATTCTTGGAGTATTGGTCATGTTGGTAAAAATAGATGGGACTCTATTTTTGTGACCTATAGGTCGATAGGTCGATGTCTATTTTTAGACTGCCTATCCTAAAAATAGGGAAGTCAAATATTATTTACCCTTAATAATATTTGGACTCTAAACAACAATTTACTCTCTTGGAGCACTTCAGTTCGAGCTACAGAAGTGGCTCATGCATATGACAGAGGAATTACGCTATTCCCAAGGGTTTGATGGCATCATGCATGGTTGACTTCAGTTAGGACTTCAGTGGCAGAAGTTTGGTGGAGTTAATGAGACAGCTAGTGGAGTTGTGTTCTGTTTATTTTAGTTGAACTAGCTGAGATTAGTTTAACTAGATAATCAATTAGTTATGAGTGGAGTGAATTAAATATTATTTAATTCATTAATTAGTAACTCATTATTCAACTCAAGAACACATCAGTTCACTACAGTGCATGATCAGTTCAGTGGAGACCAGTGAAAGAGGTAGATGAAAGGGTGGAATTAGCTATCAGTGGCGACATCAGTTGTGCATGAGATTTGCACCACACTTGGAGGAATTTCCCATGATGATTGCGCTATCAAGCCAAGGAGATTCGAACCTTGGATATCTATATAGACAGGCCTGGATTGCGCAATAGAGGCAAGACAATTGGCGGTGAGTTTTGAACCAGTAACCTGTTCAAAACTGAGCTAGTTTGTGTGTAACTTCATGAGATAGTACTAAGTACTTGTGAGGAGTATTGTACTGAGTTTGTTACTTGATTTCTCCATTATAATATACACAATAGCTGCGGGGTTTTCAGCTATAAGCTTTCCCCATACATACCGTGTTAATGTGTATGATGATTTGATGTGTTATCGCTTGATTTTATTTCCGCATGTTTGATGATCTGAGTGGAAGAGATTATGTGTTGCATATAAATTCGAATTGTATGTGATCAGGATAGTCTCGGTGGATAATTAATCATTATTCATCAAATTTCTACAAGGTACACTCCACAGCAAAATGGAGATGCCGAAAGGAAAAATAGAACAATCATGGATATGGTAAGGAGTATGCTAAAGGCAAAACATTTGCCAAATGATTATTGGGCTGAAGTTGTACATTGTGCAGCTTATATATTGAATAGATGCCCTACAAAAGCAGTCATGAACAAATTTCTGGAAGAAGCATGGAGTGGGACAAAGCAAGGAGTCACCCACATGAAATTTTTTGGTTGTGTGGCTTATGCACACATTCCAAATCAGCTAAGGAAGAAGTTGGTTAGCAAGGGGGAGAAATGCATTTTTATTGGATACAGTGAGGAATCCAAAGCTTACAGGTTGTATAACCCATCCATCAAGAAGTTTATTGTGAGCAGAGATGTTCAGTTTATTGAAGAGGAAGCTTGGGATGGAAGCATAGAGAAAACAGTGAATGTTAAAAACTGTTTGTCTCATGATGAAGATGATGAAGAGATGGCTGAAATACATCCCTCAATAGCAGCACCAACACAAGGACATCAAGTGACACCCTTGAGGAGAAATTAAAGTGCTTCTCCAAGCACACCACAAGGAGGAGATTCGAGTGCTACTTCAAGCACTTGTACACCAAATGAAAGAGGAAAAAAATTCAGAAATTTAAATGAGATTTATGAGCAAGAGGCAAAAAATGAAGGTATGAACTCTTTGTTTGATTTATATTGTCATGTTGATGATCCTATTCATTTTGAAGAAGCTATTAAAGATAGGAAATGGATAGAAGCTATGGATGAAGAGATTAATGCCATAGAAAGAAACAAGACATGGGATTTGGTTGAACTCCCAAAAGGTAAAGAAGTTATTGGATTTAAATGGGTCTACAAGACCAAAAGTAATGCTGAAGGAAAAATTGAAAGACACAAGGCCAAACTTGTTGTCAAAGGGTATAAGTAGCATCATGGGAGAGACTATGAGGAAACTTTCACACCGGCTGCAAGAATGGAAACCGTGAGGGCAATGTTGTCCATAGCAGCACAAAACAAGTGGAAATTTTACCAAATGGATGTGAAGTCAGCATTCCTAAAAAGAGTGTTAATAGAAGAGGTTTATATTGAACAACCTCTAGGCTATGAGAACAAAGGCCAAGAACACAAAGTATGCAAATTGAAGAAAGCTCTTTATGGGCTGAAGCAAGCACCAAGAGCATGGTACAGTAGGATAGATTCATATCTACTGGAAAATGGGTTTGAAAAATGTGAGGTAGAACCCACCTTATACATCAAGGAGAAAGATGGTAAGATGCTCATTGTTGTGTTATATGTTGATGATGTGATCTTCACAGGTAATGATGATTACCTTGTTGAAAATTTTGAAATAGTCATGAAAGATAAATTTGAAATGACTAACATGGGCTTGCTGAGATACTTCCTAGGAATAGAAGTAAAGCAAGATGAAAATAAAATTTTTATTTCTCAAGAAAAGTATGTGAATGAAGTTTTGGAAAGATTTAACATGCAGGATTGCAAGGCAGCAATCAATCCCACATTGATGGGATTAAAACTCAGCAAAGAGGACAACAACAAGAATTTTGATCCTAGTTTGTACAAGAGCATAGTTGGCAGCCTCATGTATTTGACTGCAATTAGGTCGGATATTATGCATGTTGTTAGTTTGATTTCCAGATTCATGGAGAGGCCAAAAGAAGCACATTGGCAGGCAGCGAAGAGAATTCTGAGGTATGTAAAAGGAACTAAAAGGTATGGAATTTTATACACTACTTCAGAAAATTCAGAATTAAATGGATACACTGACAGTGATTGGGATGGAAGTGTAGATGACCGGAAAAGTACTTCTGGTTATGTTTTTCACATGGGTTCAGGAGCTATTTCATGGGCTTCCAAGAAATAGCCTATTGTAGCATTATCTACAACAGAGGCAGAGTATGTGGCAGCTACAGTAGCAGCATGTCAAGAAGTTTGGATGAGGGGGATGTTGATAATTTTATGCCAAGAGCAAGCAAAAGGCACAGTGATTTATTTTGACAATAGCTCAGCTATTGCATTATCAAAGAATTATATGTTTCATAAAAGAACGAAACACATTGATACCAAGTTTCACTACATCAGGGAGCTAGTGAACAATGGAGAAATTGTTTTAGAACATTTCAGAACTCAGGAGCAGTTTGCAGACATTCTGACCAAACCATTAGGGCAGAAGAGTTTTGAATTTTTAAGGAAATGTTTGGGTATGACTGATAACCCAGCAGTTGAAATTAAGGGGGAGTGTTGAAATGTTATTTTCAACTGCAGGTTTGTACATCTGCAGGTGGAGTAGTACAGCAGTGATTCACTGTTTTGAAATCAGCTGCTTTCCATTTTAGTTTTCAAGTTTTCAAGAACAGCCGCTTTCTATTTGTATGCACAGTCAATTCAGTTTTTAAACGCTCTTACAGTTTTCTTTGAAAACATAGCTTTTAGTTTTTAAACGCAGCCAAGTATATTTTTCTATGTTTTGAATGGGACAAGTCATGGTGGTCCCCACCAGTCCTTTTATGAATCGCAATCGCAAGATCACAGCAGCGAAGTGTTAAGTGTCTTGTTGATGTAAAGAATTACGATGCGATGCGATGTGGTCCCACCACAATCGCAATCGCAAATCGCAAAGGTTGCAATATGTTCCGCCATCCAAAAGTGTTCCGCCGATTATAAGTTTGCGATGCGATCGCAATCGCAAATTGCAATTGCACATTGCAAAGTGTTTCGCCATATGTTATGTTATGATGGAAAGTTGTGATGCGATCACAATCGCAAATTGCAACATCGCATATCTTTCTGCCCTTCGCTTAAGACATCCGCTGATGTTGATGGTGCGATGCGATCCAATCGCAATCGCAACATCGCATGTTTATTGTTCAACCATTCTGCACAATTATTTTCCGCCGATGCGATTGGCACAATCGTGCAATCACAATCGCAAAGTTCAAATGGTCCGCCCGCCAAGTTTTAGTTTCTCCGATCGCAATCGCTCAATCGCAAGTTTGTTATTCAACACATTGTTGTTTCGCCGATCGCTGATTGCGATGTGGGCTCCACTCGTACGTCGCGCAAATAGGAATTTTAAGTTAAAATTTTATATTTTCCTTTGTAATTTGTTTTAGGTTTTAAAATGTCGCACCATATAAAAAGCATGGCGTTGCATTGTTTTAAGTAGTTGAGTTATCGTAAAGTGTTGTAGTTTCTATGTGTGAGCCCAAAGGCTATTTTGAAAGAGAAACAGAGTATTTCCTCTGTAACAGAGACAGAGAGTTTTTTCTTTTCAGCACTGCGTCTTGTAGCAGTCTGTTTGTAATACCTCAACAGAGGAAGAAGTTTTATTTGTAATAGTTTTTTTTAAGCTAATAGAAGAAAGAATTTGCATGCAAACTCTGTCTCTAGTAAAGAAAATTTTTGTATTAATTCTCTGTGTTTAGAGGAGAGTATTATTCTCTCTGTTTTGTTCTGGAATTCTCATAAATTCCAACATTTGTGTGCTTCACACCTCTCCTACCTGTCTCCACTATCTACAGTTTCAAGGAAGGATCGAAGACCTCCCCTACCTGTTTCCACAATTTACTATCAAATTGAGAGGCAAAACCGTCAAAAAAAATTCTAGCCCTAGACCTCAGTCTTTATTTGACTGAGTAGAGTTGTGGAAGCACGTACGAACGAAATTATTTGTAAATTTGAAAAATAGCGCTACACTCTGATGCGATGATGTAGGTCTTAGGTATTACAGATGGAATTTAAAATAAATCCATTCTGATAGTTAAATTTGAATGCATTAAAATGCGAATACACGGTGTTAGGGGAAGATTTTAAAATTATAAATTTTTAGTTAAATGAGATGTAACTCTATTTAATGGGTCATTACACGATAAAATAAATTGATTTCTTATTTATATTATAAGAATTTTAATAATAAAAACTATTATTAAAAATTATGTTTTTATAAAATATAAATATAATTATAATTATAATTTTTTCCAAATTATATATTTATTTAATATTTTGGTAAATAAATTCTCAATAAAAGTAGAAAATGAGGTGGGGCGGGGATTAGAGGTGATCTACCTCAAAATGTATTTAAGAGGGGTGGCCACAAGCAGAAGTGTGTGATGTTAAGTGAGAATCATCAATTTAAAATTCCATCTTCCCATTCGCGCTCTTGCTCATCTCACAATGTGGTCTTGTTTTATGTATATGGCATTTCCCAACATATCCTCCATATCCTCCATTACGGGTGAGATTTTCCAGATCTGGTGGCATGGGGAGTTTGCACATGGTGGTGAAGACATTTTTGTGGAATTTCTCGAGTTGAATTGCATGCTTTTTATATTATGGATGTCTTCATTTCTGGGTTTGAGATAGTCTCAGCTATCAGATGGATTACAGTGACTCATGCTACATGGGCATGATTAATCTAGAATGGTGCATCTAGAAGACCCTCTACAAGGTGGGGATTCAGATCTTGCTACATAATTTATGTGCATCCATTGCCCTCTCTAGACCTAGCTTTCATATTGAGGTTGGATATTGTGGCGTTGGCCATTCGGCTGTAACTAGAGTAGCTGGAAACTCCAACGAATTTAATAGTGATAAAATTTGTGCATTCTCACCTCTTTGGATATTTTTACATGGTTTTTAGTTCATGCTTGGAGTCATTTTGTACTCATGGTTTCTGGTTAATTTTGTGCTTTAATTCATTTTGCATTGGTGATTTCTGGTCAATTTTGTGCTTGAGTCATTTTGCATTGGTGATTTTCAACTAGTTTTTCTAGAGGCCACATCATAGTGGCTGCCTTTACGACTTGCCTATTGGCCCCCTCTTTTTCTGATGTCTCTTGGTGGTGGTTGTTTCTGTTGGGCTTGCTTATTTGGGATGCCCCCTCTTGGTTTAGCTTCTCAAGACCTTATACTTGCCTTGGTTTCTTCCTCTGCAAAGTTCAATGCTTATTACTTGGTTTATGGTTTTATTTCTTCCTGGTCATTATGCCTTGACAATGCATTCGCAACTGCCAAGGAAGCGGTGGTCACGACCCTCAAGATAGACCACAGGCCCAAGCTCAAGCAGAATAGGCCACAATAATATACAACCTCGCTACTCCCTCATAATTTTGCTCTAAAATTTGTCACCTGGAATCCTTATCTATTGTTGAAAATCAAGAATTTTCTTATTTTGACCTCATTGATGAGGTTTCTTAATGGGTTCTTGGCCCTAGTAATACTAGGGGATGTCAGAAGCAATACATCAACTCTATGTCACTGTATTTCCAATTGAAAACCATCCTATGGTGAGTGCTGAAAGAAATATAGGCAGAACAATATGACATATTTGTAACTCTAAAGGATATCAAGTGTGTTGAGTCGAATCAATGCTCATGGCTGGAGTGTTTGGATTCTCGACTAGTTCACCTGGAAAGACATTTTCAATGTGAGGATAAGCACACAGTTCCCCTGGAATCCAACTCCAAATATCCTACTCCAGTGACTTCATATGAATGATGCATTTGCTATTTATTTATGTATTAGGTTGTTTAGTATTTATATTTTAGTAGGATAGTTTACTTATAGAGGATTTTAATTTCATTCTAGACTTTATCACAAGTAGGTGATCAACATATTTAGTTTCCTAGGTGGCAAATTGAGATCACCTAGGCTCAACTAGACCATAAATATCTACAAGATGTAATGATATTTTGGTTATTTAAAGCAATACAAAATTAACTCACAAAAATATTTCAATAAATAAAAAAATTATTTAATAAAAAAATTATATTATTTGATAAATAAAAAGATTGTATCATCCTATAAATATCTCTAATTTAATATTTTAATGTTCTCTAAATTCAAATAGTAAATTTTATTAGTATACTCTAGTGCAAAATATATTAGCTTTAAAAATAAATAAATTATTTTATTTTATTGGATGTGTAAAACATTTAAATACTATAGTTAAAATAAAAACAATTAAATATAATTTTAAATATTAGGGTATACTAGCTCATAGTGTGTAGAATAGATAGTGATGGGTTGTATTGTTAAGTTATACCAACTCATAGTGTGTAGAATAAATGGTGATGGGTTGTATTAGGGTGTAGAATATCCTCTACGTTCATGACAACACATAGTGTGTAGAATAGATGGACGGGTTGTATTAGGGTGTAGAATAGATGGTGATGGGTTGTATTGTTAAGTTACTATGTGATGTGTGTATAGAATAGATGGTGATGGGTTTTATTAGGGTATTAGGGTGTAGAATAGATGATAATGGGTTGTATTGTTAAGTTAGTTCATCACAACACATAGTGTGTAGAATAGATGGATGGGTTGTATTAGGGTGTAAAATAGATGGTGATGGATTGTATTGTTAAGTTACTATGTGATGTGTGTGTAGAATAGATGGTGATGGGTTGTATTGTTAAGTTACTATGTGATGTGAAGGTCACCCATTAGAAACTCCATGGTAAAGGAAAAAGTTCAATCCTCTAGGCTCATCACAACAGGTTTAACATGTCATTTCAAGGAATCGTGGCAAAGGAAAAAGTTCAATCCTCTAGGCTCATCACAACATGTTTAACATGTCATTTCAAGGAATCAAACTCGGGTGGAGAGGGAGTTTATGTTTATCTTAACCACTGAGCCTACAATTGCTTGACAAATTAAATCTCTTTTCATTGTAAAGGAGGTTTGTATCTCAAGAGATTTGATCACTCTTGGCACTTGGTAGATCCAAAGTTAATATTTATCTAGGCTTGTTTAATTTCCTCCTTTAAAAATAATCTATTCCACATGAATATCATGTGTCAATACTATGGGTTCTCATAAACCTCGAGCTCAAAAAAACGACAATAATTTTTACTATTTTATTTTAACATGGGGTTATTTTTATTTTTATTTTATTTTTAACCGAGTCACAATGTTAAACATGACATTACAATATCTCTACCATGAGAATTTTATGTATTTTATTTTATTTTATTTTTCTTTTCTTTTCTTTTCTTTTAACTGAGTTAAAAAGAGATTTGATCCAGTTTGATGTTTAGTAGATCCCGAGTTAACATGGATCTATGCTAGTTTATTTATTAATCAACGTAGATCCATCTTAACTCCTTACCTACCAAGGGCGGAGAGGGATCAAACCTATTTTAGCTCAAATCTATTTTCACTCTAAAAGACTTTTGCATCTCAAGAGATTTGATCCCTCATTATCCTATTGATCCCTCATGACGCTTTTGCATATGTAGAAATAAGCTTTTACATCTATAGAGATTTGATCCATCTCTTTTCACTCTAAAAGAGGTTCACATCTCAAGAGATTTGATCCCTCCTGACCCTTTTGATCCCTCATGACACTTTTGCATATGTAGAAAGAAGCTTTTACATCTCTAGAGATTTGATCCCTCAAGAAGCTGGGTAGTTCCAGAGTTAAGATGGATCTAGGTTGGTTTTATACTTAATTATTATTATTATTATTATTTTAATTTGATGTAATTTGACCAAGTTAAGGTTTCATTGATAATTATAATTAATATTTTTTAATTTAATTTTTTTTTTAATTGTATCAAAATGTTTACAAGACATTACACTATCTCCCCCATACTTATTTTCTTTTAGACTTAATTTAAAAAATGTTATAAAATAAGATATGTATAAAATATTTTGATTTTAAAATGAGTTATTGTTTTTGGGCACATGGTATTAATAAGCCATGGTATTGGCCAATAGTGTTGTAATAAGACCTATTTACAAGTTAATAATACTCATGGTAAAATGGAGCGAGTATACATAATCTTGTTATATTGTTTTTATTAAGTTTTTATGTGCTTATTAATTAAATTTAACTACGGTTACAAAATCATTATTTTACACATCTCTCCTATACATTTTTTTTTTGTAAACCAAGGTTGTATTCATTCATAAAAAAATTGAGTACATAGATAACAAAAAGAAACTAGTCTCACCTCGACCAGGTTTGTTGACTAGAGCTAATAGCATATGAAAAATAAACATAAACATAACTAAATAAATATTCCATACGTTAATAGGCCAAAAGCACAAAAAGATGAACAAGACTATCATAACACCTATAACCATGCTCAATCATCAGAGGTAATAGACAAAAGGTTATTTGGCCTAATCCCTAGAGGGATCAAAGGTAATAGAGGCAGGGTTGTTTGGCCCAGTCCCTAGAGGGTGGGGGGGGTGATAAGGGCACTGAACATGTTGTTCGAATTGTGCCATCCACGTTTCCATCTATTCCACCTTTTCAGATAACAAGTTCCGACCATGCCAAACCACCACAATCATTTCCTTGACATGGCATTGAAAGTAATGCAGTTGGTTAAGCATGATAATAAAAAATTTGTGCTCTTCCTTCCTGGCCTTATCGTACATTTACATGCGATCTAGAACTGACTGAAACAAGTATTTACATGCCACAGAACACCACTGATGGCCAACAACCCTTGGACACCTAGTCGACACTCTCGACCTCGCCCACTTGCTCCAACCCTGCGAGTCCCACTTCCATGCTTACCATTCCCCACTGCACGAGCACCTCGAGATGTTTTTGCACCACCACTACCCCCACGAGCCCCCGAGGCTACCCGAACCCCACTTCTAGCAGATTTACCACACTGAATTAAAACTCGGCCACCTGGCCCACCAACTCCACCTTCAGCTCAGAGCGGCCACCACACTGACTGGAAAAATCACCCCTCTATGGGGGTTTGGAGCGATAATTGGACGCCATAGGTTGCATGGCCTAGGGATGCAATTCAAGGCCACGAACACCAAAAAAAAACAACGCTTTCCTGACGCACAGTGAACCACACCACCTCCCAATGCACTTTGAACCTCACCGGAGCAATAGGAGGTCCCGAATTATCCTGTAACCTTCTACCCTGTGGGACTACCGACCTTTTACCAGCTCGGAGAATTACAAATGAGACCACAACTAACGAACAAACCCACCAAACTGAGACCTTGTTGAGGCTTCTTCCAGAGGAATCACTTAGGAACAAAGTCATTGACAAAATAATTTGACACACAAATAGACTAGTTACAAACCCAAACTAGAAGCACGACAGCATAGACACCTTCAGACACGTTACCCACCACCAAACCCAATTTCCACTTACCCAATTGCAGGATGGAGGAATCCACGAAATAACCACAAAGAGAGGAGTAACCAAAATATATATAATTGAAATTAGACTTTGCTACCCTCTCAAGCTTAGAAGACAAGCCAAAAGAGAGCTAATAAAAAACACAAGAGAAGGGTCACAAATTGTCCCAATTACCATGCAGAGTTCACCCAAACTTCTAAAGAAAAGGAGAAGCCAGACGCAAGTTGAGGAACTTATAGATTTTGTGAGCCAAAGACAAAGAAGGAGACGTCGACGATGAAATATCCACCATTCCCAGACAAGCCAAAGGTTGAAGAAACTCATTAGACTACAAAATCTCAAACCACAAGCATCTTCTCGCCAAATAAACACATCATAATAACAATCTTGGAGTGCATTCGGTGTCATAAACCAACTGCCCTCGCCCACTCTTGATCCTGAAGAGACAAAATGAACCTTGACATGTCACAACATTAACTTCCCCGTACAACAAACATAATGGAAGGACAAGGAGGTTGTCTTTCTTACCATCCGTCATATGATCACCTTCACAACACACAGAGTTCGTCACCCTCATCGGGGAACCTCTCCTATACTTTTTGCTTTTATTTTTAATTTAAGAAAATGTTATAAATGAAATTAAAACAAAATATTTAAAAAAAATTGACATACCAACTTTCTTACATTACACCTAAATCTTACCCATCTCCTCCACACTAGGTTGCAGAGAATATTTTGGCCCAATTATAATCAACCAAGATCCATCTTAACTCCTCTATAAAAAGTTTGCATCTCAAGAAATTTCATCTCTAATAAAATAATTTATTTTTATTATCTTATTTTAAAATTATTTCTATTTTGATATAAAATTATTTATTTTATTTCAATTTAGTTAAAATATTTACATAACATTATATTACATGAACACTTCTTGATACAATTAAATATAATTATTAATTTTATATTTCTTTTAACTTAATAAAATATTACAATATTTATGAAGACATCTTAACATCTCTATTATTATAGATTTGATAGTGTTTCAACACAATAAAATTAAAATTTCAAATTTTTATTTAAATATAACTTTTTAACCACAATTTTTGTAATACCAAAAAAATATAATGAAAGAGTGCCTCTTAACCCAATAAAATTAAATTTCCAAACTTTTTATCTAAATAGAATTGTAACCACAACTTTTGCAATATGGACAAAATGGGATAGGTTACTTTATTATATTGAAGAAACGTCTCTTTGGAACAAAAGATTTTAACTTTTGCAATATGGACAAAATGGGACAGGTTACTTTATTATATTGAAGAAACGTCTTTTTGGAAAAAAAATATTTTTGGAGATTTGAAATAGAGCCGTATCTTTGGAACAACGCCTCTCAGCTCAATAAAATTAATTTTTCCATTTTATTATTTAAATAAAATTTTAACCACAACTCCAAATTTTTTATTTAAATAAAATTTTAATCACAACTTTTGCAAAATGGAAAAAATGGGATGGGTTACTTGAAGAATCATCTCTTTGGAAACAAAGATTCTTGTAGATGTGAAAAAGAGGCACATTTTAGAGTTTTAAAGATTTCGTTTATCTATATATAAAAGCTTCTTGGAGTTTTGAAAGAGAGGCGCATTTTAGAATTTTTTAAATATTTAGTCTATATATGATTATTTTAATTAAAATTTCAAATAAATAAAATATTTATATTATATTAATTATTGTAGTTTTTAATTACATCGAAGGTGTTTTTTTTATGAGATTGACTGGGAAACACTGTTCATCCCAGCCAATCCTTGTGCTCCACCTATCACCCTTCTGCCCTCTCAAAATTTGACACTTGGCGATTGCTCCTACCCTGCTGCTCTCAGCTCCTTCCCGCGCGTCAACTCCTTCCCGTGTCCGTGCTATTGTCCAATCGCCCCGCGCGTCAGCTCCTTCGGTGTCCTGTCGGCTCATTTTAATGAATGAGCAAGTACTAGTATTACTTATTAAAAAGGTAAATTTTAAATTTATTAATATTTATATTATATTTTATAAAATATTATTTGAAAATTTTAAATTTTTTTAGTAATTTAATTATTGTAAGTTGGGATAGTATTTATTAAATTATAAATTTGAGTTGTAAATTTGAAATGTGATAAGAATTTTTGAGAGCATTAAATTAATTTATACATTAAAAACCCTTATCAACTCTACATCTTATAAGAAGAACAACTTGGACAAGAATTATCTTTTCAATTCTTTAGAAAAAGACATCTTCAACCTGAGAAATGATGGTAATATCCTTTTATTGGGAGACTTTAATGCTATAACTACTACTAACCAAGCCATTACATTAAGCAACAACTCTAACCTTGACCCCTTGTGGCTTGATGAAGATAGTAACCTACCTAATTAATTCAAGAGAAAATATGAAGACATTATCGAGAACTTATTCGGCACCGAGCTCCTAAAACTTTGTAGTTCCCATGAACTAATTATTTGCAATGGTAATAACAAGTGGCCCCTCTCCAGTCAGATGACATGTTTCCATGCACTAGGTAGCAGGGTCTTGGATTATGAAATTTCTGACATCCTCATCCTCAACCATATTACAAAATTTGAGCTTCTTAATGGATTCGAGCTTGAATCTGACCACAGACCTCTGTCTCTATCCATCAATCTTTCTATGCATACCGCCCACATGCAGGAGACACATTCGCTTCGATATCAAAGTAAAACAGACCTATTCATAAGGGATTTAGATAGGGATTTAGGCCCCATGGATTATAATAATAACATTGATCAAATTTATTACCATTTCAATGCTATCCTTTCAAACACCATTAGCAAGTTTTCTAATGAGATTTCGTTTAAAAAATCTAATAGAACTTCCAATCCATGGTATGACAAAGTTTGCAAAATTGCCAGGAAAGTGATTAGAGGTGCTCCTAATGAAATCATTAAGCTGCAGAATATCAATATATACAAAAATATCATCAAGAGGAAGAAAATGTCATGAATTAATAAAAGACGGGATTATCTTCTCCACCTCTCTAAAGTCGTGCCCAAAAACTTTTGGCGGAATGTTCTTGTCCGTAAAACCAAAGATAACCATTCTATCCCCTTAGAAAACTAAGACAACTATCTTAAGAAGTTGTATGACTCTCCAGACACTATGGGCACCACCTTAATCACACCAATTAAGGAGGAGGTATTCTCTCTTGATGACATTGAGTCTAGTATTAATAAGCTCGCTAATGGGAAAGCTAAAGATATTGAAGGATACCAAGCGAAGATCCTTAAAATGGGAATATCTATCCTCATTCCTTATCTCCACAAGATTTTCAATTTGGTTGTAACGCATGGCTTCCCTCGGATTTGGATGCAAAGCCTTATTGTACCTATATTTAAAAATGGGGACAAGAGTGATCCATCTAACTATAGGACCCTTATGGTTAGCCATATCCTAGCCAAGCTTTATGGGCTCATTTTGGAGAAGAAGCTTAGCCTTTGGCTTGAAATCCAGGGAAAAAGAGTTAAAGAGAAAGCTAGTTTTAGGAGACATAACTTAACTATTGACCATCCGGTCACTCTTAGAATCATTGCGGAGGAATTTCGCAATAGTAAAGTTGATATCTTCTGTTTCTTTGTGGACTTTAGAAAAGCTTTCGACAATGTTCCTCAAGATAAAATTTGGGAGAGACTTAAAGAGATCATGGTCCCTTCTGAGCTAAGGATTGTTGTGACTCGTCTCTACGAGACCGTCACTACCAAGCTTAATACCAATGAGGCATGGTCTAAAGACATTATATGCAATATTGGAGTTAAGCAAGGGTGCCCCCTATCCCCTACCCTTTTCGGCATATACATCGATAAACTAGAGGAGTGTTTGGAATCTATGGGGTGCAAGGGAACCGAGCTTGCTAGTGTTCTCAATACTCTTCTCCTCTATGCCGATGATATCGTTCTTCTCACAAAAATCCATGATGACCTTGACAAGTAGCTCCAAATTCTTCATGACTACTTCTCCAAGATGGGTATGACAGTTAATACCAACAAGGCTAAAGTCATGATCATCAAATCCAAAAATATCGCCCATGGTAGTTTCATGTATAATAATTAGTGCTTAAAAAAAGTTTCTTCTTATAAGTATTTGGGCATTGACTTCCCTCATCATCTCAACTAGAATTATAGCATTGAGAAAAGGATTATTGGGGGATGGAAAGCTTATTATGAGCTTGAAAACAATTGTAAGTCGGTTAATATTTACATTTGGAGTAAAAAGAGGTTCCTCTTTGAGACCCTTGTCACCCCTGTTATTTTATACAGATGTGAAGTTTGGGGTTGCAGTATATCCAAAGAGTCATGGAGGAAGATTGAGATGATTCAAAAGAAATTCATAACCTATAACCTTAAGATCAAGGGAAATACTCCATATCCTATCCTCTTGATCGAATCTGGTTTGTCCCCCATTGAATGTACAACTATGTTTAGGTATTTGATGTATAAGAAGAAGCTTGAAAACATGGAATCAAAAAATCTCCCTAAAATTGCTTCTAACTGCAGTAAAAACCATCACCTTCGCCTCAAGCACGGGTGGCATAAGGATGCCCAGTCCTAACTCAACCATTGGGAAATTAAGGAGGAGCTCAGTATGGGAAGCAAAGATAATATCAAAAATACTATTACCTCGAAGTTTAAAGACAAGTTTTGGGAGGATCAGGAGCTGGAGGGTAAAATGAAGCTAAGATACTATAAGGAAGTGATCAACCCCACCCTCGATAATCAGAATTATCTCTTTGTGTTGTCCAACAATAAGAAAAAAATGAACATCGCTAAGATAAGAAATAATTCCCATGAGCTTCAGAGTGAGATCGGGCGGTGGTATATTCCCAAGACCCCCTGGAACGATATAATCTATCAGATTTGAGATTCTAAGAAGGTGGAAGATGAAAAGAACTTCCTTCTAGACTGCCCTACTATTACTCATATTCGCTCTCAATTCCCTACAATCTGCCACACTTCCAGTCTTCTTGACCTATTAATCCAACCCACCTATAGCGATCTTGGAGCACTTATTTCCCTTCTCTTTGACCATAGAAACAAGATTTCGAAGAATCAAACTTAGATTCTTTCTCCTTTCTTAAGTTCTGATAAACCGCATTGGTCTTAACAGACAGTAACCATCATCATTTAAATTTCAATTAAAAACTTTAAATATCTAATAACTAAATCATATCAAATTATATAATATTTATAATTTTGTAAATATAAATAATATTAATTAATCTATATTTTATTATAGTTAATTTGTAAATTTATTTTATACTCAAATTTATCAAATACTAGAAATTAAAAGGTGAGTTATATAGAAGACAAAAACTACAAATAAATCGACTTGTCTTTAGGGAGTTTTTTTGGAATTTTTTCCAATGGAATTTTCCCATTTAATTTCTCTAAAGTCCGAGAGGAATTTATTGAAATCATAAACTTGATGGGTACCTTTTACACAATCGAAGTGCCCTAAGGGTTTTTTAGAGTGTTGAATCATATATATACATATACAGTAAAAAAAAACTAGTTTAAATAACACAGATCAAGATTCCACTTCAAATGTTTTAGCCATATTCTATCATGTGAAAGTCAAAAAATTCACACTAAAAACAACTTCCAAATAAATACAAATTTTATTGTAAAAAAATAAAACATTTTATATTTTAAATATTCAAAAGAATTGCATCAATTTCAACAATGAAGAGGAATCCATGACTATTAAAATAAGAAACACATCAATTTTAGCGATAAAAAGACATATAATGTACATGAAGAGGAACCATACCATGACATTGTTCTTCCATAGTATTTATAAGGTGAGGCATAACCTCTAGGGCTATGTTTTGATTAAAATAAAGTCCCTTCAGGGAGAATTTAAATTGTTTCTCGACCTAGATAATGATTTAGGATATAAGTATTAATTTTAAATTAATAAATATATATTTTTAATATGATGTATGTATTTATTATGGTTGGATTTGTAAATAAAAAATATTTTTAAGACTTACATCATGATTTATAGAAGTATTAATTTTAAATTAAAAATATTTTTTTAATATGATGTATCTATTTATTTTGGCTAGAGTATTAATTTATTAAAATGGGATTTGTTGATTTTTAAATAATAAGTTTATAGTATATGAGTTTAAAAGAAAAATAAAATTTTTAAAATTTATTTAAAATTTATTTTATTATAAATTTATTTAAATGTTTGTATAAATTTCGAGTGTTTATATTTGACATTTGAATAAATTTATATAAAATAAATTAAAAATACAATTAAAAAAATAGTTTTTTTTTTTTTTAATTTGATTAGATTTTATTATTTTAATTAAAAGACATATTTTAAATTTCGAAAATTTCTTAACAATTGTAACAAAGCAACATCTGATAAAATATGATGTATTGAATTCATTAATAAAAAACTGGTCAGCTCTACAATGGAGAGACTGAACCAAGAGAGTCTGACTCTGCATAACGCTCTACATTCTCAATACAACTCAATCAATATATAGCACACATAGATGTAGGGAAGTTAGAAACATACCCTAAGAAATAGAAAATAATTCCTATCCTAAGGTTCCGTGAACCAACTCTCACAAATTAAGGATTCTCCATTATATTTTAACACTCCCCCTTAATGGAGAAGGGGTTCACAAATATACCTAACATCTCCCTAAACATTTCGAATTTAATTTTATAAAGAGGCTTAGCGAAATTGTTAGCAACATTATCACTAAGTTTTACAATATACAAGATGGATTTCCTTAGCTTGAACTTGCTCCCTGACGAAGTGGAATTGCGTATCAATGTGCTTAGTATTCTTGTGGAACATCGGATTATTAGCCAGTTTGATTGAGCTCTAGTTATCACATTTGATAGTTGTTGCATCTTTATTTTCTTACCCAACATCTTGGAGAAGTCTCTGTAGCCAAACTGCCTCACATGTTGCTGCACACATAGCTTGATACTCTACTTCCGCTGCGGACAAGGAAACTGTTTTCTGCTTCTTACAGCTCCATGCAATCACCCTGGATACAATGCTAAATGTGTAGCCTGTTATGGATCTTTGGTCGTCTACATTTCCAACCCAGTCGAAATCTGTAAACCCTGTCAATCTAACATCAGAATAATCAGTATAAATAATACCATAATCTAAGGTTCCTTGTAGATACCTTATGATGCCTTACACTACAATCCAGTGACTCTTAAGTGGTTTGGACATAAATTGTCTTAGCACACTAACTGCATAAGCCAAATCTGGTCTCGTAGTGGTTAAGTAGATTAAACTCCCAACCAAATTTCGATAGAGTGTCGCATCTTCCTCTTTAGAGCCATCCTCACTTTGTAGTTTAATGTTCTGATGTAATGGTACTGCTTCAGCCTTACACTGATCCATCCTAAACATTTCTAATAGATCCCTGACATACTTACCCTGGGAGAGAAAATTTTGTCCTGAATCTCTCCAGATCTCAAGACCCAAACAGTATCTTAGTTCACCAAGATCTTTCATTTCAAACATTTGTGACATTTTCTCCTTGATTTCTATGATTAGATCAAAAACATCTCCTGTAAGATTTAGATCATCTACATACAAAGAATCAACACTATACACCCCTTTTCATCATTCACAGTATACAAATTAGGGTCATTTTTACTTCTATTGTAAATGTGTTGCAAAAAAAATGAATATATCTTTTCATACTATGACCTAGGTGCTTGTTTTAGTACATATAAATATTTCTTTAATCTGTAGACTAAATGTTATTTCCCTTTCTAGAAAAACCCCTCAAGTTTCTCTAAGTAAACCTCCTCTTTTAACTCCCCATTCAAAAACGCAAACTTTACATCTAGTTGGTAAATCATCCAGTGATTTCTAGTAGCTAAAGAAATCATCATTCTGATAGTATTTAGTTTAGCTATGGGGGAAAAGCTTTCCTCGTAATCAATACCTTATTTTTGTGAATACCCTTTTGCAACCAATCTAGATTTTAGTTTATCTATACTTCCATCTGCATTAAACTTGGGTTTATACATTCATTTACAACATATCATTTGTTTCCCTTCGAATAGTTCAACTAGCTCCCAAGTGTTGTTTTGAGAATTGGTTCATATTCCTGTTCCATAGCTTCTTTCCATTCACTACATTGATTGGCTTCTCTATAACTAGAAGGTTCTACAACATTCATCATACTAGTTATAAAAAAAATTTCCCTATATCTAGAAGGAAATTGAGTATGCCTACCTGATCTTCTGAGCATTGGTGTGGCTTCCAACCTGTTCTGAATTTACATTGAAGGGCTTGGCTCAATTGTTGTATATGAACTTTGTGCTTCTGCCTTTTTCTGCTTCTCATGGTTGTCACCTGCTACTTCACTTCCTTCCACCAACAAAGGAATATCCCATTCCTCATTGCTTTTATCAGATTCATCATAAACCTGCTTATGGAACATGACATCTCTACTGAAGAAAAAAAAATTGTGAGTAGAGGGATTAAACAATCTATAGGTTTTATATTGTGAAAAATGCCCTACAAAGGTGCATATGATGGCTTTTGAATCTAATTTTCTTCTATCTTCCTTTGGAATATGGGAAAATGATTTAGACCCAAACACTCTTAAATGTTTCACTGCAGGTTTGAATCCATACAATGCATCAAAATGAGTTTTAAACTCGAGAATTTTTGTAGGACTCCTATTTTTCAAATAAAGTGAAGTGTTCAATGCCTCAGCCCAAAAACCATTTGAAATATCCTTACCTTTTAGCATGCTCCGAGCACACTCCACCAATGTTCCGTTATTCCTTTTCACTACTCCGTTCTACTCAGGAGTATGGGGTACTATGAATTGTTGCAATATTCCATGGTCTTTACAATACTTGGTAAGTTCAGCCTTCCTATATTGTCCCCCTTGATCGGAGCAGAGAATCTTTATATAATTCTCTATCTAATTTTCAATCACAATTATGAATTGCTTAAAATATTCGAATGTGTGACTTTTCTTACTAACCAAACATACCCAAGAAAACTTTGTGCAATCATAAACAAACAATAGAAAACACAGTGCACCTCTTAATGACTTTGTTTGCATAGGTCCACATAGGTCAGTGTGCACTAATTCAAGTATATCTCTATTTTTATTTTCTACTCGAATAGGGAATTCTTCTCTATGGATCTTTCCTAATGCACAAGCTTCATAATCATTATGCACTTGTTTTAAAGCAAGAATACCTCTTACCATTTCCTTTTTCTGATTTAACAACAGATCGTTGAAGTTGAAGTGACCAAGTCTCTAGTTCCATAGCTCTTTTGTAGTTAAATTCGATGATGTAAAATCTCCATGTGGTGTTGTCCTCACATTTAATTTGTATAGACCTCCTATTCGAATTCCTGAAGCAATAGTCTTCATACCATCCAAAAAATATTTAATATAACAATGAGATTTAAAGAATTCTACCTTGAGGTTCTGATTTGTAATCATGGATACATAAATCATATTCTTTGTAACTATGGGTACATACATCACATTTTGAATGTGTCTGATATTACCATGAGGAAAAATAATAGGAATGTTCCCATACCCTTTGATCTAATAAAATTTATCATTGCTAAGGTAGATTTGTGCTCTGTTGTTGGTTTCTTTGAAATATTTGAACCATTTTATGTTCCCTATAATGTGTGTGGATGCTTTTGAATCCACATACTAGATGTTTTCTTCGACAATTTCATCATATTCGGCCATGAATAATCTCAAATCCCGAACATGGTCATCATTTTTTAAATGAACTGCATGTATTTTATGTCTGATGTCCTTCATCAAATTTCTTCTTTCTGCAATGCTTAGCCATATGACCGATTTTACCACAATAGAAAAATTCTAATACTGAATCGTTCCTGTTCGAGTACATACCTTGAGATTGATTCGGTCTTTTTTGCGGGTTTCCTTCGTTTTGATCCGATGAATTTCCTTTTTCTATAAAGGATTTATTCTTTGCCATTAACGCAAGATATACACTCTAGGGTTTATAGTCAATCTTCTTTCTTCTTCTTGCATTAAGATTCCCGTCAGTTCTTCAAACTTTGGGGCTTTCTCCCTCACATTTATCCCAGTGATAAACATTTGGTAATCAGGAACAAATCTGTGCCTACAACTGTTTCACTGATATCTACCAATTTTTTCTTAAGATCCTTGATCCGCGAGATGAAAGTATCAACTATCTCATTCTCCTCCATATTTATGGAGAGGATCTTGCTCTTCAAGAATAAGAGACGATTTATATTCCTGATCTCATACAAATCCTTCAACACCGTCCAGATGTCTCTTGCAGATTTGCATTCTTCGATATGAGGTATGATGCAGTCTTTCATGTTGAAGATTGCAACAAGAAACAATGAAAGTGGCATCCAGAAACATTATTCCTTGATCCTAGTGAAAAGTAATCACCTAAACTAGGTGGGGCCCACACAGACTATTTTAGGTGTATGTCTATTTTTAGAATGGTGAGCATATTCTAAAATTAGCAGGATGATGATTCTAGATGGTTGAGCAAATTATATCTTTGGATGAATTTCTATTTTTAGAATATGGGCGAATTCTATTTATAGATGGCTAATCTAAAAATAGAATGTATGTAGATTATTATTAGCCCTTAATAACAATCAGACAATAAATAGTAAATTATTCTCTTGGAGCACTTTATTTCAGTGAACAGATGTGGCACATCAGTGGGCTGAAGTAATTACGCAATTCCTAGGGTGGTTGGTGACTCATGCATGGAGGACTTAGTTATAACTGACAGTGGCAAGTTGTAACAGAGTTGGAAGAGTATTTATGTGAGTTGTTATTTAGTTTAACTCAGTTCAGTGAGTTAAACTCATTTGTACTAGTTGTAATTGAACACACACTAGTGATAGATGAGTGAATTAATTTTTTAATTAATTCACAAGTAGTGTCTTACTTGCAACTGAACAAATACAACAGTTAACTACTTGCATGCCAGATCCAGTGGAGACCCAGTGGAGAGATAGGTGAAAGGGTGAGATGGACTATCTGTTGTGACTATAGTGGAGCATTCAATACATCCACACACACATTGGAGATGCCTATGGGTATTGCGAAATCAAGTCAAGGTAAGGTCGAATTCATTCAGGGATCTTCTTGAGCAGGGATTGCGCAATGGAGGCAGGCTATCAAGAGGCAAGAAATTGGTACATGGAGTTGCAAATTTCTGCAAGATAGTGTGTGACGATTGTATATTCTACTGAGAGCTCTATGAGCTCATATTTCTATGATATTGTTACATGTTCCATTAATATATATAATATATGATAGTTGGGGTTTTTTGCTTTAAGCTTTCCGGTAAAACATCTTGTTATGTGTGATTGATTTTTCTTCATATGTGTTTTGTAATTGGCGATTTAATTTTTGCAAAGAATTAAGTGGAAGGATTATGTATTTAACATAAGATTAATTTGTTAGATCAGGAGAATAAGGAAATACATTTTTGTGATTATAAATTTCTACATGGTAGCGAAGCAGTGTTAATCGCTGGAGATTGAAATATTGAAGCGGTGCTGAGTTTTGTGCTGGTGGAACAATTTGAAATTGCTACAAGAATTTCTTGGTGCGATAGTTGAGTATACATTGAAATGGCTTTCAACGGGTTGCAGTTGGAGTATGAACTCGAGGGCAGCTCGAACTACATAGCATGGAAGCACAGGATGGAGGCAGTTCTTGAAGATAATGGCTTGAAGGAGTTCATCGATAGAGATGTTCCTAAGCCCACTTCGGCAGATGCTATAGTACTTGACACATGGCAAAAGAAAGTAGCAAGGGCGAGGAGGATTCTTTTGGAAGGTGTGAAAGACCATATTGTGTCAAGCCTTCATGGGAAATTTCAATTTGGAAGGCTTTGACAGATATTTTCCAAAGCAGCAGCAACCATAGGAAATTTGCGCTAAAGGATAAACTCAGAAAAATCAAGATGTAGAAGAACGACATTATTCTAGTATACTTGACAAAGTGTTTCCAATGCAGGGATGAGCTTGGGAGTTTAGGAGTCAGTGTTTCGGATGATGACTTGGTGAGCTTGGCTCTCCTTGGGCTTCTGAAGATTTGGCACAGTTATCAAGACTCTATCAATGGACGAGAGAAACTGCCAGATTGGGAGCGACTGTGGTCGGATCTAGTGTAGGAGGAGATAAGGTGGACCACCAGGGATAGCTCTTCATCAAATCATGATGATGAAGAGGACTATGCTTTGGATTCCAAGGCGAAGAAGAAGAAGGGGAAGAAGTTCCATTCTAGATCTGAGGCCGGAGAAGATGACAAGGAACACAACATGTCCAAAGTGAAGTGTTTTCATTGTCATGAGTTTGGACATATTGCCACAAATTGTCCACATAAGAAGAAGAAGATGATGATTTCTGGAGCTGCAGCTGGTGAGGCCCTTGCCTCGCAATTTGAGCTTGAATTCTCATTGATCACATGCATGGTGTCTAGTGCATTGGGATCGGGGTGGTGCTTTGATAGTGGTGCTTCCTTTCACATGACGGGAGATGAGAAATTGTTCTGTGACTTGGTGGAGAAAGATCTCGAGATGCATGTTGAGTTGGGCGACGATGTACGATATAGTGTGACCGACATTAGTACCTTTACCTTTCAAAGGGCGTCAGGTAAACTCTTTCATTTAAAATATGTTGTGCATGTTCCAGGTTTAAAGAAAAATTTAATCTTATCTGCAATGTTAGAGGACAGAGGCTATGATGTTGTATTTAGTGAAGGAAAAGTTTTCATGCGACACAAAGCAACAGGGCGAGCCAAGAAGGTTGGGATTTAGGTTAAGAATCTCTACAGGCTTGAAGTAGATGGGGTTTCTACGGAGCTTCCTACTATTGGGAAGTGTGAGGAAGACATGAAATTGAAGCTTGAGAGGGAGTAGGATTTGCATGTGGGTAAGAGTGAACCTCGGGATGTGGAGCAGCCATAAGATGAGGATCATGGAGTGGGAGCAACCACTCATGCAGAGAAATTTCTTTCCAGATGGGAAAACGGATTGCATGCAGTTATACCGCTAGGTAAGAGGTGGGGTGACATTCATGAGTAATCCCAAGAAGAGATTTCTGGGCAGGATTCATTGAGATTGTGTGGATCTCATGAATTGAACCTGGCTACGAGGCGCCCACAGAGCAGTAGTAGCATGATCATTTGGATTGATGCAGTTAGATCAAAGTTACAGTGTCGGATACTAGAGCACGGATCAGAGTTGACAACAAGTGCAGAGTGCATGGATGTAGAGGTCAAAAATGCAGTGGATCCATAAGACATGTGTAGTTGGTATCAACAGAAGTCAGAAGACTTTGATGACAAACACATTATACTGATTGAGTTTTTTTGAGGCTATTCAGTTTTGAAAGTGTTGCATACTAGAGTTGCAGGACGGATGCATGGAGTTGCAGAGCGCATGCAAATACAATCCTTTCTTGTTGAGAGGGAGTGTTGAAGATTGCAACAAGAAATAATGAAAGTGGCATCTAGAGACATCATTCCTTGATCCTAGTGAAAAATAATCACCTAAATTAGGTGGGGCCCGCACAGGCTATTTTTAGGTGTATGTCTATTTTTAGAATTTCTAAAATTAGCAGGATGATGATTATAGATGGTTGAAAAAATTCTATCTTTGGATGAATTTCTATTTTTAGAATATGGGTGAAGTCTATTTATAGATCGCTAATCTAAAAATAGAATGCATGTTGATTATTATTAGCCCTTAATAATAATCAGACATTAAATAGTAACTTATTCTCTTGGAGCACTTTATTTCAGTGAACAGATGTGGCACATCAGCGGGCTGAAGAAATTACGCAATTCCGAGGGCGGTTGGTGACTCATGCATGGAGGACTTAGTTATAACTAACAGTGGCAAGTTGTAACAGAGTTGGAAGAGTAGTTATGTGAGTTTTTATTTAGTTTAACTCAGTTCAGTGAGTTAAACTCAGTTGTACTAGTTGAAACTAAGCATACACTAATGATAGATGAGTGAGTTAATTATTTAATTAATTCACAAGTAGTGTCTTACTTGCAAATGAACAAATACAGTAGTTAACTACTTGCATGTCAGATCCAGTGGAGACCCAATGGAAAGATAGGTGAAAGGGTGAGATGGACTATCTGTTGTCACTATAGTGGAGCATTCAATGCATCCACACACACATTGGAGATGCCTATGAGTATTTCTCAGTCAAGGCAAGGTAAGGTCGAATTCATTCAGGGATCTTCTTGAGCAGGGATTATGCAATGGAGGCAGGTTGTCAAGAGACAAGAAATTGCTGCATGGAGGTGCAAATTTCTGCAAGACAATGTGTGACGATTGTATATTGTACTAAGAGCTTTATGAGCTGATCTTTGTATGAGATTGTTACATGTTCCATTAATAAATAATATATGATAGTTGGGGTTTTTATCTTTAAGCTTTCCCAGTAAAACATCCTGTTATGTGCGATTGATTTTGCTTCATATGTGTTTTGCAATTGGCGATTTAATTTCCATAAAGAATTAAGTGGAAGGATTCTATATTTAACATAAGACTAATTTGTTAGATCAGGAGAATTCGAAAAGACATTATTTTGTGTATAAATTTCTACATTTCACTGACATCTTCAACGTCATATTTTCCCTCCTCTCTCTCTTCTCATAGTCTTGGCTTATCAACGTGCTTCTCCCGCACATATCCACACTTATCGGTGCGGATAAACTCCATGGGTTCACGCTGATTAGTGCAACTCCTCCTTTGAAAAATGCGCTGATCCTATCAGTTCTTGAGAGAAAAAAATTACTCAATCATTAGGGGGCTTCTCCTCTACCACTTGGATACTCATAGGGATCACAACACTCTGGCTATGATTCGGCCCTGGACCTCTGATACCATGATAAAATATGATGGATTGGATTCATTAATAAAAAACTGGTCAACTCTACAATGGAGAGACTGAACCAGGAGAGTCTAAATCTGCAAAATGCTCTACATTCTCAATACAACTCAATCAATTTATAGCACATAGATGTAGGGAACTTAGAACCATACCCTAAGAAATAGAAACTAATTCCTATCCTAAGGTTCCGTGAACCAACTCTCACAAATTAAAGATTCTCCATTATCTTTTAAAAACATCAATAAATAAATAATAATCATTGAATCATTTAAAAATTGAATAGAATAGTAGACCATTTACTAGATCTTTTAGTACACCATTTATAAAGATTTTTTGGATTGATGTGATGTATTTTTTATATCAATTTATATTTTATGTATATGAATATAATTATATAATACTAATATATAATTATTGTATGAAAAAGATATTAAGATAATATAAAATATTAAATTTACTACCTGATCATTAGTGAATAGGTATATTGTTAAAATGTTTTGGCTTAATGATTTAGTATACTAAATAATCTAGTTAATATATATATATATATATATATATATATATATATATATATTAATTACACTCTATGAGGGATAGGGTGGATGGTGACAAGGTATTCTGTTAAGGCACTTCGGAAAAAATCCAACCATGATCTAACCATATGGGCTAGTGTATCTTAAATATCCCTCATGACTATTCAAACCATAAATTAATCATATAATCATCTCAAAGCTCACATAAACTCTCTCTATATATATAAACATATATTACAATTAATTTATTATTATAATATTATATTGATCATTAATTATAATATATTATTAAAAATTAAATTTATCATTATTTTATAATTAAATTTTTAATATTATAATTATAAAAAATTATCCATAAAATTATAAAATTACACTATAATTAAATATAAATTTATAAATAATTTATATATAAACAAATTCAAAATTATATATATATATATATATATATATATATATATATATATATATAGATATATATATATATATATATATATATATATATATATATATAAAATTGGTAAATATATACATTGTTAAGGTATCTTATATAATAGTCATCAAAACTCTATAGATATACCACATACTTAACCAATGACAACACCATTAATAACAATTCTTATATCAACTGCGATAACATGTGAGATATCCAAGTCATCAAAACTCTATAGATGTACTACAAACTCAACCCTCAATGAAAAAATCATTAATAAAAATTCTTATATCAATTACAATAACATGTCACATATCCAATGGCAAGATTGCACAAGTAAATCAAAAGTGAAAAAAACCAGACATACAAAAATAGCGATACATATTTCTTGAGCTATAGGATATTAAATATGGTTAGGCATAAAATACCTACCCTTAAAATTAAAAAAAATTAAATCTAACTCTAAGTAATATATGCCCAACCACATTTAATATCTTATAGCCCATAATATAACTCATAACATTGCCCATAAAGACTCCCAAAAGTGAAAAAACCAGACGCGTGAATATCTGACTCCTCCATGGGAGAATTGCATGGCAAAAGAATCTGGAGACCAACACCACCAAATCCTCTGAAAATTTTGAAAATGGATTTTAATTGAAATTGGATTAAATTGCGTCATTGAAGTACATGTATTAAATCTCTGGTTTTGAATCATTTATTTGATCTCTGCAGAGGTTACCCATTGAGTTTTGACAATGCAGGCTCAGAATTATATGGCTGCCTTCTTAATTATTATTGGTCTACTTAATGGATTGGCTGATTACCCCACAGCAGCGTCCCCTGAATATGTGTGTGATCCTTTGAAGTTTCAAGCCTTGGGATTGAATATCAAGGATTTGGCACACTGTGATAAATCTTTGTCATTTTTAGAGCGTGCAAAGGACTTAGTGAGTAGATTAACTTTGGCCGAGAAACCTGGCCATATGGGAAGCAGCACTACTAGATTACAGAGGCTTGGCATTCCAAAATAGCTATGGGGGTCGAATGCATTGCATGGATTGGATACCAATAGTCCCGGTGTAAAATTTGAAGGGCCTGTACCTTCTGCCACCAACTTCCCTCTTGTCATTTTAACAGCTGCTGCTTTTAATGAAACTCTGTGGAGAACCATTGGAGAGGTAAATGTGCATTGTTTGTTAATGGGTATCTATTTATGCAGTAAATATTGATGGTAAATTTAGAAATATTTTGGGAATTTAATGTAGATTTTGAAATATTTTAAAAATGTTATTTTGATTGTAGATTTTGGAAATGTTTGGAATAATAGTTAGTGTTTGTATCTAAAATCAAGATAAACATGCAAAAAATCAAACCATTAATTTACTTTGTTTATATATATATATATATATATATATATATATATATATATATATATATATATATATATATATATATATATATATATAATTTTCAAAAGAATTCTTAAAATCTTTCGTATAATAAATAAAATATAAAATTCCTTTATGATGGCATTTAATGCAAGTGGTATCCATCGAGGCTTGAGCCATGGGCAATGTTGGGTTGGTAGGATTAACTTATTGGATGTTGGAATATGTAATTCTTATTTGTCTTCAGTTGTGACTTTCTATGTATAGAGTCTGTTCCTATTCCGTAGGAGTTAGCTAAATCTAGATTCTTTGTTTGGTGTGTGGTTGAGATATTCTCTCAACCAACTTATTGTGCATCCAAGATAGCTTCCCTATGCTGAGACAATACTTCATGTATATATGTAACTCTATTTGAGTAATAGAATGAAATGTGTATGTTCAGTTTTTAAGTTAGTATCGGAGCCCGTATGGGCCTGGCCTTGGCCCCTCATGGGCTGAGGGAAATTTAAAAAAAAAAAAAAAAAATTGTGTGTAGGTTTGTCCATCGAGTAGGGTTGTGAGACTCGAGGGAGTGTGACTGAATACTCCTGCTGTTTGTACACTTTAAATGGAGAGAATTACCTAAAATTTGATTGCGTGGAGCATCTCAGAACGATGTGACCACCGCTGCTGCAGGTAGTATTCACTGTTGGGTTTTGGTGAACTCGATGGTCGTGATAGTGTAAATCGTGATAGCTCACAACCCAAAGGTGTTGTGCTTGCCTGGGGTATTCTACCGACTAAGTGTGGGAAAGTGACAACAGAAATTGATAAGACCGATACGGGCAGTGGTTCAGAGTTCCCTGTGCATTTAGCACATTCACAACCTTGAAAGCTTGCAAAAGATCTCTACGCTTCGACAAGAAGAAGAAAGAATAATGCATGCTTTGTCCTTTATGAAATCAAATTGAGGGAGTTGTAGCTTCGTAGGAGGGAGTTGAAGGGAAGTTGGTCTGTACCTTCTGCTAGCAGCAACAATGGCAAAACAGATGAGCAATAAGCGAAATTTTGTCGTGGATGGTGTGTTTTTTTTTTCTAAGGTGAACGAAGTCCTTACTCGCGAGCTTGCGAAGGATGGATACTCTGGCGTGGAGGTCCCCGTGACTCCTATGCAGATGGAGGTCATCATTCGGGCGACTCATACCCAACATATTCTTGGTGAGAAAGGGAGGAGAATCAGGGAGTTGACGTCGGTTGTTCAGAAAAGATTCAATTTTCCCGAGGGCACTGTCGAGCTTTATGCCGAGAAGGTGAACAATCAAGCTTTATGCAGAGAAGGTGAACAATTGAGATTTACGTCGAGAAGGTGAACAACAAAGGGCTAATTTGTACAATTTCTCAAGCCGGATCTTTGCGCTACAAGCTACTTGGAGGTATTGCACTTCGAAGAGCTTGCTATGGAGTGTTGTAGCTTATCACGTTCTATTTCCATAATGCTTGGTGAATTGAATTGTTTTCTTGAAATTTTTTTTATTTTTTTTATTATTTTTTTTAAGCATGTTGAGCCTGGGCAACTTAGCATGTAAATGCTATTTGTTAGAATTTATCACTCTAACAACAAAGAATTGAAGATGGAAAGATTCAAGATGAAGATGTCAAGCTTGGATATGTTTTTAGAAGAAATTGATTGAAGCAGTGGAAGATAATTTCAAAATATGGAAAAAAGGAGAAGCAATAATTATTGTGATGGACAACAATCGAGTTTGTGTGAGTTTGTGGAATAAACTTATGATCATGGTAACATATGAGTCACACATTGTAATTGGAGAAAATCTACATGTGACATATTGTTAGTTGTGGTCTTTGAAATGTTTTATGTACATGTTTTGTTATGTGTTCGCTCTGTTAGAGAGTTTTAACACCATGGAAGAGTGTGTCATGTGGGATGGATACACTTGGGTGTGCCATAGCCATATTGGTTTTAGACTCCATAAGGTGAAATTTTATATCTAGGGGGAGTTCATTGAGAGGTTGGATGAACCATATATGTGAAGGAATTCCTAGTACACTAGTGGTTGCAGTGATTGAGAACCCATGCATTTCGATAGATGGTTGTTCCTTTTTATGGACATCGAAAATAGCATGAACAAGATACAAAGTGTAATTACCAAACAAAACCAGTGTAATTACCAAACAGGACAAGATGTAGATTTTGCAGATGGATATTAAGACAAGTAGTCATTAAGGGGGTGTGTTGGAATATGTAATTCCTACTTGTCTTCAGTTGTGACTTTCTATGTATAGAGTTTGTTCTTATTCCATAGGAGTTAGCTAAATTTAAGTTCTTTGTTTGGTGTGTGGTTGAGATATTCTCTCAACCAACTTATTGTGCGTCCAAGATAACTTCCCTATCTTGAGACAATACCTCATGTATATATGTAACTCTATTTGAATAATAGAATGCAATATTTATGTTTAGTTTTTAAGTTTGAGACCGTAACATTAACGTTTTAAGATATCAAGATGAGATCAAGATGGGGTCGTGCGCAAGAAGTACCAGGCGAGGACCCTTTTGCGGTTGCTACATATGGTGTCAACTATGTCCGAGGTTTGCAAGATCACCCCAATGCGTCATGTGGGAGGCTAAAAGTTAGTGTCTATTCCAAACATTACACTGCTTATGATCTCGACCTGTGGAAGAACATCAATCGTCTTGACTTTAATGCAGAGGTAGAGTGACGTAAGTCCACATGAATAAAACAAATCTATCTATACAATTTGATACTTCTGCAAATCTATTTTAATTTGGGATCTTAATTTCAATATATCTATCACCATCTCCATGGTTTTTAATAAATATTAAAATTTCCAATCTAACTTATGATACATGTCTCATTATGGTCTTTAATAAATATTAAAATTTATCATTTATTTTATGAAAAATTTTAATATTGATATTTCAACATTTTATAATATTTAATAAATATATTAATATTTATTGTTTTTTCTTATTAAATTTTTTGGTATTTGAGATTTATTTTGGTATTTGAGATTACAGGATAAAGAAGTTCAGTAAAAGTGAGAAAACTACCCTTTTTAATTTAGAAATTAAAAGTTTGTTTTTGTTTTTTTTTTTTTTTTTCTTTCTTTTTTAATTTTGAAAATAAAAAATTGTTAATAGTATTATGTTTTGGTATTTGAGATTGCATGAGAAATAATACTATTAACAATTTTTTATTTTCAAAATTAAAAAAGAAATAAGTTGGTTTGTTTTACATTTAAAAGTGAGAAGTCTATCTTATTAATTAATTTAGAAACTAAAAGTGAAGTTGTTGGTAATATTATGTAAAAAAGAGATTAATATATACTTTGAATTTATTTATTCAAATCATTTAATTATTTAAATTTAATGCAAATATTAAAATTTACATAGAATATAAATTAACATCAATATAGATTCATGTCAAATTTTGATTTAATAAACGACATACTTTTTTTTAGTGTACAACTTGAGAAAAATTTGAGCCTCTAAACATTTTTTCATTCCAAAAATATGTTTTCATATATATATATATATATATATATATACATATAATTTTTCTTTTTTATTTCTTTATTTTTTTTATTTCTAATAATTTAATTTTCTTTATTGTTAGAGTATACGCAGTAGAAACTAAATAATTCACAAACACAGCATTAACAATAGAGACAGAATTTAACGTGGTTCACCCAATCAATCTGGGCTACATCCACCAAACAGAGGTATCAGCTTTCTTATTATTCAACAGGAGATTACAACAACATATTTCTCACATCTGCACTTCCTCATCTTCATCCCTCATCTATCTTTTGCCTCTATGGGCTTTACAATTTATAGATGTAAAAGAAAAACTAAATATTAAATTCAATTCTATCCTATCACAAGAAAATAGGATTTTTATCTTATCTTCAGGATTTGATGCCTTCAAATTTGGAACAAATCCTATTGTTGGCATTATCCATGAGATTTGTAGCCAAATTAATATACACAATCTCAACAATCTCCACCTTGACAATAATTACCCTGATACCTTGTTTCTTTATTATATTCATTTTTTCTACAAACCAAGAGAAGCCAGACACCATTGTAGCTCCTCTAATAAAACTGGTTTCGTGAACATGTTTGCACAGTTTTCCTTTGTATGCACTTTTTCAAGAGAGACTCCCCGTCTAGTGATAACATGTCTTACAAAATGGTACTTTATAGGTATATGCTTTGATTTACTATGATAGCCTGGATTTTTAACCAAATGAATTACACTTTGACTATCACAAAATAACTTTATGTTGTCTTACAACCTACCAAACTCACCAAACAAACCTTTCAACCAAACCGCTTCTTTGTAAGCATGTGAAGTAGCTATGTATTCTGCTTCTGTAGTGGATAAAGAAACAATGTTTTGTAGCTTTGACATTTAGCTAATAGCTCCACCTGCAAGAGTAAAGACATATCCTGAAGTTGACCTTCTCTTATCCAAATCACCTACAAAATCGGAATCAACATATCCACAAACAAATTCACTACTTCTGTTATAAGTGATACAATAATCACTTGTGCCTCTCAAATACCGAAGCACCCATTTCACTGCTACCCAGTGTTCTTTCCTTGGATTTTCCATATACCTACTGACAACCCCAACTACATGTGAAATATCTGGTCGTGTACAAACCATCGCATACATCAAACTTCCTACTACATTGGCATATGGTATTCGAGACATATATTCCTTTTCTTCATTTGTATTAGGACATAAACTTGAAGAAATCTTAAAATGGGAAGCTAAAGAGACTGAAACTAGCTTCACATTATTCATACCAAACCTTAAGAGTATTTTCTCAATATACTTCTGTTGTGATAACCACAGCTTACCATTGCTTATGTCTCTAAAAATCTCCATGCCCAAAATTTGTCTTGCTGCTCCTAGATCTTTCATATCAAACGTCCTAGCCATCTGAGCCTTTAACCTGTTGATCTCACTTATGCTTTTTCTTGGTAAAAGCATATCTTCAACATATAATACTAAGATAATGAATATGTCATTACTTAATTTTTTAAAGTAAACACAATGATCATATTCACTTCTTATATAATTTTGGCTCATCATGAAAGAATCAAATTTCTTGTACCATTGTCTCGGTGACTGCTTCAGACCATACAATGATTTCTTGAGCCTGCAGACAAATTTCTTATTGCGATTTTGAACAAACCCTTCAGGTTGTTCCATATAAATATCTTCATCTAAATCTCCATGTAAGAATGCAGTTTTAACATCTAGTTGTTGTAATTCTAAATCAAGTAAAGCAACTAATGCTAACACAATTCGAATTGAAACAATTTTAACAACTGGTGAAAATATCCTTTAAAGTCAATTCCCGCTTTTTAGAAAAACATTTGCAATCCAGCCTCACTTTAAAATTCATTTTCTTTATCATCACACCTTTTCATCCTTGTAAACTCCATTTAACCTAAGCGCTTTTTCTGCCATTGGGAAGTTCAACGCTGTCCCATGTATATATTCTTGTATACATCTTCATTCATCCTCATAGCTTCTTCTCAATTATCAATCGTGAGAAACCTTCATACTTTCCTGATAGCATAAAGGTTCATCATCATTAGCAGTTGAAGCAACTGAAGTAACATAATCATCATACCTTTTAGGAGGATATCTGATTCTCGTGGACCTTCTTAAAGATGTTTATGGTTCTTCCACAATTTGCTGATTATTATCTGTAGGAACTTCTTCATGATCTTCATCTGAAACTTGCTCATCTTTATTCATTTAATAACTTATCCTAATTTATTTTATTATAATATTTTTCTCTATTTTATTTATTTAATTTATTTTTAATATTTTGAACAAAGATTTTCTATATACATTCAAAATTGTATTCACATGAAAATAGTAATACAATATGAATATATCATTTTATGTCTAGTAATAGCTAGTATATCTTGCACATACAATTTTGGTTGAGTGAATATCTCAACTATACACCAACCTAAGAAGCTAACTACTTTGAGAGTAGGAATTATATTTTCCAACTTGTGAATATAATATTCTATATCTTAAAATTTTCTTATATATAGATTACCAATTGAGCTACACTTATTCGGGAACAAGATGATTACCAGTTAAGCTACATCCATTAGGTATAAATATTTTATTTTTAATTAATATAATAATAATAAAAATTCAATTTTTATTTATATTAATTTATCTTAAATCATTATTTATAAACCTTAAAAATAAATATTTAATTGCATATTATATATTAATATTTGGTATATTCAATATTAAAATAATCTTTTAGATATTGTCATATGCAACATTTTCATATATTCAGTGTTAAAAAAAACTTTTTAGATATTGTGAAGTGTAACAATTTTTTGGTTGTTAGATGTAAAGTAACACTATCTTCCTCATATTAAATTTTAAAACTATATCTTTGCACAATAACATTTTTTTTTTTTATATTTTGGTTGGTAAATGTAAAGTAACACTAACTTCTTCATATTAAATTATAAAACTACATCTTTGCACAATAACATTTTCTTTATATTTTTATAATATTATCAATATTTCCTTGGCATTAAAATCTGAGAGATATGTATATAGTTTCCACACTTTTTGGAGTTATGTGTTGGATATAATATGGACTGTGTAAGCACTATGGAGCTGATCATGTGCATGTTGTTTCTTATGTTCTTGGATAATAGCACAACTGTATTTTGTATTTAAACTGTTTTTAACCTCTTTGAAGTTTGTCCTACATATATCTAGACTTATGTGAAAATGTAACTGGATTCTGTACTATTTTAATAAAACAGTTTTTTTCTTCCCTGCAAAAAAAAAAAAAGAGAGAGAAAAGAGATGGTAGTGATGTTGTTCTGCTATACTCTGTTCCTCCTAGAGGCCTTACCGGAGCTCCCGAAAAGCGGTTGATTGCATTCAAGAGAGTGTTGGTGAAGGGTGACATCAATGAAATTGTTTCAATAGAAGTTAATGCTTGTGAGAGTTTGGGGTTAGTCGACAATACAACATATCGGGTATTGGCAGCGGGATCCCACACATTGGTGGTAAGAGATGAAGTACCCTCCAATTCAGGGGAAATAATCCCTCACTTTCAATTCCTCTACTAGTATCTCTAAATTTATGTTAGTTCGATATATTAGAATGCATGCAGGCTACCGTGATCAATTTTCTGGAAATCCAGAAACAATATTCTCTTTTATTATGTTTTTTTGTTCCAACGCAGAGCATCTCATTATTATTATATTACATTCACATCTCTTCTCATTATTATAATATTACATTCACATATGTTCTTGCTAGTTATATATAGTTTTAATTTCAAATTTTTATTAGGTTGTGAATGTAACAATAAAATTTTGCTCTTTAGTTGACACTCGGGAATAATGAGAAATAATCTTGTTTTCGGAGAGTCCTCAATAACATAAGAAATGCAGAACCTTTTCTTGAAGATTGGGTGTTTCTTATGTCGCAGGCTGATATGAGGTTGCATCCTAGAGAAATGGATTTATTTAATGCAACAGTTCACATGTTTCCAACAAATAATTTGGTGTCCTTCCATAGTAGGCATATGTTAAAATCATTAAATTTTCCAATTACACGATGTATTGTTGAGAATTCAAGGCATTCAGAAATTAGTGGTGCTAATGATGATCAATTGGACCGTGAAGTTTTATTGTGTCGTGGTCAACGTTTTATGTTGACATGTAATTTGTGGGTCGAAGTTGGTTTGGTGAATGGATCATGTGGTTATGTGAATTGTATATTTTATATGCCTACCTCTAAGCCACCTCAGCTTCCAATGTTCACAACTGTTCTTTTTTATAAGTATGTTGGTGTTCCATTTAATGCAGGCAATCCAAACATTGTTCCTACCACACCAGTGATAAGAGGAAATCGAAAACAAATTCCTTTAAATATGGCATGGGCTCTTACAATACACATATCATAGGGATTGACTTTAGAATGAGCATTGATTGATATCAGGAATAAAGAGCAGCAAGGCCTAACCTTCACATCCATATCAAGAGTTAAATCAATAGATGGTTTTCATATTGCACCGCCTTTCTCTTTCCAGCGTTATGCCAAGATGAAAGACAACGCATATGTTACAATTAGGAAGAAATAAGAGGCGCGATTGAAGTCCATATCGATATGAAATGAAACTATTAATACTTTTAGCTATTTATAGAATGTTTTTTGAAATTATTTTATTATCCTTTATTTACTTTTAATATAATAATTATTTTGATATATTACTGAGATGAATACATTCATCATATTCATAGTAATATTTCATAAAGTTGTTTACATTGTATTTCATGTTGTTCAAATTAATTCTATTTTTTTAAGTGGTTATTGTTCTGTTCTTTACAATCAACCATTCAGTGATAAACAACTAGTTATATGAGCTAATCATTAAAATTCAAGATTGAATTCCATATCATTATGACATGCAACTAATAATATTGTGACATAGAATGTTTTTTTTTTCTTTTACTGTCCTCCTTATTTACATTTAGTATAATAATGTTTTTTGTATATTAATGAAATGAATACATTCATCATATTCATAGTAATACCTGGGAAAGTTGTTACATCATTTTTCATGTTCTTCAATTCACTTCATTTTTTTAAGTCATTATTGTTCTTTTGTTTATAATTTACCATTCAAACATATACAATGATTTATATGAGCCAATCCTCAAAAATAATTAATGAACTACATATCCCTATGCCATGCAACTAATAATATTGTGACATATTTATAGAATGTTTTTTGAATTGCTTTTATTGTCCTCTATATTTACTTTTAATATAATATTGATTTTCATATATTAATGAGATGAATACATTCATCATGTTCATAGTAATATTTGAGAAACTTTTTTACATCATTTTTCATTCAGCATATTCATAGTAATATTTTAGAAAGTTGTTCACATCGTTTTTCATGTTCTTCAGTTTACTTCTTCTTTTTAAGTGCCTATTGTTCTTTTCTTTTAACAATGAATCATTCACACATAAACAATTCAATATTTCATGATACAACCATTAAAAATCAATTTAATATTTTTTTCATATTGATATTAATATTGTGGATTCATATTATATCATGAATTACAAAATTATTAGCTAAATGCTATTAATATTATTATTTAGAATGATATCCAACAGTAATGAAAATTTTCTCCACCATACCGAAAATTACTTATATTAATATTTCTAATTATTATGTCTATTAATTAATTTGAATGATTTTATATAATAATATTAAACAGGTATTGTGTCTATACATTAATATGAATATCAACATTAATCATCGATGTAGGTTTAATAAATTTATGTTTTTTTTTGGTTCAATGACAACATATTTATATTTGATACTAATATTTAGCTAAAGTTAATATATACATTAACATTAATTTAAATACAAATATATAATTACTAACATTATTGATATTTGATTTTAAAGATAAATTTAACACAATTGTGAATTCTTGTCGACTATGGTAATAAGGGTCATATCGCTCATTTAATTTTATCACTCATTTTATCTGTACAATATGTATTGCTAATGAGATTTATATTTGTAGAAATTTTTATATCATTTGGTTCATGTAGTGTTAGGTTATTTTATAGCATGACTTTTTTAAGATAAAGTTTTCTAACAATAATAAAAAATGGATGTTATGTTTTATATGTGTGTGTGTGTGTGTGTGTGTGTGTGTGTGTGTGTGTGTCTATTAATTTTGATTTTGTCATTTTTCCTTTCAAATGTAGATATGGATAATAATGATGGCATTTATTATAATCAAGCGGTGGCAAATATTTCTAGAGTTATAAGTTCTCTTTCGTATCTTTGGAACAAGTTCGATAGAAAACACGGCTTCCATCCTGCATTTATTGATGAGCATCTTCGTGTGCTAGATGAAATGAAAACGAATGTAAAATACTTGTTGCATTTGCACATGAGGGAGGCTGAGAGGAAAAGAAGAACGGATTGGTTGGAAAGAGTTAAGTATCGTGATCATTATCCTATTGATTTAAATTAGTGTTCCTTTTTTCGTCGGTCTGGTTGTGTTTTGAAAGAGGCTATTTGATAAATGGCTTTGGATTTAGTGTTTCAATTCCATTTTTGTAGTGGAAATTTTTGGTGTAAAGACAAGAAAAAATATATGTTACTTTCCATGTTCTTTCTTTGGTTGCAATGATGGTGAAATTGAATATCCTTTTAATGTTAATATTATTGTTTGTCTCTTAAGTTCACCAATTCCTTTGGTTTATAATATTATATCCTTGTGTTTATTACTTCTTTTGGTTTATAATATTAGTAATCCCTTAGGTTTATTAATCGCTTGGGTTTAAAATATTTATTCTTATGATTTATTAATTTCTTAGCTTTTTGAATTTAAAATATTAATTCTTAGGGTTTATTAATCTCTCCTATTTTTAATATTATTCCCCTGGCCTTATTGATCCCTTAAGTTTTTAATATTTATCCCTTGGGTTCACCATTTCCTTTGGGTTATAATATTAAACCCTTGAGTTAATCAGTTATTTTGGTTTATAATATTAATAATCCATTTGGTTTATTAATCTCTTGAGCTTACATTATTAATTGTTAAGGTTTATTTATTTGTTATGTTTTTGAGTTTAAAATGTTAATTCTTAGGGATTATTAATCCCTTGAGATTTCTAATTCTTTGGGTTGGTAATATTAGGCGTTAAATCTTAATCGTACACTTTGATATTAATGCATGGTCCAATGTCACATCATGAAAAACATTGTCTCAATATCAAAATCAAGCATGGGTGACCATTGTTGATCATTGTTAGTCGTAGTCGATCAAGGTCTTCCATGGTTGAATGTCACATTATTATAAATATTAATCAACCATGGCCAACCATGGTCATTTTTCATCCAACGTCGCATTGTGACAACAATTGCCTCAATGTTTAAATCAAACATTAATTTGTAGGCCTTATTAATCTCTTGTGTTTTTAATATTGATCCCTTCAGCTTATTGATCCCTTAGGTTTTTGATATTTATCCCTTGGGTTCACCAATTCCTTAGGCGACTCCAATTTAAAACCTTGGGTTTATTAGTTCTTTTGGTTTATAATATTAATAATCCCATGGGTTTTAAAACATCTTGACTTAAAAATATTAATTCTTAAGGTTAATTAATTTCTTAGGGTTAATTAATTCTTAGGTTTTATTGATTTATTAATCTCTTGTGTTTTTAATATTGATCCTTTGGTCTTATTGATCCCTTAGGTCTTTAATATTTATCCCTTGGGTTCACCAATTCCTTTTATTTGTAATATTAAACCCTTGCATTTATTAGTTCTTTTGGTTTATAATATTAATAACCCCTTGCATTTATTAATCTCTTTAGTTTAAAATATTAATTTTTAGGGTTTATTAATCTCTTGAGTTTAAAATATTAATTCTTAGGGTTTATTAGTTTCTTGGTTTATAATATTAATGTTTCTCCCTTGGGTTCACCAATTCCTTTGGTTTATAATATTAAACCCTTGAGTTTATCACTTCTTTCGGTTTATAATATTAATAATCTTTTGGGTTTATTAATCTCTTGAATTTAAAATATTAATTATTAGGGTTTATTAATTTCTTAGGTTTTTGAGTTTAAAATCTTTATTCTTAGGGTTTATTAATCTCTTGTGTTTTTAATATTGACCCATTGGCCTTATTGATCCCCTAGGTTTTTAATATTTATCCCTTGGGCACATTGATTCCTTTGCTTTATAATATTTAACACTTGCATTTATTAGTTCTTTTGGTTTATAATATTAATAATCCCTTGGATTTATTAATATTTTGAGTTTAAAATATTGATTCTTATGGTTTATTAATTTGCTAAGTCTTTTAGTGTAAAATATTAATTCTTAGGGTCTATTAATTTCTTGTATTTTGAATATTATTCTCTTCGCCTTATTGATCCCTCAGGTTTTTAATATTTATCCCTTGGGTTCACCAATTCCTTTGGTTTATAATATTAAACCCTTGGGTTTATCACTTATTTTGGTTTATAATTTAATAATCTCTAGGGTTTATTAATCTCTTGGATTTAAAATATTAATTACTAGGGTTTATTAATTTCTTGTGTTTTGAATATTATTCGCTTGGCCCTATTGATCGCTTAGGTTTTTAATATTTATCCCTTGGGTTCACAAATTCCTTTGGTTTATAATATTAAACCCTTGGGTTTATTAGTTATTTTGGTTTGTAATATTAATAATCCCTTGGGTTTATTAATATCTTGAGTTTAAAATATTTATTCTTACGGTTTATTAATTTCATAATTTTTTGAGTTTCAAATATTAATTCATAAGGTTTATTAATCCCTTGAGTTTACTAATTCTGACAACAATTGTCTCCATGTTTAAATCAAGCATGGTCAACCACATTTATTTTATGGTTTATAGTATTTATCTAAAGGTTTTTATATACTTCAGGTTTATAATATTAATCTCTTAGGTTTAATATTATTCCCTTGGGTTTATAATATTAATAATCATGTGATTTTATCAATTCGTTGTGTTTAAGATATTAATTTGTAGGAATTGTTAATCTCTTATGTTTTTAATATTGATCCCTTCACCTTATTGATGCCTTAATTTTTTAATATTTATCCCTTGGGTTCATGAATTCCTTGGGTTTATAATATTAAATCATTGGATTTATTACTTCTTTTGGTTTATAATATTAATAATCCCTTGGATTTTTAAATCTCTTGAGTTTAAAATATTAATTCTTAAGGTTTATTAATTTCTTAGGGTTTTGAGTTTAAAAAATTAATTGTTAGGGTTTATTAATATCTTCACTTTAGAATATTAATTCTTAGGGTTTATTAATTTCTTAGTTTATCATATTTATATTGATCCCTTGGGTTTATAATAATTTTCCCTTAGGTTTAGTAATTTATTGGGTTTATAATATTAAAAGCTTTGGTTTATTTGTTCCTTAACTTTATAATATTAATAATTCCTTTGGATTAACATATAATGGCTTTGGTTTTTTAATCCCTTGAGTTTAAAATATTAATGTTGTTTTCATGGTTTATAGTATTTATATATAGGTTTTATACTTAATTGTTTTTAATACTTAAAGGTTTATAATATTAATCTCTCATGTTTAATATTGTTCCCATAGGTTTATAAACCCTTGGTTTCTTTGTACTAATCCCTTGGGTTTTTAATATCAATCATTAGGTTTGTATTACTAACAATCCCTAAAGTTGATTGTTTTATTTTGTTTATAATATTAATAATCATGTGAGTTTATCATTCATTTTTATTCAAAATATTAATTCCCAGGCTTTATTATTCTCTTCTCTTTTATATATGAATCCCTTGGGGTCCTTGATCTCTTAGGTTCTTAATATTTTTCCCTAGGGTTCTCTAATTCCTTTGGGTTATAATATTAGATCCTTAGTTTTAATAGTTATTTTGGCTTATAATATTAATAATCCCTTAGGATTTTGGTAAGAAATATATACTTATTATAAATAGTAATAAAATACTATTAATATGTTATATTTGAATTTTAGTATAATTTGAGTAATAACTATTGTATTCAAAAAATAAGATATATATATATATATATATATATATATATATATATATATATATATATATATATATATATATATATATATATATATATATTAGTTTAATATATAATATGCATATAGTTAATATTATTAATATATTATAATTAGATATATAAAATATATTGTTAATTATATTGATAAATATATAATGATTATTTTAGTAATATACATGTGGTGGGTGGTGGATATAGGCCTATAGGCGTATATCAGCCACATTGGTGAATGTGGTTGTAAATTTATTTTTTTAAATATATTTTATATATGCCTATCGACTTATATAAACCGCACATTGGTAAATGTGATTGTGCTATTAATATTACATTCACATCTGTGCTTGCTAGTTATATATAGTTTTAATTTCAAATTTTTATTAAGTTGTGAATGTAACAATAAAAATTTTCTCTTTAATTGACACTTTTTAATTTTGGGTTATATTATTGTGGATTTATCAAATGGTTAGTAAACATCTTTATTAATCATCAAAATTCTTATACAGGATATGTTTTACATTATTTAAAAATAAGTGTAAAAAAACATAAAATTAACCAAGTTATAATTTTATTTTAAATTATTATTATTATTTATGTGGATCAACATATTTATTTTGGAACAAAGTTATCAGAATTTTAATCTAATTATTAATAATTATTAGCTGGATGGTAAGAATTTAACCTTTATAAGATATTTTAAAATATTTTTAGTAGTTACACAAATCAAAGGTTAAAAATAATCTTCAAAGTAATTATGCCTTTTTAATTTAAATTGATTAATTAAAATAATGTTCTATAAGTAAATTTCATATGAAGTGACTTATAATTTTTTAAACATGTCATAGTTATAATCCATGGTACTGTAACATAGTTTATTCTGAGAACAAGAATTTCTATGATATAGTGAGGTAAATCTCCATGGTTAAGAATCTTGTTCCATATTCTTTTAAATGTATATAAGTCTAACTTATATATTAATCTTGTTATAAATAATTAATAATATTAATATTAATTAAAAATAAAATTATATTTTAAATATAAATCTTCCGGGAAATCACATAATATATTTTGGAACCGACGCGTTTCAAACTACCAACTGTAATTCATCATAAAATTATAATTTAGTTAGTGTTTATGTTTTTTTTTAATTTTATTTTAGCTTTATCAATATTACATGCCAATATGACATGCGTTAATATGTCATTCTCTTTAATTAATTAATTTAAGAGAAATTAATTAAAAGAGCATAATTAATCTAGAAACAAATCTTGACCTTTGATATTACTTCAATAACTAGTGCAGTCATATAAATTAAATGGCTAAGAGATGTCTCAAATTGCTAAAATTATTAACTAAAAGAGCATAAGTAATCTAGAAACAAATCTATTTATTGATATGTGAATATTACTATGAGTAGTGTAATCATATAAATTAAATGGTTAAGAGATGTCTCAAATTGCTAATAAAAGTATAAGAATTAACCAAAATTATAATTTTATTTAAAATACTAATAATTATAATTGATGCACAGGTTTCCAAAAGACATGATCTACACTACATAAATTAACATAATATGTCCTCATATGGAACATGAGGTGATTGTACATTATCAATGAAATGTACAATGGAATTTCCTCATAATGAAATAAAAACTGCGCGAAGAAAGAAAAAGGAAGAGATCATGTGAAGTACAACAATGGAAGAACCAGTCAACATACAAGGAAGCTAAGAATACTTGACTGGAAAATATCCTCGGAAGATATGTAGACGCTGATAGAAGTCTGGAAAAGATGGAGACCCTTGAAATAACATATATTTAAGAGATGTGTCAATCTGTAAATGAAGCATGCCAATGCCTACAAGAATATTTCATGATAAAATATCATCACTAAGGTAACTTTTGATTTAAAAGTTCATATTTATAATTGATTAATATCTTATGAGAATATGCAGGGCTGCCAAAGGGAAGTATATGTATTCCACAATTAATAACCATATGGCGGGATTAAAGACCCTTGAAATAAATATGGTCTAAAGGAGAGCACCATGACATGAATATAGACCATATGAAAATATTGATGGATCACTTTCTAAGGACATGAATCATGGATGAAAGTGATGGATGATATGTACCCTAATGAAGAGATCCCAAAGTTGAAGGCTACTCAAGTCATGGCATCAATGGAAGGAGTTCTTCATGAGAAACTCGGTGATTTCATCATTGCTGCTACAGGTCCCTAATTGAGAGGGAGCCTGGTAATAAGTTTCTTACTTGAAATAAACTATGTAATTCCTAGGCCAAGAAGAAAGATTAGATACTTTATTTTTATAAGTATATTCCTTTGTGTAATATGTCCTCCCTAGTTGAGAGGAAGAGATAGACATGCCATTCTGGTCTTCACCTGGGAAGACAAGAGTGGAGGATTGGGTAATCATCTGGCATCGAATACTCTTTTGGGATGTATTATGACATTCATGGAAAGAGTAGTCGTGAAAGGAAAAATATTATTTGAGGATTAGTTATCCCGATAAGAATATTCCTAGGAGGTCATACTCGGTGAACACTCAGGTGGAGTATGTACCTTGGAGATTATGATGATGCTGTATATAACCGTTGGTCTCGCCAACATTGTAGCTCATGGTCTCGTGGAGAGATGGATCTGTTATTCAAGGCCTTACATTGTAACAATGCTGGTTAATATGATGCTATAACATATGGATTATCAATCGAATTCTTCGTATGAAATTCTTCAGATTAAAAGTGACCATGTACCATTATGAATACGTCTCTTTTTAAGAGGGAATGTTGAAAAATGTAACTAGGTTAGGTCTTCATAATGACTTGTAATTATGAATTTATGTGATGAAGAAGATAAATATAATAAAATGTATTTTGTAAAGCTTGCTTCATGGGTTTCATGAGAAAGGAGTTTTTATTATAGGTCAAATACTTCTTCTTGATGTCTTTAGGGTTTGTTTTCATGTCATAAATATATAATTTAGAGTCATGGACATGAAGTGTTTTTACACTTGCAAAAGATAAATTATTGATGTACAAATATGCTCCAAACTCGTGTCACAGTGCTCCAAGAAGTCAGATCAAAGTATGATGTGAATATCCCTTGGTAAAGTCATCTTATACTCGAATCATCATGTCAATCTAGAATAGTGGAGTCAAAATCTATAAATGAGGAGTCTATAGCCTCATTTGAACACAATCAGTTCAGATCAGCTCTGTAATAAATTGCGAATATAAGGGACTGTGATTTGGTTCAAGGTCGGTGATTCTACAATGAAAGATAAGAAGACTATTATATCCTTGTTTTGGGCTTTAAGAATCTCAGTCAATTTTTCTAGAAGAAGTGTGAAGTATAGTCTGCAATCCACTGTGAGGAAGGTCAAGTGTTGTTACAATATAAGACAAGTCTACATTATAGTGTTGAAATCAGTGTGAAGGAGCAAGACTATATAACGTAAGGAAAGGGACTACAAGATGTGAAAAGAGAGACAATATAAATCTTTGTTGATCTCAGATAGCTCAGAAAAGGATCAAAGTTATGCAAAGCGTGAAGAAGGGTTTCCATACCAATGAAGAGACCTCGACCTTGATCTTCAAGTATGCAGAAAGAAGGACCGAGGAAGAGTTTATATAAGGTTGAGCCTAGATCTAAGGAGAAATGGAAAGAGGCATACTCTTAAGGGATATTAGACTAGGGACTGAGTTTCCCTAGTACTAGTGCAGTACAGTGCTGAGAAGGAATATCAACATAAGTATCCTAGAAGAGCAGTTACAAGGGTCTTGGAAGCATATTGATGTTAATGGTCTTTGTCATGGTAATAGTACTCGTCATTTGAATATCTAGAAGAAGAATTACTATCGGGTTTTCTTCTCCAAGAGGGAGAGGTTTTGGCCCTATCTTGAAGAGCCAAAATTTTATGTCTCTTGTGTTTTGATAATTGACTTGAAAAAAGACATAATAAGCTAATGAAGATAAGATCTAAGTAATAGAAGCATAACAAGTATAACACAAGCAATTATCAAGCAAGATAATTAAAGTAAACTCTTCCCTACCAAATTCTCAACACTACCTTTACATACTAAATGATACAGAACATCCCATTTTTCTCTTATTTGTTAAATACATTAAAAACGAGGGAATAATGGAATCTTGATCAACTTAATTTTTATAATTTGAAAACTCCATAAAACAGTGAACAATTACAGTAAAAAAATTTGGTTGATGCAAACACCATGACTCCATTTATTTTTCTGGTCATTTTCAACTTATTAATTTCTCCCTCACTAACACAAATTGAAAATTCATGCAATTCCATTTGAAAATGCTTATAGGGGATAACTCTACCTCCAGTGTAACTGGGTTAATTAGAAACATTGTGACTTCATTGAATATAAAAAATCAAAATGTTTTAATCAAAAAAATTCACAACTGTCGTGTTTTCACCGTAGAAGAAACTCCGAGGAAAACATAGTGGATGTCTAGAAAAAATACCACATAATTGAATTCAATTCTATTGATTTTTCATGTCTCCATATTCATTTATATATATATATAAATATATATATATATATATATATATATATAATTTCCTTGTTATGACCAAAGAATAAAATGAGATCAAAACGGAGAGGATGACAACATATCATACCACACAATCAATTAAAAAAGTTTATATGCCATGAATTAGAAAGCATAAATAATTTAAATCCATAACATAATCCAATTATGTAGTATGTAACACCATTTGTGTCCTTAGAACGGTGTTATTATTTGAAAATTTTTATTGTATTGGAACACTTGAATATACATAGTTGATATGCATAAGGTGAATGACGTACTTGCTTTATTGAGTATATATCATAGCATTTTCAACTGTGCTCTCCATAAAAAAATGGATGAATATATTGGGTGATAAGGAATCATACACATAATCAATTAAAAAAAATTAGTTGTCATGACTCCATTATATCAAAAAATTCATTGAATTTTAATCAAACAAATTCATAACTGTGTTGTTATGAACAGAGAAGAAAATGCGATCAAAATGCAGTGGATGACAAGAAATAATACCACACAATAATAACTCAATTCAATACTTAATAGTCAACTTACGACTAAATATCATGGCTTTCTAATATTCAGTATTTGTAATTTTCCTGAAATGACTGATGTAATGAAGAATCGATCCAACTCAGAGAGAATCCAAAAAGGAAAAACAAAAAACCATGTTGCAGAGATGAATTATAACAGTGGAACTATTAAGAATAAGAATTATGTGAGTTCTGAATCTCTGGGTTTGTTCAAGAATTATTATTGTGAGAAGAGGAACTTCAGTTCAGAATTAGGACTTTGCATGGCTGCTATAAATATTGAATATTTTTTCGGCAAGACCCAAGAGGAGTCATAGTATATCCAATTAGAGAGTATGCAACGTTACCTCCAATCCTATAGCTATTACCTTTCGCATAAGGATTTATATAAGCAGTTGAAGTTAGTCGAAAAAGGAAAACCATATAACTAATTAATTTTTTTCAAATCGATCCAGAACCAATTTACCCCTTAGTAGAATGTTTAGAACCATAGGAAAAGGTGGCAAAAGGTTTAGAACCACAAGAAAAGGAAAAAAAAGGTTTAGCACAATAGGAAAAGGTAGGATACCATCTCGAGACCAAGATCCCGTTTAAATCCCAATTTTACATTAGGGTTATAAAGCCAACCCAGTTAGACTGGTTAAGGGTTTTTTATACATCCTCTCTACGAGATCTTGCAAAGTTGTGAGGGTTTTATATCCATCCTCTCTGCCATAGCTTACAAAGTCAAGAGGTTTTTTATCCATCCTCTCTTCCATAGCTTGCAAAGTCACGGGGTTTTTTTATCCCTTCTCTCTACCAGAGCTTGCAAATCTGCAGAATAAACAAATTATTATAACATGGTATCCTTATTTTACAATCGAGACAATTGGACAGTCGACTCCATAAATTACCATAAACACTAAGCATAAAAACACATAAGAAGAACATAGACTTCCCTAATCATTAAAACAGAATGAACCCTCAACATAAAAACACAGAAGAGCACAAGCATTCAACTCCGTAAATTACCATAAATACTAAGCATAAAAACATAGAAGAACACAAAATTCCCTAAAAATGAACCCTAAGCATACAAACAAAGAAGAGCACAGGAATTCACCTCCATAAATTACCATAAACACTAAGCATAAGAACAAAAACTTCCTTAAGCAAAAAAAAACAATGAACCCTAAGCATAAAAACACAGAAGAGAACAAAATTCATGTGGTTTGATTGTGTTAAAAAACAAGAAATAAGCAGATAGTAGGAATGAAATCCTATCGAAAAGCCATCGACGAAGCCACCAAGCCTCACAAATCCCATCGAATCATCGTTGAAGACCTCAACCCCTCGCCATACATCACCTGCAAACCTAGCCGAGCTTACCTGCAACACAAATTAGAGAAGTGTCAAACAAAAACACTGAAAAAATCATCAACCCAAGTAAATTTGCATGAAAAAATCGTCGAACTAACCACTTACCCTCGAAAAAATCTAGTAGAGCGCGAAACCAGTATCTCCACTGTTGAACAGAGTGAAATCTCGAGCTGGGTCGAACACATACAACCCAAACAAGCACTGGTGCGACACAACTGTTGGAACTATGAAAAATTCCAGAATTAACAATGGAGAATAAAACTCCCTCTTTAACACAGAGAAAATATTTAAAATTTGCATTCACAGTGACAGAGTTTCCACATAAAAAAAAATTCAATTTCTTCAAAAAAAAACTGTTACAACTTCTTCCTCACTCAGAGGGCTTACAAAGATATTTTGACTGCTGCAAACACAGTGCAGAACTATCACTCTGTCATTCACAAAATATACACTGTTGTGTATACAAAATACTTCACACTGCTGTGTTTTCTAATTCACTTTCTCTGTCTATTTCAAAACAAAACAACTCTTTGTTTTTCTATAAAACATACACTGTTGTGTATAATTTTAATTCTGCTTTGTCTTTTTTTTTTTTTTTAAACAATTGCACTACTGTGTATATATTTTTATATAAAAAAAAACATGACTATGTTTTTATATAAAAACAACAACAACAAAAAATATCTGAGCCGAGTTTCATTTAATGTCATTAATTGACATAACACCAAAAATCATCGCTTGAAAAAATATTAATGGCATCATAAACATGCCGGCACCGCTTGAAAAATTCATTTATGATGAATTTGCATGGTGGCAGAAGTGGTTGTGGATCGGTGGTGCACTGACGGAGACACCACTTCCTGGTGATTGCGAGCGCTCTGTTCTTCCGGCTCAATACGGTCGGGGTAAGGCCCCGCACTAAATTGCAACCGTTGATTGCTAATCAACGTGCGATTGGCTGGTCAACAGCGGGGGTATAGCTCCCGTTAACTTCCGGACTATTTCTGCTCCCGCTGACCGTCGATCTCCTGTCGAATGATGATCCTGTTGCCAACGTGCTGCCGCCTTAACCTCTGCGTTGTTCATTGTCCTGCCGCCTGTTAATTCGTTCCGGCAGTTGGAAATTATATTCCAACACTCCCCCTTAATTTCAACTGCTGGGTTTTCCTTCATACCCAGGCATTTTCTGAAATGTTCAAAGCTTTTCTTCTCAAGTGGCTTTGTGAGGATATCTGCAAATTGATCCTCTGTTCTGCAATGTTGCAAAACTATTTCACCATTGTTAACCAATTCACGTATGAAGTGAAATTTGGTGTCAATTTGCTTTGTCCTTTTATGAAAGACATAATTTTTAGACAATGCTATAGCTGAGTTATTGTCACAAAATATCATTGTCCCTTTTACCTGTTCTTGACATAAAATTCTCAACATTTTTCTCATCCAAACTGCTTGACACGCTGCTGCTGTATCTACCACATATTCTGATTCTGTTGTAGACAATGCTACAATGGGTTGTTTCTTAGAAGCCCATGAAATGGCTCCTGAACCCATGTGAAAAACATAACCGGAAGTGCTCTTCCGATCATCTACACTTCCAGCCCAATCACTGTCAGTGTATCCAACTAAATCTGAACATTTTAAAGCAGTATAAAAAATACCAAACCTTTTAGTACCTTTAACATACCTCAAAATTCTTTTTGCTGCTTGCCAATGTGCATCCTTTGGCTTTTTCATGAATCTAGAAATCAAACTAACAGCATGCATTATGTCTGACCTAGTTGCAGTCAAATACATAAGGCTGCCAACTATGCTCTTGTATAAGCTAGGATCAAAATCCTTGTTGCTGTCCTCTCTGCTGAGTTTTAATCCCATCACTGTGGGAGTGATTGCTGCTTTGCTTTCCTGCATGTTAAATCTTTCCAGCACTTCATTAACATACTTTTCCTGTGAGATAAAAATCTCATTTTCATCTTGTTCTACTTTTATTCCCAAGAAGTATCTCAACAAACCCATATCAGTCATTTCAAATTCTTCTTTCATGGTTGTTTTAAAATGTTCAATAAGGCAATCATCATTACCTGTAAAAATAACATCATCAACATATAAGACTACAATCAATATTTTTCCATCTTTTTCTTTGATGTAGAGGGTGGGTTCTCCCTCACACTTTTCAAATCCATTTTCCAGTAGATAGGAATATATCCTACTGTACCACGCTCTTGGCGCTTGCTTCAGCCCATAAGGAGATTTCTTCAACTTGCATACTTTGTGCTCTTGGCCTTTCTTTTCATAACCGAGAGGTTGTTCAATGTAAACCTCTTCCATTAACACTCCATTCAGGAATGCTGACTTCACGTCCATTTGGTAAACTTTCCATTTTTTTTGTGCTGCTATGGACAGCACTGCTCTCACGGTTTCCATTCTAGCAACCGGTGCGAAAGTTTCCTCATAATCTATCCCATGCTTCTGCTTATATCCCTTGACAACAAGCCTTTCCTTGTGTCTCTCTATTTTTCCTTCAGCATTACTTTTGATCTTGTAGACCCATTTAACTCCTATGACATCTTTACCTTTTGGGAGTTCAACCAAGTCCCAAGTTTTATTTCTTTCTATGGCATTTATTTCCTCATCCATAGCTTCTATCCATTTCTTATCCTTGATGGCTTCTTCGAAATGAACAGGATCATCAACATGACAATATAAATTAAACAAAGAATTGACACCTTCATTAGCTATGTCTTGTTCATATATTTCTTTCAAACTTCTGAATTTCTTACCTCTTTCAGTAGGTGTACAAATGCTTGAAGAAGCACTTGAATTTCCTCCTTGTGGTGTGCTTGGAGAAGCACTGTCATTTCTCCTCAAGGGTGTGCTCTGCATCTCTTTTGTTGGTGTTGCTCTTTGGGGATGTATTTCAGCCAACTCATCATCATTTTCATCATGAGCTAAACAGTGTTTAACATTCACTATTTTCTCTATGCTTCCATCCCAATCTTCCTCTTCAATGAACTGAACGTCCCTACTCACAATAAACTTCTTGGTGGATGGGTTATATAACCTGTATGCCTTGGATTCCTCACTGTATCTAATGAAAATACATTTCTCCCCCTTGCTGTCCAAATTCCTCCTTAGCTGATCCGGAATGCGTGCATAAGCCACACATCCAAGAACCTTCATGTGTGTGACATCTTGCTTTGTGCCACTCCATGCCTCTTCCGACGCTTTGTTCATAACTGCTTTTGTAGGACACCTATTCAAAATATATGCTACACAATGTACAGCTCCATCCCAATAATCATTAGGCAAATGCTTTGCCTTTAACATACTCCTTGCCATGTCCATTATGGTTCTATTCTTCCTTTCGGCTACTCCATTTTGCTGCGAAGTATATCTAGTTGTAAACTGCTTATGAATACCATTTTCTCTACAAAACCGTAGAAAATCTTTAGAGATATACTCACCTCCTCTATCAGTCCTTAAAACTTTGATATGCAGCCCACTCTGATTCTCAACAAGTGCTTTGAAATTGCAAAAATTTTCAAACACTTCACTTTTGTTTTTCAAAAAGTAAACCCAAATTTTTCTTGTAAAATCATCTATAAATGTTAAGATATAGTGGTTGTTAGCAAGTGATGGAGTTTGCATCGGTCCACATACATCTGAGTGAACAATCTCTAAGGGTTCTTTTTCCCTTATGCTTTTCCCGGAAGGAAAACTTTCTCTGTGTTGTTTCCCCAAGGTACAACCTTCACAAAGGCTGTCCAGTTTCTCTATCAGTGGTAAACCACTTACCATTCCTTTTCTGTTTAACAAATTAAGACCTCCAAAGTTGAGATGTCCAAATCTCAAGTGCCATAACCAATTATCATCTTTTGGTTTGCTTTGAAAAGTCTCTTGTGCAACTGTTGCTTTCTCTTCACCATTCTTCAAGTCTGCTCTCATTCTGAGAGGGAACATCTTGTTCCTTGTCATCTTTACTTCAGCAATACATTGATTGCTGGGTGGTTTGTCCATGATGGTACAAATATCATCTTCAAAGAAAACATTATATCCCTTATGGACAAGCTGTCCAATACTTAAGAGATTACATTTCATTCCTGGAACATAATAAACATCTGCAATGGATTTCTTTGCACCTAATCTTGTTAAAACATTTACATCTCCTTTTCCCATAACAGAAACTTTGCTATCAGTTCCTAGTGTGACTTGTGACTGCACACTCTTATCTAACATAGAAAACATTGCTAAGTTTCCTGTCATATGGTTACTACAACCGGAGTCTAGAAACCATAAGTCTTCATTCTTTTCTTTAGCCATATTACAAGCTAAGAACAAATTATTTTGGTTTACATTTTCTCTAGTGAAATTTGCACTAGTTCTACTTGCCATATCTTGCTGCTTATTTCTACATTCATTAGCATAATGATCATATTTTTTACAATGGTAACATTGGACATTGGATTTATCATACCTTTGTCCTTGAGCATTCTGCTGACCACTCTGCTGGCTGTTGTCTTGGCCGTGGCTGTGACTTTGACTGTTGCACCTTCCATGTGAATGTGAAGGGTTGTTCCTTCCACCTCTGTTCTGGCTTCTGCCTCTTCCTCTTTTGTTTCCTCTGCCTTGCCCTCTTCCTCTTCCGAAAGACATCTGGGTCTTAAAGGCATGTTCTAGAGATGAGTTTTCACTCCTACCCAATCTCTGTTCATGGGTCATCAGTGATGCATGTAGCTTATCCACTGAAAACTTTGCGAGATCTTTAGTCTCTTCTATGGTGGTGACAATCACATCAAATCTTGAGGGTAAACTTCTCAAGAGTTTTTCCACAATCCTCTTGTCTTCAAGAGTCTCTCCATGAGATCTTATTTTTGTGACCATTCCAATCACATGAGTGAAGAATGAGTCAATAGTATCTGACTCTTTCATACAGAGAGTCTCAAAGTCTCTCCTTAGCAACTGAATTTTTGTTGTCTTCACTTTCTCCATGCCTTGATAAGATGTCTTGATATTTTCCCATGCTTCTTTGGATCTCTTAGCTGCAGCTATCCTCAGAAACACACTCTCATGCACTGCTTGATACAAAAAGAAAAGAGCCTTGGCATCTTTCTTCTTATTGCTCTTCAACTATTCTCTTCCTGCTTGAGTTAAAACATAAAACTCTGCTTCATTTGCTGGCTCTTCAAAGACATCCTCAATAAATTCCCATAAGTGTTGGGAGACAAATAATGCTCTCATAGTTATTGACCAGTAGTCATAATTTTTCCCATTAAATTGTGGGAGATGGATATTTCCCATACCCATACCAGTGCTGGCTCCAGCCATTCTGCACTCTTAACTATGATTCAAAAACACTTGACTGTGTGTTTAAAATTAACTAACTGTACTGCAACAGTAACACAAAACTGTATAGATAAATACCTTTGGATTCTTCTTGTCTGAATCTTCACACTGCTGGAGAAGCTGCTGCAACAAAGAACTCCTTTCCTTTAGCTTCTTTGATCTTCAAAGAGCCTGGACTAGCTCTGATATCATGTTGGAACTATGAAAAATTCTAGAATTAACAATGGAGAATAAAACTCCCTCTTTAACAAAAAGAAAATATTTAAAATTTGCATTCACAGTGACAGAGTTTCCACATAAAAAAAAAAAATTCAATTTCTTCAAAAAAAAACGGTTACAACTTCTTCCTCACTCAGAGGGCTTACAAAGATAGTTTGATTGCTGCAAACACAGTGCAGAACTATCACTCTATCATTCACAAAATATACACTATTGTGTATACAAAATACTTCACACTGCTGTGTTTTTTAATTCACTGTCTCTGTCTATTTCAAAACAAAACAACTCTCTGTTTTTCTATAAAACATACATTGCTGTGTATAATTTTAATTATGCTCTGTCTTTCTTTTTTTTTTAAACAATTGCACTGCTGTGTATATATTTTTATATAAAAAAAAAATGACTCTGTTTTTATATAAAAACAACAACAACAAAAATATCTCAGCCGAGTTTCATTCAATGTCATTAATTGACATAACACCAAAAATCACCGCTTTAAAAAATATTAATGGCATCATAAATATGCCGGCACTGCTTGAAAAATTCATTTATGGCGAATTTTCATGGTGGCAGAAGTGGCTATGGATCGGTGGTGCGCTGGCGGAGACACCACTTCCTGGTGGTTGCGGGGGCTCTATTCTGCCAGCTCAGTATGGTCGGGGTAAGGCCCCGCACTAAATTACAACCATTGATTGCTAGTCAACGTGCGATTGGATGGTCAACAGCGGGGGTATAGCTCCCGTTAACTTTCGGACTATTTCTGCTCCCGCTGACCATTGATCTCCTGTCGAACGATGATCCTGCTGCCAACGTGCTGCCGCCTTAACCTCTGCGTTGTTCATCGTCCTGCCGCTTGTTAAATCGTTATGGAAGTTGGAAATTATATTCCAACAACAACCATGGAGCAATGAGGCGAAACAAACGTAACCCTAAAACACAACAGGCGAACCCCTATACCCCCCACTAACCACTTCACTCAACACACAAACCACTCCTCTTAGCGAAGAGACTAGTTGAGCGCGATGAATGGGCATCGGGTGGCCAACATCATGGCTTTGGTCGCGCAACAATCATGGCTGGAGAACAGGCACACTTTGGGCCCAAGAAAAATAACTCTATGCAAAAGAGAAACTATACTCTAAACCCTAAACCACCCCTAAAAACCCATGAAATGAGGCGGGAGTTAATTCCTATCTAACGTGATAGGTGGAACTCCTAGCTGGAAATATTTCATACATGTGAATCAGAGATGATGTGGTCTATATCCTATGTGGCAGGGAGGGCACCCAACAACTAGTCCCCCTCCCCTATTTCCTAAAAAAAGGACCAAGGTAGATCTACGCAAGCTGTTTTCCTCCACTTTGATGCTTTTCGATTTTTGTGACATTCATCGTATTTAATTAATTGAAATTTGAAATTTATAATTTTGTTTCAGATTTATTTTCTTTATATTAATTTGAGTTTATTCTATTTCCTGAGTTTTTTTTTTTTTTTACAAAAACGGATATGGATTTATATTAGATATTGGCCAAAATGCCTTTCACCGGTTACAATAGATCGGGCATAGCCCTTGAGCTTACTTCGACTAACTGATCATAGGCCCCAAAATTTGGAGATCCGCGTTTTTTACTCAAGACTAGAGAATCTATCTCCGTTAAATTTCCTATCTTAAATGTACAAAAAAACTGTTTCAAAATAATGCAGTAAAACATAACTCTAAATTAAGGGGTGGAATCCCACTCCACAATACCGTCTTTCAAGAGAGAGCCAGCGGGAAGTGGCACCGCCCTGTTGGCTTCCAGATCAGCATATTTATTGTTCCCCCTCAATACATGAAGGAAGAGTGCAGTCTAGAACGATTTCACTAGAATTCTGATTCTTGAAATCACTCTTGCCAATCGAAGATCAGCGGGAGAAGAATCCTCCAATAAAACTTTAATAATGGACTGAGAATCTCCGATAATATTAACCTCTGAAAGACCAAAGGCCTTAGCTTGCTTGAGACCTTGAAGAATAGCCAAGGCTTCTGCTTGGATGCTGGTGGAATGACCTAAACCCCAAGCGAACTTAGTCACAATTCTGCCCTCCTTATTCTTTATAACTCCTCTTGCCCCAGCCAATCCGGGATTGCCTTTCGCTGCCCCGTCGAAGAACAGCGTGTATCTGGATTGCCTGAAGAGAAAATCAAATAGATCATTCTCCTTCCCTCTAAATTGCCACTCTTTTGTATCCTTGTGGTGCCTTGTTTCTCCAGAGAATTGGAGATCCAACGAGGCACCCCAGTCTAGGTCTTGCTGCCTTAGGTTCAAGTCCGACAAATGCTCCCCCAGACTTTCTTTCCAAAGAATTTTTATTTTGATGATGGTGAACTGCAGATTTAAGCTTTCATCTCTGAAGACTCTTATGTTTCTCTCCAACCAGATTTTCCAGCAGATAAATTTCGGCATGGAGAGCCAAGCGGCTTTAAAACTTTCGTTTTTTGGGAGCGTTTCTGGGTAGAAGTTCACCAATTTGAAAATAAGTCAGGGATAGACGTTGGTAAGGTGAATTCTATTTTATAATGGCTCAAGAGGTTCTTCCAGATTTATTTTGAGAATTTGCAGTCCAAGATAATGTGTTGGGCATTCTCTTCACTGTCACAACACAAGTGGCATCATGAGGGACCTTGGAACCCTTTCTTCTTCAATCTGTCTTCTGTTAAAATTCCTTTGTGGCATAACAGCCAGCAAAATGAATCAACTTTTGGCATGGTTTTATAAGTCCAGAGCCCCTTCCACACAGCAGGGTCGGGAGGGACGTGAGGACAATCATGGAGGCTTTTATACCCCTGCGCAACATTATATAGCCCTAGGGCGGCACCCCAACCATGGGCGTCCTTCCTGCCAACGCGCAGAGGCGCCTTACCATGCAGCAGAGTGAGAAGGAGGTCACGTTCTTGAATCAACTCTGGAGGAGTAGGCGGGAGTCTCCATCGCAACCAGTTGCTGCCAGCCCACAGCAAAATGTCCCATAGAGAAACACAACCTGCCCTGTCCAGCCACGGTCGCAGCGCTTGCAGAGAACTGTAGCTCGATAATGGGGGATGCATCATGATGTTATTCTGATTTATTTGTCGTTGCCAGGAATCCAATATGCTCTGTCTCTGATTAAAGGAGCTGCTTTGAGACAGAGTTTGATCAGTTACGAGCTCGAGGTGGGCAGTGAGGTTTCTAGGCATCTTTTCCGTTTCCCCATGAAATACTTCCTCCATAAAGCTCTTTGCGCCCACCCTGGGTGTGGACCAATGATTCTCCAGAAAATCTTGGCTCCCATGGCTGTGTTTTGGAGGCTGAGATCTTTAAAGTTTAGGCCTCCTTCATTCTGAGGCTTATATATTTTCTCCCAACCTACCAAATTGATTTTCCTATCATTGTGTTTGCCGCCTTTCCAGAAGAATTTGCGTATGAAGGCTTCCATTTTTTTGATGATGCCAATGGGAGAAAGGATGACAGAGAATTGAAAAATGGGGAGACTATTGAGAACAGATTTGATGAGGACAGTTTTGCCGGCAAGGTTTAACCATGAGAATCCCCATGCTTGAATTTTAGCCTTGAATTTATCCAGAAGAGGGATCCAATCTCTGCTGTAAGCTAGTTTTCGGAAGATAGGAAGGCCCAGATAGGTAAAAGAGGTCCAACTGAGGGAGGCAGAAAAGCCAAGGATTCTGGTGATGGCCGAAAGAATGGAGGCAGAGATATTCCAACAAAAAACTTTGCATTTACCTTTGTTCAAACTGCTGCCTGTAGCTTCGTTGTAATCATCCAGAACCTCCTTGAACTTTAAGGTTGATCTGACAGAGGCAACCCCTAACAAGAGGGTATCATCAGCAAACAAAGTGTGATTAACATTTTTAACCCCTCTGGCTATGTTGAGCCCCAGGATCTCTTGATCAACCAATTTCTGGTCAAGATAGAAGCTCAGGACAGAAACATGGAGGACAAAGAGAAGCGGAGAGAGGGGGCAGCCCTGCCTAAGCCCTCTAGAAGCTTTGAAAAAGCCAGCTGCTCTCCCGTTCACCAAAGGAGTGATCCAGGGATCGACAATATAAGCGTGGACCCAATTGATAAAGCCCATTCCAAAGCCAAATTTATGTAGGACTTACCAAAGAAAACTGAGTCTGACACAGTCAAAAGCATTTGCCATGTCTAGTTTAATTACCATACCTTTCTCTTTGCGAAGATGGCTCGAATGGATCGCTTCTTGCACAAGAATGAAATTGTTAGCAAGCTGTCTCCCCTGAACAAACCCGCCTTGGTTTTCTGGAATGATGGCAGGGAGGATGCCTTTTAGCCTATTTGCAATCACCTTTGTGATTATTTTGTATCCAATATTACAAAGAGATATGGGGTGGAACCGATTAAAATATTTAGCGCCCTTTTCCTTGGGTATGAGGGCAAGGAAGGTAGAATTAGTGCTACCCCCTATTTTCTGGAAATTTTGAGATTTCAAGATCATTTTGTAGAGGTCTTTCTCCACAATTGGCCAACAGGTTTGAAGGAATCTTGCAGTGAAGCCATCCGGGCCTGGGGCTTTGTCGGGCTCCATGTCGGAGAGAGCATCTTTTATTTCTTTTATAGAGATCTTAGCTTCTAGATGTTGATTCATTAGAGGGGAGATCTTAGAAAGAACCGCCTCCAAGAATTTAGAGTTTGGGTCACTCCCTCTTCTCTGTACAGATTTTTAAAGTGGTTGAAAGCTGCTCTCTTTATGCTCCCAAAGTCTTTGTGAGTCGAGTTTCCTTCTTTGATTTCTGCAATAGAATTGAAGCTCTTTCTAGCTTGAGCTTGTTTATGAAAGAAGGCGGAGTTTCTGTCTCCTGCTTTTAGCCATAAACTCCTAGACTTTTGTCTCCAATGCTCTTCCTCTGAAAGGAAAGCTTTATGAAAGGTTTGTTGAAGCTCGGCTTCCTTATCTAACACTTCTTTAGTGATTTCTACATCTTCATTTTGAGTGTGATGCTGAGCAAGTCTGACTTAGGCCTGCTTTCTCTCTTGTGTAGGGGAGGGGAGAGATTTGGCCCATGATTTAAGAACAACTTTTAGTCTTCTAAGTTTTTCTTCCCAGATGAAGAAAGGTGAACCCTTCACTGGCACTTTCCAGCTGTCCTGAACTAAATTCAAGAACTCGGGATCCTTGACCCAAAGAGGATTGAATCTGAAAGGTATGGGACCGAGATCCATGTGATCCAACATCTCAAGCATAATAGGCTTATGATCTGAAACACTACAAGGGAGGATATGCAATCTGGATTCTAAGCCCAAAAAAAGAAAAGAGCTCTGCACCAAACATCTATCAAGTCTAGCAGCAATGTGACCGGGGCCTATTCTTTTATTGGACCAGGTATACTTACCGTTTTCTGTGGGGATATCGAGCAGATCCCAGTCCTGCATGAGATCCTCCACCCACTCCCTTGCTGGGTCCCTTACGATTGTGCCTCCTCGCTTTTCCTCCATGCGCAGAGTGAGATTTAGATCTCCCGCAATAATGATGTTTTCCAAGTTCGCTGATTCCAACAGATGTCTGACGGAGTCCCAACACTCCCTTTTCTCCCCTATATTTGCTGGGACATAGACATTAAAAAGGCAGAAAGTCTCCCTCGAGTCCACAGGTTGAAGCTTCAAAAATAGCCAATGGGTATTGAGTGTCTCAGAGACCAACCTATACTTGAGAGGATTCCAGAGAGAGCCCAGCCCCCCAGAGGCTCCCCGTGTTGAAACTGCTTGGCCTTTGCTTCGATTCCAAAATTTTTTACTAGTTTGGAGGAACTCATTGCCCTCCATTTTGGTCTCCTGGATCAGAAGAATATCTGGGGCTTCTCTTCTAATAAGACTTCTCATTGCTTCTTCTTTCACTTTGCTCCCCATTCCTCTGCAATTCCAGGAGACGATCTTCATCATTTAGTTTTATGATGATGGGCTCCCTTGGAGCCCTACGCTTGCTTTTTAGATATCTTCGGGTTTTTTCCTAGGAGTTTCTCCAGAGTGGGCTGACAACCCTGAAGTTTTTCGTTGTAAGTTTCCTGGTCTCTCTTTTCTCTTGCAGATTTTCGGCCCCTTGCTGATCTTCTGACCGATGTCTGCGTATCTCCTATTTCTCCTTCCTCCTCTGACTCTTCCGTATCATGTTCCTCCTCGGAGGCTTCTGTTTGCTTATCCTTGTTTCTTGCTGTGGCACTTTCTTCAGGTCTTGATCCTGCTGAGGCCATTTTCTCTGAGGGTTTATCTTGCCTATCCTCTTCCTAAGGAACCTCTTCTTCAGAGCTTAAGAACTCATACCTATTTTTTTGACTTGTTGGCTGAGGTACATTTTGGGCGGAGGCAAGCTGGGGGCCTTGGCCATTTAGGGCCCCAGATTTCTTGTGTGAGGTCTTTGACCGCTTAACTTGGTTCCAACCATCTTCCTTTCCTTTCTCTGCTTCCCCTTTGTTCGGACACCCTCTTGCAAAATGACCGTAGATGTGACATTTACGGCATTTGAAAGGGAGCTGCTCATAGTCCAGCACTTGCACATGCGTCCAACTGCCAACCTTTATTTTGATAGCCTCCGAAAGCCCCACTTCTAAGTCCACCTCGACACATATTCGGGCGCAGTCATACTGATCGTTATTGTTTGCTCTGTCAATGAATTTTCCCAACGTATTGCCTATGTGCTTGAGGGAATCCCAGTTCCAAAAATGCACTGGAAGATTTGGGAGCTGAACCCAGACAGGGACTGTCGTCGGGACATCCACAGCCGGGTCGAAGTCAGGGGTCCATTTATTGAGGTAGAGACCCTGAGGGCCCATGAAATAGGGCACATTCCTGAAGATCAAGTCTTTGTCCTCCTTAGAGTTGAACTCAAATAGGAAGTAGCCTCTTCCCAGGAAATAAGAAGTGACTTTGTTCTTGATCAGCGGGATCCAGTTCTTAACAACCCAATTTTTCGTTGATTTTGGCGAGGGCCAAAGGCCTATGAACTGACCCACCAGGGCATGATCTGCCAGGGACAAAGCGACCTGGGTCGGGCCCTCAGGAGGAAGGATGACCTCAGGGACATCAACAAGTTTTTTGACGAACTTGGCAGCTTCAGACTTCTTCTTCTTGGGCAACGAAGCTAACAAAGAGGAGAAAGCAGCTTCAGCATCAGGAGGGAAGAAAGCGAAGGACCGAGGGGCGAGCCCTGGTTCTCCATGGCTGAGAAGAGCAGATCAGCAGCAACACTCCCAAGCTGCACAAAGCAAAAACGGAAGACGTAGCATCTCAGAGCCGAAGAGAAGTAGGAAAGAACCGGACAAAACCTGCAGGAAGAGGTCCCGCGGCAGAGGAGCGGGACCCAACAGATCCGGCGAGGAAGGCCGATCGAGCGGAACAGAGAGACCCAGAGGGAGGAGCAGGGGGACAGGAGGACATGACACAGCAGGAGGACACGGCACAGCAGGGTGCGAGCAGCAGGGCGCAACAGGAGGCAGCAGGCACAGCAGGATGCAATGCAGGACGTAGCAGGAACAGTAGGAGCAGGGGCCCTGCGAGAGCAGGCGCAGCCGCAGGGGCAGCAGCGCAGGGGCTGCAACGCAGGGGCAGCATCACAAGGGCGATGGCGGCGCAACTAGGTCTCCTCACTTTGTCGTCAAGGGAGGGCGGGCATGTTAGGGTCCCACTCTTGAACTTGTTCTATTTCCTGAGTTGGAAGAATATTTTTTCCAAAATAAAATGGTGTTACCAAAAATTATATGCGAGACTTAGAAAATTTTGACAACTTGTAAAACTTGCAAGTAGGAAATTGAATTTTATATGTATACGAAGTATTTGTTTTAAAAATAATAGTATGTATTGATGTTTAATAGTATTTTCATATAATTATTTATGGATACTAAATTAATTAGTAGAGATAGGGTTTAGTTTTGAGAGATATTGAGTATGAAAGTCAAAAATTAAATTATTGGGCTGAGCTCTACATCCTAAATGCAAATGTAAAAGTAAACTTAATGTTTAATATTTAACATTTTAATCTAATGTTGACCTGATTCTAATTATTATTATGTAGAAAAACAATATAAAATTAAAATATAAAGGGGGTTACCAACACTCAAAAAAGAGGTATGGTAAACAAATAAAAATATAAATAAAATAGCTTTATGGTAAATAAATAAAGAATCTTTTTATATTTACTCCATAAACCTCTTTATATTTAAGAAAACTAAAAAAAGAAGTTTTATTTAGGTGAAGTCTATGGGAAAAATACCATTTTAATACTATGGGCCAAATACTATATTTATAAAAGGGTTATGGTAAATAAATAAAACCTCGTTTTATATTTACTATAAAATCCTCTTATATTTACTAACACTAAAAAAAGAGGTTTTATTTAAGTCAAGTCTATGGAGCCTATAAGACAAATACTATGGGTCAATTTATTATTAATACCATGTAGAAAAAACATTATTAACAGTAATTTTAATATTAAAAGATTAATATAATTACTATTATTAATTCTAATATTTATATTAATATATTATAATATCAATATTATTAAATTTAATAAATTTGGATTAATACAATATCAAATTTGTTATATTATAATATACATTCACTTTAGATATATATGGGAAGGAAGAACAAAGACATAGAGTGATAGAGGTGGAGAGATAGGGGGAGTCACAAGAGAGAGATGAAGATAAATTGAAGGAGAGGGTAGAGAAGGAATGAAGAGAGAGAGGGAGATAAGCGGAAGGAGAGGAAAGGAAGAACAAAGACATAGAATGATAGAGGTGGAGATATAGGGGAGCAAAAAGGGAGAGATGGAGATAAATTGAAGGAGAGGGGAGAGAAGGAATGAAGAGAGAGAGATGGAGAGGAGTGAGAGAGGTAGAGAAGGGTAAGAGAAGGAGAGGGAGACATAAATATGGAAGGGGTAGAGAGAGAAGGAGGGAAGGAGGGAGATAGTGAAATGATTGGAGGGTAGAGAGAGAGAGCGAGAGATGGGGGAAGAGGGTGGGAGGTAGGGGAGAAAGGGAGAGAGAGGAGGAGGGAGGGAGGGATAGAGAGTTGGAGTTGGAGCGGGAAAGAGCAAGGGAAGAAGAAAGACTTAGAGAGTGAGAAGTGGAGAGAGAGAGGGAGTTACAAGGGAGAGATGGAGAGAGAGTGTGTATGTTTAGGGGTGAGATAAAGAGACAAAGAAGGAGAGATGGATAAAAGCTGGGAAAGAATGAGAGAGAAGGAGAGAGGGAGGGAAAGTGTAACATAGAGAGAGAGAGAGAGAGAGAGAGAGAGAGTGATGGGGAATAGAGAGGGAGGTGGATAGAAAAGGAGAGAGATGAAGGATGTGAGAGAGTAGGAGAGTGATGGGGAGAGAGAGAGAGAGAGAGAGAGAGAGAGAGAGAGATGGGGGAAGTGAGATGAAGGTAGGAGAGAAAGGGAGAGAGAGGAAGGAAGAGAGAGAGGACTTGAGAGAGAGAGAGAGAGAGAGAGAGAGAGTGATGGGGGAAGTGAGATGGAGATAAGAGAGAAAGGGAGAGAGAGGAAGGATGGGAGAGAGGACTTGAGAGAGAGGAGGGGAGAGGGAGGGAGGTTGGAGGTGGAGAGAGGGAGGGAATAAGAAAGACATAAAGAGTGAAGTGGAGAGAGAGAGGGAGTGACAAAGGAGAGAGGGAGGAATAAGAAAGACTTAAAGAGTGAGAAGTTGCGAGAGAGAGGGAGTGACAAGGGAGAGCGGGATGGAATGACAAGGAGAGAGGGAGGGAAATAGTAACATAGAGAGAGAGAGAGATGGGGGAAGAGATGTGATTGGAGGGAAAAGATAGAGAGAGAAAGAGAGACAGGGAGAGAGGATTGGAGGAAAAATAAAGAGAGAGAGAAAGAGGATAGGAGGGAATATATATATATATATATATATATATATATATATATAGAGAGAGAGAGAGAGAGAGAGAGAGAGAGAGGCATAAAGAGTGAGAAGTGGAGAGAGAGAGGGAGTGACAAGGGAGAGATGGAGAGAAGGAGAGAGGGAGGGATATAGTAACAGAGTTGGAGGGTGAAGAGAGAGAGAGAGAGAGAGAATGTGAGAGAGTGGAGAGGGAGGTCAGAAGAAATACATAGAGAGATAAAGGGGTTGAGAGAGAGAGAGGGAGTGATAAGGAATATGGAGAGAGATCGAGAGAGGACAACAAGAGGAAAGAGAGAGAATTGGGGGAGAGGGAGATAAGGGGAAGAGAGGGAGAGAGGGGGAGAGGAGGAGGGAGGGATAGAAAAATAGATTGGAGAAAGAGAGTGTATGTTTTTGGGGTGATATAGAGAGACATAGATATTGATGGAAGGTGAAGAGAGAGAAGAAGAGAGAGATGGAGAGAGGGAGGGAGGGATAGAGAGATTGATAGATATGGAGTGATAAAGCGTGTGTGTTTGGGGGGTGAGATAGAGATATAAAGAAGGAGAGATGAAGGGAGATATAAATATAGATGGAAGGGGGAGAGAGGGAAGAAGATTTCTTGCATTAGATGCATTGATTTTAGTGTAGATGGGGATTTCTAATCCTATTTTATTGCTTGCACTAGATGCATTTATTTTAGTGTAGATGTTGATTTCTAACAATATTTATTGCTTGCACTAAATGTGTTGATTTCAATATAGATGCTTTGTAATCCTATTTGATTGTTGGCACTAAATGCATTGTTTTCACTATAGATGGTGATTTCTAATCCTATTTGATTGCTTGCACTAGATGCATCGAGTTCAATGTAGATGTTGGTTTCTAATCCTATTTGATTGTTTGCACTAGATGCATTGATTTCAGTGTAGATGATTTCTAATCCTATTTGATCGCTTGCACTAAAGGCATTGATTTCAATGTAGAAGTTGTTTATTAATTCTATAAATAATTTCTTTCATTAGATGCTTTCATTTCACTGTAGATGTTCATTTTCTGATTTGATGTAATTGAATGTATGATAGTACAATAATTTTAAAGCAATTGGGTAAGTACAAAAAACTATTGGCAATGTACATTGCTTTTTGTGTTAGAATAATTCAACCTATTAATATTATATTTGGAGAGCAAAATAAACAAGGTATGTTGTTTAGTACAACAACTCTAGCTAAAAATTTAAATGGTTTACAATTTCAACTGTTCTTTTCATATAATCGATATGAGAAGATGACAAAACTAACAAGGGTAACAATAAGAATAGTAGAAGAAAATAGTTTGAGATTTATGACAATGAAGACTATCTGTAATTGACTACATTCTTATTACTCACATTTTTTATCATTCAACACTATTACAATGTCACTTTGCATTCAAAATTTTTACTTCATCATTTTCGATCGTTAAAGTTATTAACAATATTTATCATCTCAACAAAATGAGGTAACTAAGAAAATTTAAAATTAATGACCAGATTAATCTTAGACATATTTAGCATATTAAAATGATTATATTTACATATTATTGATAAAATTAATCATATGTTCGATAGATTTTCCTTCCCAGCACACCAGTGAAACCAGCTTACCAGATCCGTCTTAACTCTGGATCTATCAAGCGTCCACAGGGATCATATCTCTAAAGGTGCAAACCTCTCCTGAAGTTTTTGCAGTAAAAAAAAAAAAGGTGCAACTCAAGTTTTGCAGTCAAAAAAGAAGTTTGCACCTCCAAAAATATGATGAGCTTGATAAATTTGATCTCTCTCAAAACTTCATAGATCTAAAATTAAAATAAATCTAGTTTTAAAAAAAATCAAATTTCATTAAACTTTACACCATTTTAATATATAAGTTTGATTTTCATTAACTTTTACACCATTTTAGTAATAACATTTCATTGGCTAATAAATTACATTGTTTTTTTTAATCATACATTTTATTGTTTTAATACTATTCTATATAGTGCATTGTTTTACATCTCCGGAATATAATTTTATTGTTTTACACTTCCGGAATTTAATTTTAATATAAATTTCGCGTTTATAAGTAAAAAAGAAAAATTAATTTTTTAAAATAATTTTAAAGATAATCTATTAAAATAATTTTTTTAATATAATTAATTTTTAAAATTTTATTTATTTTATATTTTTGTTAATAGAAAATTATGAATAAAATATAAATATTTAAAAAAAATAATTATATTTTTAGAACATCAAAAAAATAATAGTGAAAATTAATTTAGTATTATTATCAAAAATTTTGGGACACCTAAAATCTTGATGTTTGATAATTTTTATTTGGATTTTAAAAAAAATTTACTGAATTTTATAAAAATATAGTCCAAATTTCTATAATTTTAAACAATTTAATGAGCCACTTAGACTAAAAGTATTATTATATATTTTTCTAAATTTATTTATTTTGAAATAAATAATTTTATATATAATCCAATTTTTGAAAAAAATAAATCATTCCAAAATATCCTAAATTTCATTGAACTTTACACCATTTTCTTGATAGCATTTCTATCATCCTGCTTTGAATTAGAGTTCAGATTCAGATCTAATAGATGTTAACCACGCTAATTTTGCATGTAGTGGCAATCACAAGAATATCATTAAATTCCACATTGATTTCGCCTGTAATCATAGGAATGCCATTGAATCCGACATAGATCATTAAATGGAATCAGCAGTGTTCATGGAGTTTGAACATGAGAAATTTTATAAATAAATATTAAGAATGTAGTTGTTTTTAATGTTATTTTTTTAATTTAATTTATCTAAAATTTATCATGAATTTATTGAATTTATAAGTAATTTGATAGATAAACTACGCAGAATTGAAGTTTTCTAAGAGTTTTAAAGATGTTAAATCTAAACATATATAATGTTAAAAAAATTAATTTAAATAATACAAATCAAAATTTCATCTTTAAAAAAAAAAAAAATTATCTACTAAAACTCCAAAAAAAAATACATTAAAAACAACTCCATTAAGAAAACCAGACTTAAATGGCTCATCATGCAAAAGTTAAATTTAAACCAACACTGGATGACTGAAATAAAACGCAGAACAAATTGTCAGTCCTTAAATTTAAGTCATGAAATTGTTAAATTCACATTAAAAAAAAAAAAAAAAACTGAAATGAACTAAACTGAACTGGGGAGATCAGTTGGAATTCCAATAAAAACCAGAACAGCTGGTTGTATCATGCAATAGACAATTGGACATAAAAAACTGGGCCACTACGAGCGATCATGTCAATCTAAATCCCATACAATTGACAGTGCTACTTCTTCATCTTCTGCGGTGATGAAGAAGTAGCACCTCAGTTCCTTGAGGTTCCTTCTCTGGTAAGCGATGCGAAACGTACAAGTGGCAGGATCCCACCAAAAGATGACGACATCGCCTTCCCCCAACCACGTAGTCAGCCCAACCCTGGTTCAACACAAACGTCCAACCTTGGCCTTCTATATCCATTCCTGCGAGTTAGTGACAACTTTATCAACGCCGGATTTTTTTCGGACCATTATTTTGGGAGTGGTCTTTAGTGCGATATTTTGAAGTTTTAGGTGCTGAAATCCGGTGAAATTTTTTGAGGTAAAATCTTGGTTTTTGTTATTCAAACTGGTTTTTTTACTCTATGGCACTTCGATTGTGCAAAGTTAGCAATCAAACTTCTCTTTTCAATAAATTCGTGCCGGAATTTAAAGAAATTACACCGTAAAATGTCACCGTAAAAGCCTTCAAAAAGTCGCACTAAATACTACTCGATTATTTTGGGCATCGTCTACCAGGCCACAGGACAGTAAATTTCAGCTTGGTTAAATAATTTTCAAGAAAATCAAATATGAGAGTGTTTGTATTTTTATTTTTTCAAAGAAAATTAAATATTGAGAGTGTTTGAATTTTTATTCTTATCGTGAAAAAAATACCCACTAGTTTGTTCAGTTGGAGTACTTCAATATGACTTGAAAATGTTGCAGACTTCGTATAAAAACTGGTTGAGTAAAGAAAAATTTATAAAACTATTCAAGCCCGTTATGGCACCTAAATATATGGCCATTTGAAAATTTAGTAAACTCTATGTTAAATTGCTATATACCATTAAAAATTGAGAAGATTTCTACCTGAAAAGTATTATCGTAGATATAAAATAAAATAAAAATATGAAAAGTAGAGGTATTTAAAAAAATAGATATATTATTTTGGAAAATTTTCATCTAAGTATTATTCAAGTATTAATTAATCAAAATGAAATATTAAGATATTTGGTAAATTTATATAGTTATGAGAGTAATTTATCATATATTTCACATTGTTTAGATTAAAGAAATAAAAAAATTTAAGTAAATATTATGGGTCAATATTATGGGCTAATATTATGGCTGGTCAATACCTTATTTTCAAAGTCATAACTCATTTCAAGTGATACTCATTCCATGTTATACTTTTAGTAAGCGAAAGAGTATCTATGGAAGAAAGTTGTTAATGTAGGAGAATCTATCCACTTTTGAAAAATCATCAAGAACAAGTTCCAGGGTATCTATGGAAGGAAGTTGTTAATGTAGGAGAATCTACCCACCTTTGAAAAATCATCAAGGACAAGTTCCAGAAAGTACAACTATCAAAAATTGGGGTAATATCTATTTTGTAAAGGATTAAAATAGAAATATTAGGAATTCTTTTTGGAGAAGATAGTGTTGAGAGCTTTATGGACAAGATAGTGGATCTTGAAATAATCCATGATATTGTAATTTTCTAATATAAATTGTAAACATACCATGTAATACTATAGAAAATAAATTAATTTTGATACTTGGTTTATGTAATTGTGTTTGTGTGCATGGTGATTTGATGCATTGATGGCTTGACGTATATATGAGCTGAATTCGTTTGATGAATTAACGCTACATGTAACGACTATGCGAACACATAAGGAATTGATGTTGCATGCAAGCAAAAGACATAGTGTGCAACATAAAAGTGTAATGGGGCCATAACCCACAGGTCCATGAGCGAGACCAAAAAAATATTCAAAACGAAAAGACTCCATGAATCATTTTCATTAGTATCAGATTCCTACGTGTAGTCTAGAGGAGAAGTGACGAAAGAAGGTACAAGTTGATTGAAGATATGGTAAGATATTTGTTTTCTCTGTGCATGTAACTGTAGAGGAAGGTGAGAATATTTGCAACAACCTAGAGAAACGAGTGTGCCAAGTCACCAAGTCAAAGTTTGAGGGTTGAATTGGTGACTTAGCAACTTAAGGAGGCAACAAATTTGCTAAAACCCAACCATCGAATTTCGACCAACTCCGACCAGATTCCGGGCGAAATTATGGGACAAATAATTTGACTCCTTCAATCAAATTCCGGATTTTTAAAAAAGGCCAAGTTGTTTATAAAATAAAAAATATATATATTTTAGGAGGGTGAGCCATGACACCCACCCTCCCCATTCAACGACCACATAACAAAAAATATTAAAATGGAGCCGGTGGCCATGACCTCATCGGACCCCTTGCTCATATTACTGGCTGCATTTATACAGGTGGGGCCAACAGTCTTGACCCCATAGCCCCAACCCTCCACCTTATATTACGACCAATATACATATGGGTGGTGGGGGTATTACTCCCACCGCCAACCCAACCAACTCATGCCACAACTATTACGTCGCAGGTGGAAATGGTGGGGCGGGCCTGGCCCCCCAACTACCATCCTTATATTAAATGTGACGGGTATAAGAAAATCTTGTCACGGTTTATTAAAAATGAATTCTATCCTTAATACGGAGGGGGCGGGGGTCATTTACACAGTAATTTGTCACCGTCCCTGCAATCCCCGTCCCGCACATTGGAGGGCTCATTCTGTGACACAGCCAGTACATGGCTTGAAATCACTTTCATGACATCCCTGCGAACAAGAGCTTTCATTGCCACACAGAAGACATCTCCTTGTAAAAAAACCCTAAAATACCCCTTTTTGCATTGGCGCGGGCGACGATTCGGTACAAATCCTTCAAAGAGGTCGCGCCAATTGGCGCTTTGTCCCAGAGTCGCACTCGCGCCAACCAATTTAAGGAGTGTTTTTTAAAAATAAATGGCGGAAGTTTCATCCTAACCAATTCATGAACTGGTATCTATCTTGAGTTGGGAGGTTTGGCTCTAGATTTCCATGTAGAGGAAGTGGTTTGCCACCTCTCATGGAAGCTTCCTTGAGGATAGGGCCAATCCCATGATTATAGGGATCCCAACTCCCCTTCCTCCATCTATAAAAGCTTGCCCATCTCCATTGCAAGCTAGTCTTCAAGTTCCGAAATTCCCAAGAGCCTTATGCTGCAAGAGCCTTGATTATTCCCCTAAGGTCAAATTCAAGCAAGGAGACTATTGTCAACATCCGAAGAGAGAGGTTTGTCCCATTCCCAACAGAATTCTTCGAGACGTGTTCCGCTGGCGACCCTCCGAAGGAGAATTCAGCGTCATAGCTATGGTTGTATTCTTCTCTTGATTGATTAATGATAAGCGACTATTGGTTATGGTTCCACTCTTGTTGTTGATTATGATGATGAGTTATGTCTTCTCTGACTGACATATAGTTGCATATACTAGATTTTACGCTTGTGTTTGTTTTGTTTCTTGCGTGTGCAGGTGTCCGATCATGGAGATCGTGAGGATTGTGATCTTCCAGAGCTAAGGAATGGGAGCGCTAATTTCTCTACAAGCGATAGCGTTGGATTCCAGGTAAGCCTTCATCGCCAGTTGGTTTATTTGCAATTAGGAACCTGCACTATAGCGTGAACGATTGTTGCTAGACCCGATCTAGGCTAGTAGGGATCGCCTTTGTCCGTAGAGGGGATTTACCTCCACAACAAATTGGCGACCATAATGGGGATCGTCTATCTTGTTGTTGTTATGCTTGTAAGCTACAGACGAAGCCTAAAGTTAGCCAGATAGCCTTCGAAACGCTATTGCTTTACATTAGCGAAGTAGATCAAAACTGCTTCAGTCAATCTTTGGTTTAGTTTATGAACTGAACACTTGGAGTATTGTCTTGTCTTTCGGTCGATTCTTGACTTTGCTTGCTTGATCAGATCTTTTGGCTGGCTCTTTTCTGAGTGTTTGGCTTTTGGTTCAGCCCCAGAGGATCAGATCTAACCTCTGTTTTCCAATTTTTCATCCTTTCATGGTTGGCTTGATTGGCGCGGTTTCCACCCCGACAGTCGCGCCAATTGGCGCGGGTTTCCAGTTCATCACTCGCGCCATCCCCTGTCTAGCGCGGATTACAACCAGACAGTCGCGCCATCTCATGTAGGTGCTAGGGTTTACCCTTGTTCGGAAGTTTCTTTTGGTCAGTACTTTGCTTCTGGGTTTGTTTTAGATTCTGCTTGAAGTGGTGACTCTGGTCTTGGTTGGGAGAAATTCGTTGTTTTTTCATTTTCAGGCGTTGGTGCTTGTTCTCAGTTAGCAACCTGCGCCAATTGAGCATTGGCGCTAGTTGTCAGTGAGCAAGTCGCGCTAGTTGTCAGTGAGCAAGTCGCGCCAGTTGGCGCTAGTTGTCAATGACAAAGTCGGGCCAATTTCAGGGTGTGTGAAAATTGAGATTTTTTCCCTAAATCCTTCACCAGTGTGTCTTTCCCTTCTGGTCTTTCCACTGTATGAGCATAGATTACATTGCTCATTGTTTGAAATGTCTTATTTCCATGATTGTTTGATGTAAAAGAGAATGAATGCCTTGTTTTGATCTCTTGCTTTGGAAGTCCTCTTTGAGTTTGACCTCATATGTCTTGTCGCCTTTTGAGGGATTTCAGTACAAAGTGTTTGAAACAACGATTGCATTCTTAGTGTTTGTTTACATCTCTTTTGCATTCATCCTTCATTAAGAAGATTTGTGTTTATTTAGTTTTCGTCTCAAAGTGTTCTTTTTGTTAAAATGCATTAGATCACATTGCATTGAAAAGTGTTTTTGAGATCCATCATTGAACTTAGATTACATTGTTTAATGATCGAAAACTAGAAATCGCTTTGAGTGCATTCTCTTTCATTAAAAGCATGCATTAAGTAGATTCTCATTTCATTGAAAAATGCATTGAGTTCATTCTTATTATTTGAAAAGGAAAAAGGAAATTGTGCATAGATTACATTTGCATAGTTTTCGAAAAAGAGGATTTTGCATAGATCACATTGCATTGTTCGCATCGTTGAATGTTTGAGATTACTTTTGGATAATGAAAGTCATCTAGTTTGGAAGGATTTTATTTGCAGTGTTGTTGTTTGTTGCATTATTGTTTGAAGCTCTTCCCTTAACTAGATAGCATTCATCGAATTGAAAAGTTTTCTTTTCTCATATAGCTGCATATAGGAGATTTCGAGACATAACACTCGCTAGGGCCTGAAAATTGAAACATAATTGAAGATCAACCATAAAATTTATTGAATTTACCTAAGGAAGAATTGAAACATTAACGAAATGTTTAGAGGTCTAGGCTAGTGACGTGTTCCGACATCGTTAAACCTAGTAGCTGTCGTTCGCCTTTTGGCTTTAGACAGCACTAGTACGGACTTGTGTTCCCCGTACCGTCACGTATATAAAGGGAGACCCCACTAGGTTTCTATCCTTTATCTATAGGAAGCCGAGTCTGCTGCCCTATACCCTTGATACACCGAAAACAGCATTCGGGGAAATTGCATGCACGTACGTCAAGTCCTTGGTTGATTTCTCTTTCATTTTGAAACCAAGGTGTATATTGCAGTTCACGCTTATTTGGTCCACCCTTTGCCTAGTATTCCTGAGCAGTCATTTTGATCTTATCTGACTCTTTAAACTTGAAAATATCACCAAGCACTTGTCCTTTCACGCTTGCTTCAAAACTGAAAGAGATAGAGTCACCTTTCATCTGTTTCTCGACTCTTAAAACATGAAACGGTGAAGTTTCTAAGTTTCAATGTGGTAAAATAAATCACCTGCGATCACATGCCCTTTTAGAGTTTTCTTGTTGGCCGTTTGATTGTGTGCCTTGGTTTTTAGCCCGTGTGCGGTTTTGAGTTGTTGATGGAAACTTTTACGGAATACACCAACCAAGGAATCCCCTCCGATGGGAATCCGGGTCTTTTTCCTCCTTTTGGAAATGTTGGTGCTCCTTACATGGCAACTTTGTCCCTTCCTGGGTTAACTATTGGGTTTCCTGTTTGGTTGTTTTCAACCTCTGTGGTCCCAAATGTCTCAGCTACTGGTCAATCAGTTCCTCCACCTGAAAAACATCATGATGATTCGAAGGTGGACCTCTCCCCTTCTTCACCTGTTTCTGCGTCCTCCTCTTCCACTTCGCCTGGTGAAAGTCTAGATTCGAGTAACCAGGTGGCTAAGAAGAAGAAGAAGAAGACAAAGAAGAATAAGTCTGATAAAGGAGAGGCTAGCTCTGCGGCTATTGCGCCTAAGAAGTCTCCTCTTGATAAACCTCCCAACCCTCCGCGGAAAGTCAAGTTCCCTTGCATGTTGTGCACAGGAGACCATCTTCTTCGAGACTGCCCTGGCATTCCCAAGGTGCTCGAAGTATGGTCCAACGGTCACCCACCATTGCCTTTGGCTTCCGGGAGTTAGGTTGGGGGCACTTCTTCAGCTGCTGCTGGTAAGGCTCCTAAGAAGCAGGGTAAGCTTACCAATCCCTGTAAGTTGTGTGAAGGACACCATGCCATTCACCTTTGTCCGTATATGGATGAAGCCAAGCGAGTTTTGGACAACTCGACTATTTCTTCACCATGCCTTCCAGCCGGTTACAAGCAGCTTTCTTTGGGTCCTCCACCAATTGATCCTACGATCGGTCAAGAGTCGTCCTTGGTCGATCCCGCTCCCTCGGAAATTCATATTCAGGAATCCATTACCGATTAACCATTGGTCGTGGGATCGGTTGAGCTGGCTCCGTCTACGGTGCACCGGGTCTTTTCCGTAGAGAGTGGATCTCACATCCCTCAGGTTCTTCTTGTTTCTTCAGATTCCTCGGATTTGGAGAAAGATTCTCCTGTCCCTATACCTCAAGAAGTTGCTCCTCCGCCTCCCGTGATGGAGGTCCCAGAGGATACTCCTCCCGCCTTCGAGATGGAGGTTGTGGAGGATGCTCCTTCTTCTTCCGTAACACCAGGGGAAGACCATCTTAGTTCGATGGTAGCCCCTCCGAGTAGTTTGGTCGATTCCTTTGATTGGAGTCGATTTGCAGGATACCACCTTCCGTCTTATGTGCCTTCGATATCACAGTACAGGCTTTTGGTCTGGTTGTACCCAGCACCATTATAGACGAAGGCGCGTCTATTAGTGTTCTATCCTCAACTACTTGGCAAGCTTTCGGTTCACTGCCGCTTGCGCCCGTTACGCAGAATCTGTTGGCATTTAACAGAAGAACTAGTCAACCGTTAGGGATCCTTCCACAGTTACCTATTACTGTGGGAGGTAAAACCGTCCGTATGGACGTGATGGTTGTTCCAGGCCCTTTGGATTTCAATCTGCTCTTGGGGCGCGAATACACCTACATTATGGGAGCGCTTGTCTCCTCCCTTTTTCCTGTGGTCTGTTTTCTGCATGAAGGGCGGATTGTGACCATTGATCAGCTTTCGTTCTTTGGTCCCGATGTGGCAGTTGGCCCGCCATCATCCCTTCCTGGTTTTTATCCACCCGTTGTATCTGCCCCACCGCAGGTCAACTATGTGGCTACCTACCCTGTGCCTGTACTCAGTGATAATGTCGTCGTGCATAGTGTGCTGGGGGCACTGGGTCCCGACTTCCAGGATGTTTTCCTTCCATCAAGAATGGAACTCTTGGAAGCCATGACTTCTTGTTCGTTATGATGAAGTCGGTCAGAGCATAGTTCGTTTTCCTGTGTCAAGCTCCTTAAAAAATGAAACCAAGTTCCTGGAGCATATTTCTTTTTCTTGTGTCAAGCTCCTTAAAAAATGAAACAATACCATTGGAGCATAGTTCGTTGTCTTGTGTCAAGCTCCTTAAAAAATGAAACAAGGTTGTCAGAGAAGAATTCCTTGTCTTCTGCCAAGCTCCTTAAACCATGAAACAAGGTCATCTAAGGATAGTTCTTTTAATGTGTCAACCTCGTTAAAACAATGAAACACGTTCCCATTCAATTTGAGTCTTTGTTTAGATCTCGTAAAATCCCAGTCGAGTCTTTATCTTGATCTCGTAACTTGAACCTTCACTCCATCTGTCTTTCATATGGATTGAAGCTTGGGGGGCATGTACCTCGAATTGAGTCACCATGTTGGGGGCATGCTTACTTTTTCAAGCATAGTTTGTTTCTATTTCAAGCTTGTGTAAAAATGAAATTGGGTTCAAGCATAGTTTATCTTTGTTTCAAGCTTGTGTAAAAATGAAACCAACTTCAAGCAGAGTTTTCTGATTACAAGCTTTTGTAAAAATGAAACCATTCCCATTTTACCTCTTGTGATTGCCATTTTATCAGCCTGTTTTGCTAGATGAGCCTTGGTTTTCTCATTCCATCGTCACTATCTGCCTGGCCGATCATATGCCTTCACTTGGTTGTTTTACCTGTTCCTGAGGAACCGATGCGATGAGTGGTCTTGTTAGCCAGCCTCTTAACCTTTATTTGTTCTGAGCAGTTCCATCATTACCGGAACCAGTTGTTTCCCTTTATACCACTCGTTCCTCTAGGTGGAGTCATCTTTCAGCTCTTTTCTGACTCTCTAAACATGAAAAGATTGCTGAGTTCCTTGTCGTTTTGATCTCGTTAAAGTGGACACGAAACGACATCTACCCAGTATACGTTTACCCCTTTTTCGGGCTGGGATAGATTATTTACGAAAAAGGAATACCCTAGCCTATCGCGATTAGGAGGTTTTCTCAGACATAGTTTTATACCTTTTCGGATTTGAGGAACTATTTACGAAAAGGGACCATTGGAGTTTACTTTTCAGCTGTCTTTTCAAACTCTCTAAACATGAAAAGATGCCGAGTTCTTCCTTTGTCAGACTCGTTAAACATTGATGACATCGGATTCAGTCACAATGACGCTACTCGAGTCTCTCCTTCCTAGGGCTCGTTAAATGTAATAGGATGGACTTATATCACAAGCATATGCTATCCCCTTCAAGCTTGTTATCAAAAATAATTGGGGTACTCGCCAGAAATGGCAGGGAAAAAATGGAACCAGCATCATTGTCGTGTCGGCAGTATGTCTCTCTTGAACATGGCACTTGTCTGCATTCGTGTTGGGTTGGGGACATCTCATCTCGTCTTTCACTTGCCTCCATGGGTTTGGGTAATCCCTTTTGACCTCTCATTAGCTCTTTGCCTCGTCACCATGACCTCTGATCTTTTGATGTCAAATACTTCCAAATCCACTGTCGTGTCGTTTATGTGTTCAAGAGAAGTTGACCTCTGCAACTACCAACCTTCCTCTGATTCTCATCTGATCATGGTTCACAAAAGACATTATATTCCTCTGTCTCGTGTCGATGATGTGGGAAACGTTATGGCCCACCTTCGGTCAAGGTCACTTCCTGTCGACTTCAGCTCATTATCTGAGAAGCTGATCTAGAGACTCCCTTTTGGTGCCTTGGAGCCTGCATGCCTCAATGGCAGGTTCTTTGCATTCGATGCGAGGTTTTCATCACTGGCCTCCGATCAAGTGATTCTACGGGTGTTCGACGCCAACTCATTGATTCACATGCCGTAGATTGTACCTATAGTACCTTGAGGGCCATTGTCATTATTGGTGGTACCTCTCGCGTCTATTAATAGCTTTCATCATTGGCTGGTAATCAGACGATGTTCTTGCATGTTCGACTTCAGCTCACTTATTCGCATGCTTGAACTTGTACTGTGTTCGGGTCGAGATGGAGCGCAAGACCCTGGATTGTGTCTGTTGTAATCCAGGCTGCATTTTGTGGACTATTATGATTATTTACATGACTCACTTACTAGATGGCTGCGACCATACCTGAGTCTATTTATTGATCCTCACTGGATGGTTGCGTCCATGCCTTGGATCTGGATTATTGTATACTCTGTTATGAATGGATGCGCCCATACCACATATATATCATGTATTTGAGACATCAGTTTTACTTCTTCATGCAGGTTTTCCGACAGCGTAGTTTTCAGTTGGACACGTTCTCGTAAAGCATTTCACCCCTCTCTCTCTCTCGGGCCTCATGCTTTAGGGGGCATCTGTTACACAGTAATTTGTCACCATCCCTGCAATCCCCGTCCCGCACATTGGAGGGCTCATTCCATGACCTGTGAGCAGTGACATGGCTTGAAATCACTTTCATGACATCCCTCTGAACAAGAGCTTTCATTTCCCTGAAGACATCTCCTTGTAAAAAAACCCTAAAAACACCCCTTTTTGCATTGCCGCAGGCAGCCAGTTCAGTACAAATCCTTCAAAGAGGTCGCGCCAATTGGCGCTCTGTCCCAGAGTCGCACTCGTGCCAGCCAATTTAAGGAGTGTTTTTTTTTTAAATAAATGGCGGAAGTTTCATCCTAACCAATTCATGAACTGGTATCTATCTTGAGTTGGGAGGTTTGGCTCCGGATTTCCATGTAGAGGAAGTGGTTTGCCACCTCTCATGGAAGCTTCCATAAGGATAGGGCCAATCCCATGATTATAGGGATCCCAACTCCCCTTCCTCCATCTATAAAAGCTTGCCCATCTCCATTGCAAGCTAGTCTTCAAGTTCCGAAATTCCCAAGAGCCTTATGCTACAAGAGCCTTGATTATTCCCCTAAGGCCAAATTCAAGCAAGGAGACTATTGTCAACATCCGAAGAGAGAGGTTTGTCCCATTCCCGATAGACTTCTTCGAGACGTGTTCCACTGGCGACCCTCCGAAGGAGAATTCAACGTCAGAGCTATGGTTGTATTCTTCTCTTGATTGATTAATGATAAGCGACTATTGGTTATGGTTCCACTCTTGTTGTTGATTATGATGATGAGTTATGTCTTCTCTGACTGACATATAGTTGCATATACTGGATTTTATGCTTGCGTTTGTTTTTTTTCTTACGTGTGCAGGTGTCCGATCACGGAGATCGTGAGGATTGTGATCTGCCATAGCTAAGGAATGAGAGCACTACTTTCTCTACAAGTGACAGTGTTGGATTCTAGGTAAGCCTTCATATCTAGTTGGCTTATTTGCAATTAGGAACCTGCACTATAGCGTGAATGATTGTTTCTAGACCCGATCTGGGCTAGTAGGGATCACCTCTGTCCACAGAGGGGATTTACCTCCACAACACGGGGTTTGACCACCCGACCCCCTCCCCCACATCAAGGATCCAAACCAATTCAGCTAACGAAAAACTTAGGGAACTCTACCAACACTTCATTATATAAACCTAGATCTCATAAGTGCACCCAGGCAGCCAGGAGAGGGCATGGAAATTGAGATAGTGGAACCATGAGCGTTGTGTAGGAGGGCAGTGGAACCATGAGCTGAGCCATTTTCCATAGGGTCCATATTTTCACTTTGTCAGATTTAGGTAAATTTTATATGGATTATGCACCTCTCGACACCAAGAATCCAACAGTGCTATCCATTTCTTCATCAGAGGTCTCCAATTTTCGGGCACTTTCAGCTATGGAGGTATAAAGGCGTAATTTTGCATTTTATACTTGTACTTTCATTTTTTACCACTTAATGAAAGAGGGCCTCCCCACTATTTGAGCAGGGCCTGGAGACGTAGTCCCTCTCTGGACGAACTCTAATATCAATTATGTGTCTTCTTGCATGATGTTAATTGCTTCTCTCTTCTTATGTTTATGCCTTTAAAGTTTTTTTTTTAAGCTGCAGATTTCACATGTAATCCTTTAACACATCTCAAGAAAAATACCTTGGATCACTGAGCATACCATCACCAAGAGTTTTCATTATTATTTCAGTCATTTTCATCATGGTTTCATTTAGTCAGACTCCATTATGTATTAGGGTTTTCAAGGTCATCAAAAACAAAATTGCACTAGCCTGCACTAGTAATTAGAGGAAATGTGGGTCCCAAGTCAACTCATGAAATTTCATCAAGTAGGAGGCCATTTCAGCTCATAAACACCATGTCTCCATCATTTTTCAAGAATTCATTCCAAAGGACAAATCATTTGCCACACATAGGGCCATTTTTGCTTCAAAGTATGTTTCTGACCAAATGGAGATGAATTTCAAAAAGCTGAAAGAGTATTTTTTCAACCATAGAACATGGAAGAAAAAACTCCTTTAGTTTTTACATAGGTGTTATGTTTTGGGAGAAATGTCAAAAATATAGTTACTACAAGAGAGTTGCTACACTTCTGAAGTGACCTTGGGAAACTCTACTTTTCTACAAGCTGGAGTGTCCAAATGACTTTTTTGATGAATAAAATAGTAACTAGACAAAGAAAGCTTTCCAATAAGTTATCATGAGCTCAATTTGGAGTTCAGGAAGGCCTCCAAAAGTGGCCTGCAAGAGCAGGTTGTGCATTTTTCACCCCCATTCTTCACTTATTAAATAGTCTTGGGAGAATTGATTGTTGAGGGGCTATACTTAATCATTTTTAGTGCTTTATAGGTCCATTGTGTAGTAACTAGAAATATATTTCCAACGAGATATCATGAATCCAATTTGGACTTTGGGAAGTAATCCAAAATTAGGTTTTAAGGTGGTGTTGCACTTCTTGCATTCTGGCGCTCCACTCCCGGAAAAGGCGCTGCGCTCCTGCCCAACTTCGATAAAAACTCCCAAAGCCTCTTGCAAGTATTTCTAATCATCAATTCAAGGCTTCTTCAGTTATAAACAGGTAATTTAACCTCATCAAATTCCTCCATACATTTCATCATTGAAAGTTTCATGATGTTCATTCTCCTTGTTTCAAGTTTTTAGTTTTCAAGCTAGAAACCCTCGTTTCACTCCCACATCCTAAATTTGTTCCCCTAAACACAAATTTACCCTTCCCACATCTCATTAAACCTTATCCCTATCCCATATCACTAAATCCCCATTCCTAAGACACATTCCCCAAAACCCTAGCTCCTAGGATACAAATTTCCTAGGTAGCCTCCCTATACCTGTAATAAATTTCTAAATCCCATTTCCCTAAGTATTTTGATCCTTTATCACTCCCCTAAGTTACCTAACCCCCTTTCCTACTTCCCTAATTTTTCATACACCCATCCCTACTCCCTAAACCTATTATCCTACCCACTTTCTTTTCCCTTTCCCTAGGGTTTCAAAACAAGACAAACACCATGGATAAAAAGAGAAACACCATGGATGAAGAGAGAAACACCGTAGAAGAAGACAAGAAGACCCATAATAAAGGAGGGAGAATCCTAAGGCATGAAACTATACCTTGAGTAGTTCAAACCCTACTTGAAACCACCGTGCAAAGGAAACCCTAATCAAGCAGAAAGAGAATGATAAGTTGGATTTGATTATTGATACATCCATGATAGCATAGAATACCATATCAGGTCTCCATGAAGCATGTCTGGAGAAATTTTGAGGAAATTTGGGGAAATTGTGAGAAACTTGAAAAAAAACCTTGAAGGCACATTTTCCAGAAATATCTTGATTAATCATCTTTTTTCAGAACATATTGTGGCCAAAAAAAGATGAAATTTGAGAAACTAGAAGAGGGTTTGGTTCCTAAGATATCAAAGTACAAAAAAATATCTCACATTTTACACAGGTATTACAGAATTAGAGATACATGCAAATCTTCACAACCTATTTTTCTGCTTGTGCAAATTCCTATTTAAGTCAACTTTTTGCAGAGAATATTGTGGAAAATCAGAGAAGAATATTGGGAAACTGGAGGAGGTTGTGGTTCCTAACATGCCAAGGAACAAAAAAATCTCTTGGTTCTGCAAAACCTTTCATGGTTAGGGAGATATTGCTCCGTCTATGAGGCTTATTTTTGCAAAAAAAAACCAGAATTTGGCACAGTTTGATTGTCATGAGTGTAACACCCAAGGCACTTCTCTTCTTCTAGAGGCCTCCAAATTTGAAAAGAAGACCACCATTGGATTCAAAAGGTAGCAAATAGTCAAGCTTGACACTTTGCTAAGCAATTTTTGACAATTTGGCAAGGATAACGGTGAAAAAAAACACCTCAAAAATCTTGTTTCTGCCCTGATTTTCAGCTAGGCGTTGCACTCCTGACTAGTCTTGAAGTTGGCGTTGCGCTCATAACACTCGTGCTGCGCTCCTGACAATGTTTGAATTTTTTGATGTTTTCCTAGTTTTCTGAGTTTCACCACGGAAAGTCATTGTTTTACTAATGTAAATGATGGATGTAAATGTAATTAAGTTTCTTTTGAGTTACCTAAGGGTAAATACATTAGGTAAAAGTATTTTTGACGATGAATGAATACGTTCTAGTAAAGTTAGGGATGAGTCAGTTCCCTACACTCTAGGTTTGCAGTTCGAACTTTTGCGGATCGGCTCCTCAACTCAGGGATTTGACCCCTGAGGTTGGGATAAGTTGTTTCATGTCTATATCTTTCACTTCTAGACTCATTTCACAGGTTGGATGTTGTTGTATTGATCAGAGACACTAGTGTACTCATATTTTGGCAGGAATATATTGGATGAGTTGCAGCGATTCTTTTAGGATTCATGTGGTACTGTAATTTGGCATAATTTCTTCTTTAGTTGCATATGCATGAATTTTTTTTACTTTCCATGTTCATTCCAGTTCTATGATAAGTTTTATTCTAAAGTTTGATACGCAGAATCCATATTTTATGCTCTTTTTTGTGAGAATCACCATAGTTTGTTTCATTTCTTTAGTTTAAAAAGAATTCATGTATTTTCATGCTATTTTTAGCACCTCACTAATCTGATCCATGTCACCCAAAAAAACATAAAGTGTTAAAGTACCTACCTACCTTTCCCCATCAGATGCATGTAATTTTGATCTTATTTTCCCTGACCTAGTTACCTCTTTAGCCTAATTCACTCATCCATCACCCAAATCAACCAATCAAAACCCCTGTTCTACTATACCTAGCCTAGAAAGTAATTGATCCAGCCCTCTTGGCTGTGATCCCTTGGATATAGCCCTCTCCTACCTAGTAGGGATAGCTACTTAACGAGATCTTGGTCTGTCGTTACCTTTGCTGGTCTCTTCTCAGCCTCAGAGATGCGATGGAGTGTTAACAGGAGGGATAGAGAGAAGGAATTGGAGGTGGAGAGAGGGAGGGAATAAGAAAGACATAAAGAGTGAGAAGTGGAGAGAGAGAGAGGGAGTGATAAAGGAGAGAGGGAGGAATAAGAAAGACAAAGAATGAGAAGTTGAGAGAGAGGAGAAGTGACAAGGAGAGAGGAAGGGAAATAGTAACTGTGTGTGTGTGTGTGTGAGAGAGAGAGAGAGAGAGAGATGGGGGAAGAGATATGATTGGAGGGAAAAGAGAGAGAGAAATAGAGATAGAGAGAGAGGATTGGAGGGAAAAGAAAGAGAGAGAAAAAGAGGATAGGAGGGAAAATAGAGAGAGAGAGAGAGAGAGAGAGATGGGGGAAGAGAGATGGAGGTAGGAGAGAAAGGGAGATAGAGGAAGGATGAGAGAGAGGAATTGAGAGATAGGAGGAGACAAGGAGGGAGAGATAGAGAGATGGATTTGGAGGGGGGGAGTGGAGGAGAGAGGGAGGGATAGAGAGATGGAGTTGGAGGGGGAGAGAGGGAGGGAATAAGAAAGGCATAAAGAGTGAGAAGTGGAGAGAGAGAGGGAATGTCAAGGGGGAGATGGAGAGAGAGTGTGCATGTTTGGGAGTGAGTCTATCAATCAGTCTATCAAACAATGCTTGACCTAATTTGAGAGCTAGAATAATTGCTGTAAAGGCAAGAAAAAAAGCTATCAAAAATTGAACATCTATTATCATCTCTTCATTCCCTCCCCAATCAGTTTGAATAAATGCGTTAGATGGATTATTCCATTTATTCCTCTCTAGTATCAAATTTTATTATCTAGATATTGAAGGGTTCTCTATCTAAAGATATTAGATTATTGTAAAGATATTAGTTGCTCAAGGCCATAATAGGTTCTTGATCGAACCTACACAAATGGGTAGGAGTCCGAAGAAGACAAAATAGAAGAAAAGTGATTGATACCGACAACATTTTATTCATAGTGAGATAGTGGAGAGAGGGAGGGAAAGAGAAATGAATTTGGAGGGGGAGAGAGAGGGAGGTAAGAATAAATACATAGAGAGAGAAAGGCAGAGAGAGAGAGTGAGTGAGAAGGAATATGGAGAGATATCTAGAGAGGAAAATAGGAGGGAAGAGAGAGAATCATGGGATAAGGAGATAAGAGGAAGGGAGAGACAGAGAGGGAGAGGAGGAGGGAGGGATAGACAGATAGATTGGAGAAAGAGAGTGCAAGTTTTGGGGGTGAAATAGAGAGACATAGGGAGATATAGATATTGATGGAAGGTGAAGAGAGAGAAGAAGAGAGAGATGGAGAGAGGGAGGGAGGGACAAAGATATTGATAGATATGGAGTGATAAAGTGTGTGTGTTTTGGGGGTGAGATAGAGATATAAAGAAGGAGAGATAAGGGGAGATATAGATATAGATGGAGGGGGAGAGAGGGAAGAATATTTCTTGCACTATATGCATTGAATTTAGTGTAGATGGGGATTTCTAATCCTATTTGATTGCTTGCACTAGATGCATTGATTTTACCGTAGATGTTGATTTCTAATGATATTTTATTGCTTGCACTAAATGCGTTGATTTCAATGTAGATGATTTCTAATCCTATTTTATTGCTTGGACTAAATGCATTGATTTCAGTGTAGATGGTGATTTCTAATCATATTTGATTGCTTGCAGTAGATGCATTGATTTCAATGTACATGATTTCTAATCCTATTTTATTGCTTGCACTAAATGCATTAATTTCGGTGTAGAAATTGGTTTTTAATTCTATTTAATTGCTTTAATTAGATGCATTGATTTCAGTGTAGATGTTGATTTCTGATTTGATGTAATTGGATGTATGATAGTACATTAATTTTAAAGTGATTGGATTAACAATGTGCATTGATTTTAGTGTAAGCACAAAACATTATAGGCAATGTATATTTATTTTTTTGTTATAGTAATTCAACATATTAACATTTAGAGAGAAAAATACACAAGGTATGTTGTTTACTACAACTCGAGCTAAAAATTTAAATGGTTTACAGTTTCAATTGTCCTTTTCATATAATAGATATGAGAAGATGACAAAACTAACAAGGGTGACAATAAGAATAGTAGAAGAAAATAGTTTGAGATTGATCACAATGAAGACTATTTGTAATTGACTACATTCTTATTACTCACATTTTCTATCGTTCAACACTACTACAATGTCACTTTGCATTCAAAAATTTTATTTCATCATTTTCCGTCATTAAAGTTATTAACAATATTTATCATCTCAACAAAACGAGGTAACTAAGAAAATTTAAAACTAATGACCAGATTAATCTTATACATATTTAGCATATTAAAATTATTATATTAATATTAGATTTATTTACATATTATTGATAAAATTAATCATATGTTCAATATATTTTCCTTGCTAGCACACCAGTGAAACCAACGTAGATCCATCTTAACTCTGGATCTATCAATCGTCCACAGGGATCAAATCTCTAGAGGTGCAAACCTCTCCTCAAGTTTTGCACTCAGAAAAGAGGTGCAACTCAAGTTTTTCACTCAAAAAAGAGGTTTGCACCTCGAGAGATATGATGGGCTTGATAGATCTGATCTCTCTCATGACTTGATAGATTTGGAATTAAAATAAATCTAGTTTAAAAAAAATTCAAATTTTCATTAAACTTTACACCATTTTAATATAAAAGTTTGGCTTTCATTAACCTTTACACCATTTTAGTAATAGCATTTCATTGGCTAATAAATTATATAGATTTTTTATGATTTATTTATTTTTTCAGAAAGGAAAGAAACATTGTTTATATTAAAGAAATAAACATTACATTATCATATTCATATGTCCACTGGCATCAGCCCGGAACCCCTGATCCAGGCCCATAAAATGACCATAATCATAAGCATTCAGCTCAGCATAACCTATAGAAGATGAGGATAGCGTAAAAAGGAGAAAAATTGTACATGAACTTGGATCATCCCATAAAAAACATTCAACATAAAAAAGAATTGTTCACACCCAGTCATGAAGACTGATACCTACAAGAGCATATACTAGGATAAAAGAAATATATACAGAGACCAAAAATTCTAGCATCTAGTCAATTGATCATCAAAGAGAGACAATGCCTCAAAGCATGGGGCCCATAGTAAGATAGATAAGAACCCCATGTGAATGGACTGAACCATTTCCAACATTTGAACAAAGGGAGCAGGCTTGCTTGATTATGACTCGACTCACTTGCAAGTGAACAGGCTCGCCTGCTTGAGACACTTTTACAAAAACAAGCCATAAACTTACCTCCACACTCATATGTGCACGTGACAGATACTTACGATGTCATTAGTTAAACATATAGCCTTAACCAAAAAAAAATATTGAGCGCTCATGGCATAGGAAATTCAAAATTCTGAATCATCTAAGCATCTTAGAAATGTGAAATGTGTATACTACCAAAAGGAACAGATATTCCTTTCTTAGAGAGTCCATCAACATTTGAGTTGATTTCTCTGAAAATATGCTACATAGGTAGGTCATTTAGCTTGATCAAGAGATTTTTTACATGATCAATCCATCCCAACAAACCATTTGGGTGAAAGCAAGACTTCCCTGAAAGCCCATCTATGATGATCTTGGAATCACCATAGATATTTACTGAATGCAACCCCAAATTGAAAGCCACCCAAAGCCCACTCCATAAAGCAAAAAGTTGAGCTTTATTGTTTGGGCCCATCCCACCATTCCATAAGATGTGATATCTCTCTGAATTCTCTAATTTTATCCACGCACCACAGCCACAACACCCCCGTTGTTGTGCACCATCAAAGAAAACCGTCGGCGAATAAATAGGGTGCAGATGAATACAAATGGACAAATCCTTGGTAGACGAAACAGAGGAGGGCCGACTAGCAATCCAAGTCATAATAGCGCCATGAATGTGAGCAATGATAGCTGGCTTCCCATCCAAGATAAGGTGATTGCAAGCAAGCCAAACCTCCCAAAACAAAAAGAAGGGCAAAGATTTAAATTTACCTTTGATTGCACCCCAAACCTCGAGGGTATTAATGAAATTATCCGACCTCCATTCTGGATCAATGAGATAGTGTGAAAACAGAGACCATACCTTAAGAGTAATAGAGCATGAAAAGAACAAATGGGAAGTTGATTCATTATGAGCATGGCATAGGAGACACCATCTAGGCTTGTGAAATCCTCGTTTAATAAGGCAATCCAAAGTCAGAATTTTCCCCTTCCATACAAGTCATCAAAATAATGGTATCTTATTTGGAATTTTCCGTCCCCAGAAAGACTGGAAAGGGGAAGGAGTCTTATCACCAAGTTGATTATAGATAATATGAAAATATATATCTTTCACCACCAGCCCATCCCCAATCATAATCCCATCCCAAACAATCTGGTCACCCTCATGATGAAGGCAAAGTCCACTCGCGTGTAACTTAGTCACTTAATGCTACCATGATCCAGCGTCCAAATCTGACACCCCCAGATGTTCTGCTGATTTCCAAATCAGAGAGTCGTGTTGCCAACACAAAATCACCTGAGATAAATAAAATATGCCACAGTGAGCCAACCTGTGAATGAGTCTATTCTCCAACATCTAGCCATCTCCAATACCCATAACTCTATCACATCCCAGTATGATACTTTGACCATTTCCTAATTTCCATACTAATCATTCAACGATTAAAAATATAACTTTCTTAAAGCTCCTCCATATTTGGGAGTCGGACTTCGATTCCCTATATAGCTGCAAAAAAGGATCACCCTCCACATATTTGAATTGCACTATGTTAGACAGATTCCCTGACCTTTTGAAACGTAGCCAGAGGGACTCAATGAGAAGTGCATTTGAGAATGCACAAACATTCAGGGGACCCCATACCCCAAACTCCTTCTATATAGTGCATTGTTTTACATATCCGCAATTTAATTTTATTGTTTTACACTTTGTGAATTTAATTTTAATATAAAATTTGTGTTTATACGTGAAAAGGAAAAATCAAATATTTTTAAAGATAACCTATTAAATTAATTTTTTTAATAAAATTAATTTTTAAAATTTTATTTATTTTATTATTTTGTTAATAGAAAATTATGAATAAAATATAAATATTTAAAAAATAACTGTATTTTTAGAACATCAAAAAAATAATAATGGAAATTTGGAATATTAAAAAATAATTATATTTTTACAACTCAAAATCTTAAAATTTAATTGTATTTTTTGAACGCAAAATTTTGAAGTTTGATAACTGTAATTTGGATTTTACAAAAATTCTTACTAAATTCTATAAAAATATAGTGAGAATTTTCATAATTTTAAACAAATTAGTAAGCTAATTAGACTAGAACTATTATTATATATTTTTCTAAATTTATTTATTTTGAAGTGAGTAATTTTATATATAATCCAACATTTGAAAAAATAAATTATTCCAAAAAATTCTAAATTTCATTGATAGCATTTCATCATCCTGCTCTGAATTAGAGTTCAGATTCTGATCTAATGGATGTTCCACGCTAATTTTGAATGTAGTCACAATCACAAGAATATCATTAAATTCCACATTGATTTCGCTTGTAATCATAGGAATGCCATTGAATCGGACAGAGATCATTAAATGGAATCAGCACGGTTCATGGAGTCCGGAAATTTTATAAATAAAGATTAAGAATCTAGCTGTATTTAATGTTATTTTTTTAATTTATTTTGCGTTTAAAATTTAGTAAGAATTCATTAAAATCATAAGTAATTCGATGGGTAAATTTTGTAAGATTTCTCAAGGCGTTGAATCTATATATAGAGTTAAAAAAATCAGTTTAAACAACACAAATCAAAATTTCACCCCAATTTTTTTTTTTTCAGATTTATAACCAAAAAATCTACCAAAAACTCTAAAAAAATTAAATCAAATACAACTCCATAAACCAGACTTAATTCGCTGGTCATGCAAAAGTTAAATTTAAACAAAGACTGGATGAGTGAAATAAAACCCAGAACAAATTGTTAGTCGTTGAATTTAAGTCATGCAATTGTTAAATTAACATTAAAAAAAAAAAAAAAAAAACTGAAATGAACTAAACTGAACTGGGAGATCAGTTGGAATTCCATTAAAAACCACAACAGCTGGTTGTATCATGCAATAGAGAATTGGACATAAAAAACAGGGCCACTACGAGCGATCATGTCAATCTAAATCCCATACAATTGACAGTGCTACTTCTTCATCTTCTGCAGTGATCAGTTACTTCTCTGGTAAGCGATGCGAAACGTACAAGTGGCAGGATCCCACCAAAAGATGACGACGTCGCCTACCCTCAAATCCTTGGTTGCCACGTAGTCAGCCCAACCCTGGTTCAACACAAAGGATCTGCTGCTTCTCCAGCGCTTGAACTTCAATTCAATTCTTGGCCGCTCTCCAATATTTCCATTGCGATTACCATTACCTGCATCCATATCAACTACCCAAATCCTGCATCCATCGCCTTCAGTGATACGTAGGTTTTCCAATGGAGTGAAGAATTGCACACATCTCATGGCTGAATCGGTTGGAATAATTAACCGGCTGAACCTTCTATCTGTGTCACTCGCAGTCAAAGCTTTTGAAAAACCTGTCCCCATTGACATCAACGTTTGGCATGCTACCACAGTACCAGAATCCATCTTCCACCCGTCTTTTTTCGATATACAATTTTTTTTTTTCAGAAGAAAAAAAACGCTGTATATATTAAAAGAAATATATGACAGTACATGATCATCAATACATTCTCAAACTGTTATTTAAAACAGCGAGAAAACACCATATACCAAATACATCCAGAATACATCTCAGAAGAGAAGTTATTCTATATGTTCATCGCCAACAATATAACGGGTAGTATAAAAACGACCCACCAGATCATCCCTGTATACATTGAAAAGAACATACAGCATCATATTCATGACAATGAGGAAATAAAAGATAACTGAAATGAAAGAAGGCAAACAAAAAGGTGTGTTCCATATTGTCTTCCATAACTGATAAGAGGCAGTCTGGCTTGTGCAAATTACCAGGTCATACAAATCTTGTGGTTCAATTTCTAACAAAATTATGTATACTTTTCCACAGCTTAGTCACAATATTTGGTCTTACCCATCTTGTGAAATTTTAACAAGACTATACATATAGCTGCTCCAAACTTTATTTCTTCAATTAAAAATAAATAAATTATAAATTCAAAATCAAACCTGGCTTGAGCTTGTAATTGGGCCAAGGACAGCTCGACCTTGTTCTTCGATGGAACCTCGAATTGAAGTCCCGTATCTACGAGTGCAAATATCTCACTACAAAGCTTGATCTGAAACCAGACATGGATTTGCCTCAGAATAAGTAGCCTACTTATATAAACATACAAAACCATTGAATCCTCAGCGATATTGTTCACATGACATAAAACTTCTCGGCATCACGATTATTTCACCGCACGAGTTTACAAAAGTGTCATCGAAATATCTGTCCGGGGAATATCAATCCTTAAATATTGAAAATTTAAGGAGGCATAGCTATTCTCACACGCTGAGCTCCTATAAAATAGTTACGGTCATATAAACATCTTCTTGTTGTCTCCGTGCGTCAAGTTGGAGAGCAAAACTTTGCATGATTCCTATGTGGTTGTCTTTTTCTTTCTTTCCTTTTTCTTTTTTTTTATTTAGTAGCGATGTGTTATTTTTTATTTATCTTTTAAAAGCAGGTTACAAAAATAGGAAGTTTGTGGCTTCAACCTGTCAGTAGGAAACCAAATTTATTGGCGACCTTAATTCTTTAAGAGCCATCCAAAACTGAAAAAGTTTCATTCTACTGCTTGTTTCATAGGCTATCTGACTATTTAATCTATTATCAAAGTAACTGTTTGGACCTATAGTCCTTTGCAGAAAACCAAAATTCATCTTATAAAAGAAACTAAACTTCTATCCATCTGAAGATTCAATTGGGGCAGGATCCTTTGCAGTGGATCCTGGCATATCAGCTTGTTGTAGTAATTGGATCTGCTTCTCCATTTTTCCAATACGATTATCAATTCTACCAATGTGGTCAGTGGCTTGGTACTGAGTAACCTTGATGTGTTGCAGCTGGATGTCAATATCTTGCAGTAGTTCTAACATCATCTTTGGTTCTGGCTTCTCTCTGGTAGGATGAAAACTCTGCATTGCCTTGGCTATCAGACATTTGACAATCCAATACGTGTGCACTGTTTGATTAAAAAGTGATAGGCGACTTCAGTTACAAAGTCCATAATCTCTGCTTCTGCATCATTGTCTTCCTCATTTTGCTGTAGGTGGTTGAGAGGTTCATTAACACCTCTTCCTTTATCTTCCTCTCTCTTTTTCTGTTCTTCTTTGTTGGTTCCACCATCTTCTGTTTCCCCTTGTCCGTAGTATAGGCCGACGAATTTCTTGTTTGCCTTTTAACCCTTGTGAGCTGACTTACAAAAAAGCATATGTTCGGGAATAAGAACAAACAAATATGAAAAGAAAATAGCAATTAAACTTTGTAACTTGTTTCCCATAACAATTTTTTGACAATTCTGAAGCTCGTTAATATGAAAGTTGTTGATATCATTAAGAATCCGCTGAACCCATAAATGATTTAGAATCCAGTGATATACCGAGCGCCTACGAACAATTATGTGGTGACAAAGACTGTTTGGAAAGGTACGAGGTTGACAGGACGTTGTCTTTCTCAATCCACACATAATTTAGCTACAACTGCAAATATTAATACTTTAATTTAATTTATAGATGAAATCATTTTTTTAGTATTTTTTTTTTTTTTTAAATCAAATTTGGTAAATGTTTTTATAAAATTTAAGTGGTTTAATATATAAAATTCAAATTATTTAATATATAAAGTTTATACTTAAATATCAAAAATCACAGTCCAATTCTATTTCATCTATAAATAAATAAAACCAATATTAATCAGCATGTTATTAGTCAAATATTAATAAGTCAATCATACTTGACTCATTGAATTTGATATTACACCCTATGTATTTAATGAACAAACTGTAAAAGGAGTATATCATTCAGTCCCCAATATACTTATCGACTCATGCAAGGTAGTTACAACACAACATCTTCCCCAAAGAATCCGGCCAAAGTTAAATTGAAGAGTAAAGTATTGGGTTCTCTGTCTCTTCTTACTGAAGCCTGAGTCACTTAATGCACATTTAGAACGTCCAACCTTGGCCATCTATATCCATTCCTGCGAGTTAGTGACAACTTTATCAACGCCGGATTTTCTTCGGACCATTATTTTGGGCATCGTCTTCCAGGCCACAGGACACTGAAATTTCAGCTTGGTTAAATCATTTTCAAGAAAATCAAATATGGGGAGTGTTTGTATTTTTATTTTTTCAAAGAAAATTAAATATTGAGAGTGTTTGAATCTTTATTCTTATCGTGAAAAAAATACCCACTAGTTTGTTCAGTTGGAGTACTTCAATAAGACTTGCAAATGTAGCAGACTTTGTATAAAAACTGGTTGAGTAAAGAAAAAATTATAAAGCTATTCAAGCCCGCTAGGGCACCTAAATCTATGGCCATTTGAAAAAACTTTAACATGGATGAGCCTTTAAGGTGTTGCGCTAGGGATAAGATGAAAAAACCTAACAATGTCCATCAACGTTTTGTTGGAAATATTGGCATTGATGTCATTAACTGAAATTATGTTAATGTATGTTGAGTTTTATTTTACAAAACGGTAAAAGTGATGTGAAGTGCAAAGGCTATGCTAATCAATATGAAGGTTAGAAAATTGTCAATAAAGACATAATGTATTAAGACAAAGTTGAAATACATATATTTCATTAAACAGAAAATGTAGACAATACAAGTATGATGTGTCACTTGTCATCATTTCTGATTGAAAGGTTACAATATCTTTTTCTATTACAAATAAATGAACATAAAGTAAGAGAAAAATTTTCTTTTGGAAGCCCAAGGGACAATGCTTCACTTCATATTCTACAAGGAAGACAAACAACCAAAGAGGCTTGCTTACAAAAGGCACAACTTAGAGCAGAAGTTTGTTGGTTTTTTCAAGGAAAGAAGAGAGTTTTTGTACAAACACATTGATGGACAAGGGGAAGAGAAAGTGGAAGAGGATAAGCAATTGAGCAATGAAGTTGATAGAAGAATGGTCTATGAGGTAACTAGCATCTAAAGCTTGATGTTCTAATTGTAAAATTTATGTTCTCCTATATGTTGTAATTCGAAGAGGAACATGTTGTTCCCTGTTGAGGTAGGAGCCTCTTGTGGGTTGTAGCCTACAGAAAATTTGTGGGAGTTGGAGCTTCCTTGGAGATAGTAGCCTCTTGTAAGTAGGAGCCTACAAAAATCTGATGTAATAAGGAGTAGCAACCTGCCTTCACATCACTTTTTGCATAATATTCGTGGTTTTCTCCCTTCAGGGTTTCCACTCATATCTTGTGTCCTTGTGTGTTTATTATGACTGCTATGTGAATGGCATTTAACTCTTGATAAGAAATTTGAAAACTCTCTTCATGACACCTGCAAAATGAATTCAATATAACATGAACATGAAAAAAAATAGTTGAATAATAAATAAAGATGAGAAAAGGAAAATAATATTAAATCACTGATTCACCCCCTCTCAGTAATTTCCCATATTAAATATCAATTGGTATCAGAGCCAAGTTCCATCAGTAACAATATAACAACTGGAAGGAGGTCCTAAGTCACCAAAATGGCTACTCTAGAAGGATTCTCAACAAATAAATCCCCATTATTTACTAGCATAAACTCTGCTTTCTGGAAAGTGAGAATGAATACCTACTTAATGTCTCTTGGAATAGAAGTCTAGGTTGCGGTGATGGTACAATATGAAGAACCAAAGGAAGGGACCAGTGACAGAGATGCCAAACTATATTTCATAGCAAATGCAAAAGCAATGAATGCACTTTTCAGTGGTCTATGTGAGTCATAATTTATCAAAGTAATGCATTGTCAAGCAACCAAAGAAATTTGGGATAAATTAGAAAACATTCATGAGGGAGATAAAAGGGTAAAGATGGCTACATTGCAAGTATATAGAACACAGTTTGAGACCTTAAAAATGAATGAAGATGAAGATATAGCTAAATTATTCTTAAGAGTTGTTGAAGTCATGAACATCATGATAGGTCTAGGGGAAAAAATCAAAGAAAGTGTAATAGTTTATAAAATATTGAGATCATTGCCATCTAAATTTAATTATAACGTTTCGACCATACAAAAAACAATAGAATTCGAAGGGTTGACCAGGGACCAATTACTTGGGACCTTGACAGCATATGAGATGAGAATTCCAAAATGGAAGTCAAACATCAGGGAGGCAGCCTTCAAGGTAGAAAAGTTCATAGAAGAAAAGGAATGTCCATGCTCAGATTCTGTTGAAGAAGAATCAAAATTTGTTAGAAGATTGAAGAAAGGCATAGGTAAGTACAAAGGGAAGCTTCCATTTAAGTGCTTTAATTGTGGAAGAGTGGGGAATTATGCCTCAAAATGTCTCTATAAGAAAGAAGAAAATCAGCCAAAAGGGAAAGAGAAAAACAAATTCAATAATATGCATAAAGAGAAAAGATTTAATTAAAAAACATTTTATGCTCAACAAGATAGCAGTGCATCTGAAAGATCAGATGAATCCTCTAGTGACAATGGAACCTCTGAATTCATTTTGATGGCCTAGGAAGAGCTTGAAAAAGATATTCTGGAATATGAAGAAGAAGGTGAGGTAGATCTTGAGGGGGAGTTAGTTAGTGCCCTGAATGAAATAGAAATGCTTAAACTCAAGAATAGAAAACATAAAGAGATTCTTCTGAAATATGTAAAAGAAGAATAAAATTCAAAAGACATTATCAAGTGTAAAGTTGAACTTGAAGAGGCAAAGAAGGTGGAAGATATTATGATGCAACAAATAAAAGAGAAAAATCAGGATTGTGAAAGATTGGAAGAAGAGGTGGTAATTATGAGGAAGAAGTTAGAGAAGGCTCAAATTTAATTAACTATGAACATTCAATAGATAAAAGGTTCTGAACAGTTGAACAAAATATTAAATGCTCAAAGATCTCCACTTGTAAATATTGGGATAGGCTATGAAGGAGAATCTAGTAAGTCTAAGGTAGAGGATAATAAGGCAATCACTTTTGTAAAATTTGTCATAGGAGACAATGATAATTCTCATCAAGATGAGAACAAAAATCTGGGCAACAGTTCAACATCAAATGAACAACTGCAAAGAACCACTACTAAGAAAAACCAGGAGACAAAAGGAGTGAAAAATCAAACAACAAATGAGCGAAGATCATATTGTTTCAGAAGACATAATTTTCAAATATCTAGATGGGTATATCCCCAAACATCACCCTTTACCGGATACATATATTTCTTCTACGGGTAATTCTATTGTTGTAAGAAATTTGGACATAAAGCCATGAACTGTAGAGCTTGTGTAAAAAGATTTGATTTTCGGAATTCAAAAGGAATTAATGATAATAATGGATTCACACGTGTATATACTCCTCTCCATAATTCTATCATATGTTTTTATTGTCACAAGATTGGACACAATTCATATGAATGTCATCTTAGGGACAATAAACCTTCATCTCAGAATAACTATAGAACAAATGGATGCATGCAATGGAGAAAGAAGCTTAATAAGTGTGATCTAGTTCTATATGCTCAAGGTAAAAACTGTCAATGGTATGTGGATAGTGGCTGCTCTAGACATATGGCCGGAGACATAAGAAAGTTTGTAACCTTGGATGAAAAGAAATCTGGTAATGTCACATTCGACAATGATAAAGCAGGGAAAATTAAAGGAAAAGGAACAATCAATCTGAATAATGGAAGAGGAAAGGCTCAAGATGTATTGTTTGTAGATGGTCTAAAACACGATATGCTAAGTGTAAGTCAAATGTGTGACAAAGGTTGTGAGGTCCTCTTCAGAGCTCAACATTGTGAAGTCAGGTCAATCACTACAGGAAAAACTTTGGTTAAGGGAGTTCGAACAGATATTATTGTATATATCATGAAATATGAGACTGAAGGATGCTACATCAACAAAATTGATGAATCTTGGCTATGGCATAGAAGGTTGGGACATCTCAATTTTGATCACATCATCAAACTTAGCAAGAAGAAAGAAGTTAGAGACCTACGAACAATTAAAAATCCCCAAAATACTATATGTAGGTCCTGCCAAATGGGAAAAAAAAGTCAAAGACCAGTTGTCATGTAGTAAGCCTCTACAACTAGTTCACATGGATCTGTGCAGGCCTTCAAGAACATATGCACCAGGAGGAGGAAAATATTTCATGTTAATAATCGACAACTATTCTAGATTGGCATGGGTGGCATTTGTCATATACAAGTATAAAGCATTTGAAAAATTCAAAATATTTAAGGTACTGGTAGAAAACCAAACATGATGTAAAATAAAGTGCATCAGATCAGATAGAGGAGGTGAATTCACATCAGATGTGTTTGTGGACCTTTGTAATGAATTTGGGATAAAACAACAGTACACTGTGGTAGATACACCTCAACAGAATGGAATTGCAAAGAGAAAAAACAAGTATGTTCAAAAAATAGCCAGAGATATGATGCAATAAAGAAACATCTCTCAAACCTATTGGGCAGAGGCAATACATACAAAAATACATATGCTCAACAAGGCACATCTCATACCAAACTGTGAAAAGACACCATATGAACTATGGCATGGGAAACCAGCATCAATCAAGCATTTCAGGGTTTTCGGTAGTCAATTCTTCATAAAAAATAATGATGAAAAATTAGGAAAGTATGATGCTAGATATGATGAAGGAATATTTTTAGGGTACTCATAAAAAAGTAAGGGATACAGGTGCTATAATAAGAGGTTGCATAAGATTGTGGAATGCATTGATGTAAGATTTGATGAGGAATCACAAGATAAAACCGAAAGCACAAATTTTATTAACCCTCTAGATCATCATCATTGTGATGACCAAGATATTAAAGAGTAGGATGAAACATCAGAAGACACATAGATGCACTCAAAAGGGCCCTCAAGACACACTCAAAAGAATCATCCGGAAAAAAAAATTATTGCAGACAAAAGTGAAGGAGTTCAAACAAGAAGACAACTAGCAAAAAATCTTGAGGAAGTTCATCTAGCTATGTTGTCATAAATAGAGACAAAGAACTTTGATGAGGTAAGTAAAGACAAAAATTGGATCAATGCTATAAATGAAGAGTTAGACCAAATTGAGAAAAACAAAACTCAGGACCTAACACCAAGGCCTGTTGGAAAGAATGTCATTGGCACAAAATGGGTATTCAAGAATAATATGAATGAATAGGGTCAAGTAATTAGAAGTAAAGACAGACTAGTATGTAAGAGGTATTCACAAATAGAAGGTCTTGATTATGAAGAAAATTTTGCACCAGTCGCGATAATGGAAGCAAGCGGGATATTTTTGGCTTTCGCGTGCTGCAATGATTTCAAGGTGTATCAAATGGACATGAAGTCTAACTTCCTAAATGGTGACCTAGAGGAGGGATTTTACATGGAACAACCTGAAGGGTTTTTGTCATCGAATAAGCTCAACTATGTTTACAGGTTAAGAAAAGATTTATATGGTCTTAAACAAGCACCATGAGCATCGGAATCCAGGTTGGAAAAGTACCTTAAAAAACAAGGGTTCAAGAAGGGAGGACACTAGTAGAAAATGATGAAATTAGTGACTAGGTGACTAAAAACGTTAGTCACCGTAATTATTTCAAATGAATTACTACTACATTTGAGAAATTTTAAGCAAGGAAAATTTTAAGAACCCCCCTAAATTTATATATATAATAAATAGGCGAATCCCCATGATACATAGGAAGAATGGAAGGCGATTTTATTAATAATATAATATGTATATATAATTTTTTGGCGAATCTCTCACGAGATTATATTATCCTGTAAAATCATGGCGAATCACCAGTACAAAAGGTGAATCACTACTACAAAATGGTGAATCGTTGTCTAGTGGAGTTCGGGGTGTTGGTTCCAATGAAGATATGGTAATTGAACCAGGAGTAGAAGGAAGAGAACCACCGAGACCAAGCATGGCACATGGTGACTCGTGAGGGAAGTAGTTTTCGTGTAGTTTGGAAAACGCATTCTTCTAGTTCTGCTAAGCGTAGTGTTGTTTCTCATGCTACTACTAGAACTGATATTGAGGTTGGAGAGGAGTTTGAGGAAGAATGGAAGGTAGCAGTGGTGGAGAATTGCAAAGAGTACCCCATGATGGGCTCCATCTTTCCCTTTGGTATTTGTGCCTGCAAGACCTTCTGTCCATTGAACCAACAATTAGTCGTTCAACCAACAATCAACTTGACTGAGTTGATTAGGTATGAGTCAACTTAGACTAATCTTCAAAACTATGCTTTTCACTATCCCATATTTATCCCAACGGAAATTTGTAACCTGTTAGACACGGTCCTGTCAGTCCCTGGTCATAATCAAATTCTCCAAAGTTCATTTCCCATCACTGACAGTCATTAAATGCCATTTTGATCAAAAGAGTCATTTTAATTCTTGAGTCCAGGGTTTTGTCTTCAGAAGTGCTTCAATAACATGTGCAAGCCAGAGGAAGTTTCAGTGAGTTAGTATTTCAGGAGTTTCAATGATCAAAAGGATGATTCTTCTCCAAAACCCTGTTTTGGAGAAGAAATTGTTAGATTAGTTGTTTGTAATAAGTATATTTTTCAAGTCTGCCCTCATGAAAAATGTCAAATGCAGGCCCTGGTCACCTTGCCAGGACTCATCAGCTCCTATCCCTGCAAGGCAGACAAAGAAAAGCCATCTTTCAAGTTAGAAAATCAAAAAGGAAATTTGAATAGCAGAGATGGAGGAGTGTGTGGACCTGATTATGAAAGAGTTAAAAATAAGGGGTGTGTATAAAGATGCCCAAACTAATCTCGATGTCCGTAAGAGTGTATTCCAAAAACTTGACGATGACAATGATGGCTATTTGACAAAACATGAATTACGTGGGCTTTTATATGGGCTTGAATTGCAAAGTCTACAGACTTCAACAGCTGATGTCGTTAACAAAGATCAAATCGAGAGATGACAAGCTTAGCCTAGATCCAATGTGGAAAGAAGTTGAGCAAGATGTGGTTGGAGATGGAAAATCAGTTCTCAGCACGACTTCTTTAATGATGCTCTCCATAAAAGTGTAGCATATAGCCTCAGAAACGACCAAGAAAGAGATAGTGACCTGCCAGATGACGAGCAACTGCAAAATTCTGTGAAGGAAGTCAAAGTGGAAGTGCGCGCTACGCACAAAGGAGGCGCGCTATGCACAAGAGGCACGCTACGCGTTGGGCCTCCCCACCCCGTGTAAATTTACAAGCGCGCTACGCACTGGGTAAGAGCGCTACTCATATAGTTTCAGAGCCAGAAATTTTTTATCTTGCGTCCGGTTTGATCCCAAATCGCCTCAAATGGCTTGCAACCTCTAACCTTGAAAGGCTGAAATTCATTTCCGCTTGGTGAAAATTCTATTATTTGCCAAGAAACACTGAAATTTCTGTCGCTCCTACTTGAGGGAAGAAAAAGGCTCACTACGAATCATGCAGCAGTAATAAATCGAGAGTGGATCTGGGTTTTATGAAATGTCTTGTATGATAATATGAGTTGCGGTGAAAAGGTCAGGTTGTGCGAAGATGATGAGACAGAAAATGCTGGGATGGGTGGAAGGACGTCGTTGGCTTTTAGGCTTCTGTTGCAAAACAATGCAATATTAAATTGCTCTCCAATAGTAGAAGCCGGCCATGTTATACCTCAGAGCTATGTGCCAATCACTGTGAGCCAGTTTATGGATGATTTGACAGCTGAAGAGACTAGAATGAGCAATGGTTCAGACAGAACTTTGGAAAATAGGACTCGTGCCATCATTACGGAGTGTTTTGTTAGATCCTTTGTCTGGTGCTTATCTGGAGGATGCTCTTGTTTCTCGGTGTGGACATTCATTTGGTGGTGCCATGCTGAGGAAAATTTATGAAACATCAAGATGTACAACATGTGGGACAAATGTAAAGGTGACATCGTTGGTTCCTAATCATAGTGAGCTTTCTAAATTGAATGAAACTGCAGCTGTGAAAAATGGAAGGAACCACCTAAAGCTAAGACAGTGAACAGAGTGAGGGATTTATTTGATCAAGTAATTTGGCCAAAATATTCATTTTTTCTGGGGAATCTTTGCAACAAAGAGGATGTAGTGGAGGTTTTCTTTTTTTTTATTGGCCAAAGTTGGTGTTGTTTGCTAGATTGAAGGCTGTTGGTGAAAGTCAACAACCGCAAAGCTAAAATTAAACAAAGATATCAACTACAGCAGAAGAATAGGATTCGATTTCCTATTTATGACTTCAGATTTCCTAATTCAAATGGTCTACATTCCAAATATTGCCTATTCATCGGTCATCAAACAGATTTGAGTAGAAAAAAGGAGCGTTATTCTATCTTCAGAAAAGCTGATTGGCTTTTTAGTTTTATTTGTTAATAATGATAAAACAGATCCCTTGTTTTGGGTCAATCTCTTTTCTCTTGGTTCTATTTATTGTATTAAAAATCACTTGTAAAGGGGGGAGAATTCTGGAAAAGCTGTGGGAGGAAATAACCCAGCAGTATCATTGTACAGTTTGACAGAGGAGTAATTAAGTGGTGCAGCTCTGTTTCATCAGATTCTTGTGGCGTAAAATTTAGCATATGTTTCTTCTACTGTTTCATATGTAATCTCGTAACGTTTTACATTTCATTGATAATCAGTTCACTGGATGCTTTTGCAGTAAGATAGGTAGAATCCAATTTATTTGCTCTGCCTTGAAGGAGCGTTCAGGATTTGTATATTTTCTTCTGTCTGAAAGGGATTCATTGTTAAATGCCCTTTTCAGCTTTCTTAAATAGTCTTTACATCCCATTTAATTTCAATTTAATTGTTAAACTTCACTCCTACCTCGCCTTATGGAATAATCTGTGCCTTTGATTAAATCTCTGCTCACGCTGTTCTTGATCCCATGTTGCCCAGAAAACCCAGTCATTTATCAAAAACCCCTTTCTTATCTATTTACTAGCCTAAAATCATTATCAGTTTCGCATTTAGGTCATCTCAACCCCTTTTGAAAACCTTTTGCCGAGATAGACCCGGAGAGAGCCCTCTCCTATCCTCGTAGGGCTAGCTACGAGGCTGAGCTTGGTTTGATGTTGCCTTGAACCTCGCCTTCTTCAGCCTGAGGCAGATTCGAGCACTAACATAGTGGCGACCATACTGGGGAAGTCTTCCCCGGTAAAGGATAACAAAGTTCAGATCCGATTGCTGATGGTGGATAGCAGTCAGACACCGCAAGGCTGAAATCATTCACCCGACTACTTCATTCACTGAAAGATCCAGACAATCAATCCTTCATGATGACTTCACTGCAGGGAGATCAGTAGCTGTGAGATTTTCAAGATGGACCGAATCACAAGAAGATACGCTCCCATGAGCCGAGATCACATCCCAGGTTTTCCGAATAAGATGCCCAAGGTGGACTGGCTTCAGAATTTGCCTATGTTCATAAATGTAGAAGGTAATGACGTTGCTCTTCATCTGGTGAAATTTCACATTCATGTGCATAAATTTAAGATCAATTTTCCCGAAGACTATTTGATGAAAATGTTTATGGCTACTCTGGAAGACGAAGCCCAATCATGGTATGAAAGTTTTCCAGCTGCTTCTATTTACTGTTTAAGGGATTTTCATACCGTGTTCTTTGAAAAGTATAAAGAATCATATCCATCCTTGATTTTAGTTTAGAACTGTTGTAGCCATGTACATAATTTCATTGAAGATCTAGAGAATTTTTATGGTGATAATGATTTCATGGATGGAGAAATCATGGAGGCTCTATACGAGAACCCATTTCAGCAACATGAAGAGAACCTAGAGGATACCCATCAAGATGCTCAGGAGACTTTGCAGCAGGTTGAAGATCATATGGCTGAAAATGATGAAAGAGAAAGTGTAGTTTCAGATATTCTCACAGAAGAAGACAGCATGCAGGGAAGTCAAGATTCAATTTCAGAATGTGATGCAGTCAAGTCAGCTATTTCAGAACTACATTCAGATTGTGATGACCAACCATATCTTGTGCTGAAGCCCATCAAAGAGAACTCTGCTGTTGAAATCATCTGGAATGCAGAAGACACAGTAATGGATCCAAATGTTCTCATTCATACTGTCAGTCCATAATTAGAACACGGCCTTCATGAAGAAGCAATCCAGTCAGTTCATGAAAAACAAAATGAGATCTTTGTGCAAGTAAGTGATAAATATCCTTTCAATAACTCAGTAATAAATGATAGTTTGAATGCCCTGTCATATGAAGATAATTATTGTTTAAGAAGAAGAAAACAAAAAGCATTGTCTCCTTTGTCTGAAGATGAGATAGATCTACTTTTGACAGGTCTTGTTACAGCCCAAGCTATAGCAGATTTGCAGTGCACACATAGTCAGGAAAGTGTTGGTTAAACTTCTTCCTCTTTTGAGAAAGATGACTATCTTGTAATCAGTTTTGTAGATCAACAAACAGATAATTTTTTCCTTCACAAAGATGATAAGGCTGTCATGTTTGATAATCTTGAAGATTGTTTTTTGTTTAAGAATGACCTAGATCATGAAGTTGAGGAATATATGCCAGAATTTCTCATGGTGAAGGAACCTACAGCTAACACTCAGATGGCAGATACCTCTTTGTGCATTTCTATCCCTCAGAAATCAAATGTTTTTTCAGATCAGAATGGAGTGAATACTTGTATTTTTGCAGCTGGATCTCCAGATAAGCCAGTGCTTCAAGATTTTCAAGACCCCTTCAGCATTCTTCTGCAAAAATTAGAAAGGATAAATATTGCCTGGTTCATTATCATAAGCTTTGGTTTCAGTGGTTATTTTGAGTTGCCTACAGGTTCATCATTCTGCCTGCTCAAGGAGAGTAAGAGCAGAAATTTGGGGTGTAGCCATCTACTGGATTGGTTACATTGGAAGGCACACTACACATGATTGTACATATCACATCAGTATGCAGGTGGTTGCCATCATGATTTTAAAATCTTGATGGACTGCTGCCCTTTTCAAAAATCTTTTGTTTTAATTCAGTCATTTCAGTTTGCATCGAGTCAGTTTGAGTCGATTTTCCAGTTAATAAGTTGAGTCATCAGTCTTTAGTCTATTTGTCAAAATAATGGATTCCATTGCCCAATGGATGGAGGCACTGTCTGCTCTCCCAAAGATCTACTGTTCTTGGCACCTCCAAGAGGCGGCAGCTGCCATCCCCATTGGAGCCAATGTTAGACACGGTCCTGTCAGTCCCTGGTCATAATCAAATTCTCCAAAGTTCATTTCCCGTCACTGACAGTCATTAAATGCCATTTTGATCAAAAGAGTCATTTTAATTCTTGAGTCCAGGGTTTTGTCTTCATAAGTGCTTCAATAACATGTGCAAGCCAGAGGAAGTTTCAGTGAGTTAGCATTTCAGGAGTTTCAATGATCAAAAGGATGATTCTTCTCCAAAACCCTGTTTTGGAGAAGAAATTGTTAGATTAGTTGTTTGTAATAAGTATATTTTTCAAGTCTGCCCTCATGAAAAATGTCAAATGCAGGTTCTGGTCACCTTGCCAGGACTCATCAGCTCCTATCCCTGCAAGGCAGACAAAGAAAAGCCATCGTTCAAGTTAGAAAATCAAAAAGGAAATTTGAATAGCAGAGATGGAGGAGTGTGTGGACCTGATTATGAAAGAGTTAAAAATAAGGGGTGTGTATAAAGATGCCCAAACTAATCTCGATGTCCGTAAGAGTGTATTCCAAAAGCTTGACGATGACAATGATGACTATTTGACAAAACATGAATTACGTGGGCTTTTATATGGGCTTGAATTGCAAAGTCTACAGACTTCAACAGTTGATGCCGTTAATAAAGATCAAATCGAGAGATGACAAGCTTAGCCTAGATCCAATGTGGAAAGAAGTTGAGAAAGATGTGGTTGGAGATGGAAAATCAGTTCTCAGCACGACTTCTTTAATGATGCTCTCCATAAAAGTGCAGCATATAACCTCAGAAATGACCAAGAAAGAGATAGTGACCTGCCAGATGACGAGCAACTGCAAAATTCTGTGAAGGAAGTCAAAGTGGAAGTGCACGCTATGCACAGAGGAGGCGCGCTACGCACAAGAGGCGCGCTATGCGTTGGTCCTCCCCAGCCCGTGTAAATTTACAAGCGTGCTACGCACATGCAGCGCGCTACGCACTGGGTAAGAGCGCTACTCATATAGTTTCAGAGCCAGAAATTTTTGCTCTTGCGTCTGGTTTGATCCCAAATTGCCTCAAATGGCTTGCAACGTCTAACCTTGAAAGGCCGAAATTCATTTCCGCTTGGTGAAAATTCTATTATTTGCCAAGAAACATTGAAATTTTTGTCGCTCCTACTTGAGGGAAGAAAAAGGCTCACTACGAATCATGCAGCAGTAATAAATCGAGAGTGGATCTAGTTTTTATGGAAATGTCTTGTATGATAATATGAGTTGCGGTGAAAAGGTCAGGTTGTGCGAAGATGATGAGACAGAAAATGTTGGGATGGGTGGAAGGAAGTCGTTGGCTTTTAGGCTTTTGCTACAAAACAATGCAATATTAAATTGTTCTCCAATAGCAGAAGCCGGCCATGTTATACCTCAGAGCTATGTGCCAATCACTGTGAGCCAGTTTATGGATGATTTGACAGCTGAAGAGACTAGAATGAGCAATGGTTCAGAAAGCACTTTGGAAAATAGGACTTGTGCCATCATTACGGATTGTTTTGTCAGATCCTTTGTCTGGTGCTTATCTGGAGGATGCTCTTGTTGCTCGGTGTGGACATTCATTTGGTGGTGCCATGCTGAGGAAAATTTATGAAACATCAAGATGTACAACATGTGGGACAAATGTAAAGGTGACATCGTTGGTTCCTAATCATAGTGAGCTTTCTAAATTGAATGAAACTGCAGCTGTGAAAAATGGAAGGAACCACCTAAAGCTAAGACAGTGAAAAGAGTGAGGGATTTAGTTGATCAAGCAATTTGGCCAAAATCTTCATTTTTTCTGGGGAATATTTGCAACAAAGAAGATGTAGAGGAGGTTTTCTTTTTTTTTTATTGGCCAAAGTTGATGTTGTTTGCTGGATAGAAGGCTGTTGGTGAAAGTCAAAAACCGCAAAGCTAAAATTAAACAAAGATATCAACTACAGCAGAAGAATAGGATTCGATTTCCTATTTATGACTTCAGATTTCCTAATTCAAATGGTCTACGCTCCAGATATTGCCTATTCATCGATCATCAAACAGATTCGAGTAGAAAAAAGGAGTGCTATTCTATCTTCAGAAAAGCTGATTGGCTTTTTAGTTTTATTTGTTAATAATGATAAAACAGATCCCTTGTTTTGGTTCGATCTCTTTTCTCTTGGTTCTATTTATTGTATTAAAAATCACTTGTAAAGGGGGGAGAATTCTGGAAAAGCTGTGGGAGGAAATAACCCAGTACTATCATTGTACAGTTTGACAGAGGAGTAATTAAGTGGTGCAGCTTTGTTTCATCAGATTCTTGTGGCGTAAAATTTAGCATATGTTTCTTCTACTGTTTCATATGTAATCTCGTAACGTTTTACATTTCATTGATAATCAGCTCACTGGATGCTTTTGCAGTAAGATAGGTAGAATCCAATTTATTTGCTCTGCCTTGAAGGAGCGTTCAGGATTTGTATATTTTCTTCTGTCTGAAAGGGATTCATTGTTAAATGCCCTTTTCAGCTTTCTTAAATAGTCTTTACATCCAATTTAATTTCAATTTAATTGTTAAACTTCACTCCTACCTCGCCTTATGGAATAATCTGTGCCTTTGATTAAATCTCTGCTCACGCTGTTCTTGATCCCATGCTGCCCAGAAAACCCAGTCATTTATCAAAAACCCCTTTCTTATCTATTTACTAGCCTAAAATCATTATCAGTTTCGCATTTAGGTCATCTCAGCCCCTTTTGAAAACCTTTTGCCGAGATAGACCCGGAGAGAGCCCTCTCCTGTCCTCGTAGGGCTAGCTATGAGGCTGAGCTTGGTTTGATGTTGCCTTGAACCTCGCCTTCTTCAGCCTGAGGCAGATTCGAGCGCTAACATAACCTACTATCGGATTCTGGGCTTCAGCCCTGGAGGATGCACGCAAGTTGTTTAAACCCTTTATTAGCCCTGCCCAAACTGTTCGTTCTTTCGGCTTATTTAGGGAAGCCATCTGTTAGCTTTCACCACTAAGACTTCCATTCCACTCCACAAGTGCAGAACAAATATAGTTAGACATCAACAATGGTACAAACAAAAAAATTCTAAAATGATAAAACCCATGAGTGTAGATCCATTACTTTGTGTGGGATTTAGTCTTCATCGGGTCATTTTTTCAAACCTCATAGAAAGGGATTGAGGATGGGAAGCCCTTCTAAGGAATAAAAACTTTCCATGGGCATCTAGGCTTGACTAAAACTCGTACAATCATATGACAGCATCTCACAGGTGAGCAGATCATTCTTCCATTCAGTATTGATGCTAACCCAGCCTAGGCTCCACCTAGTCGTTAAAAATAAAATTGTAAAGTGCTAAAATTATAACTGAGCTCTAATGTGACCTGATCACCATACATGAAAGAAAAAAATAATATACTGCAATTTGGATGTCAATGTAAGATCTCTATGCTGACTTGCTAATCACTATTTAAAGAGTGATGATTGATATGTTCCCATAGGAGATTATCTTCTGGAAATCATCTTGATTTATTTAGGAAAACATATTTTTATAACAGACCTCCCAAACCATGGTCCGAAGGGGCCAAAACAGACCATCCAAGCCATAGTGACAATGTAGAAACTGAATAAGCATGGAGTTATGTTTTAACACTGAGCTTCGCTTGCTCAAAATTACAAATCATGTATATTTGTGTTTAGCTTCGACATGAAATCTATGAAAGTTCAATGAAATAAAGAGGGTACAAGAAAAACCAGCTTAGTCCATAAATTGAAGACACTTTTTTTTTCCCATCATTTATTTTTCTTCCACCTGATTTCTGTACATTTAAGGAGGCAAGTTTGCTTTGCCCTGTGAACAATATACAACCTCGTTACATAGAACTCTCTCATTTCATCTATGCTTAAACTAAAAGGAAACTGATCAAGGCAGTGAGGCACCTACATATGATGCTATTTTATCTTTCCCATTTACTGATAGGAGAATAACTTTGTAAGGTTTGGTTAAAACTATCAACTGCTTGGCTGGACATAAATGCTTAGTGCTCCAAATTTCCCTCATCGGGTTCCTTGCACATTCTTTCATATTCCTTTTTTCAGAGGGAAATAATGAAAAGTTTCATGAAGCTCTTCATATCCACAAATACTTCTGATGTACTAGCCGAATACCATTCTCACATTCATTGCCTCAAGGAAAAAAACTACCTTCTTCATTCTTGTAGTATCTAATTCCTCTTGCAGCTTCTTGGAACATGATCAAGAACTTACTTTCAAGGGATCTGTGAGTTTTCACATAAACCAGAATCAGGCACCAAAGACAATGAACGACTTCTGGGTAATGCAGAGCTTTTGCCACTTGACATGTTGAAACTGGACAGGGAGGACTTTAAGGCATATTCAGATCTTGCTTTAGAACAATTTGAACCTTTAGTAAATTCCTCCCTTGATGCGCCAGGATGCTGAACTACCACCACCATTGGCCTGTTAACATCCTCACATCCAGACTGTGAAGTACGTTGCAAAAAGCACTTTATCTGTATTAGCCAAGCAATAAAATAGAACCCAAATTTCAATGTGCATGCAATTGACACTAGGCAACTTGAGAATGCAAGTTTGGTTGGCAACATGGAAGATGGGAAAGTATCATTCTCAGAAAAATCAAGAAAAACATTTCGTTAAGTAATTCAATAAACAAAAAAATAGATCAGTTGGTACACAAAACCCTTCACAGTCTAAAAGAAAACATGGGAAACCATGTGTAGGACTGTATGTTTACTCAGGCCCAAGAGATGCCAAATATAGTTCATCATTCTATACAAGAATGGAAATTTTTAGACTTTGTTTATCCTCAAGAGGGGGCACTTGCCACACCATTGTAGAAAAAAACTGAATGAGAACAGCAAATCATGCGAAGAAATCCACAGCAGAATAAAAGCAATACTTCATGGTACTATACTATTTCAACCGATCTAAGAAGTAAAAGATTTGACAAAAAAAAATTGTTAGCAATAAGATATTAATGCGGGTAGCTTTATCTTAGCCATTTCAATTGAAAAAGTGAACAAACAACACGATTGAAACAGTTAACCAACAACAATATTGATGAAAAGACAAAACTAATCCTAAAAAGGTAAACCACTGTTTTCATAAGGACAGGATTAAAACACAAATAAATTGAGACTGGGCATTCCTTAGTCGATAAGAAATTGTAATCTGGTGTTTACCAAATGTAGCAAGTTGACTCAAACACCGAGGATTAGATATAATATAGAGGAATAAAGATAACAACCTACACATATAATAAATGCCAAGGGAAGGTTTTGCTTTAGAGAATTCGACTTGGTATGAATGCTACCAAACAAGTTATATAAATTTGAGGCCTTGGCCATAAAAATCACAGCACATGCACACACACAACCATGTGAGACAGAAGGCAGGAACAATCACAGAAAATACTAATCACCAAATGTTTATAATGGCTATATAGATCCATCATTAACATTAACAATAGAAAATATATATTGGAGAAAGGAGGAAAACCTAAAGATATAAGGACAAGATGTATTAAGGATTTAAAAGGCATTTAGACTTTTTAAAGAAATTATATGCATGCTCATGCCATATTTTGCACATCCAATGTTTTTCTTTTCCATTTCTCGACTTTCTTGTGCATTTCTCATAACTAGTGAAATAGACTTGCAGAGAAAATCAAGCTGAGTGGAAAACAGACTAAAACAGGTCAAGGATAGATTCTAGATGTACTTGATAATGGAATATCCCTTTCTATTCGAGAGTAATATAGGAAATTGTTGAATTCAAGTAAACACCATGAAAAAACACCACAGATTTATTCATCTGAGTTGAAAAAAAATATGGGAGAAAAATTTTTAAAAAAAAAACATTTTAGCTTTCTATTTTCCTTATGTTTTTTCATTTCCCTGTTCTCTAATGTGGCAAAAATGGTAAACCTTCAAATGTTTTTGCATTTCAGCTGTGTATGGGGAAAAGTGAAAATTACAAGTACCATAAATTGAATGAGTTATCAAAAAGAAATATTGATCATAGGACAACCAAACAAACTATTGACATAATATAAGAACTTTTCATGATATTCATAGATTCATCAAGACTGAATAAGCAAAATCCTAGATTAGTATAACTTGGTCAATAGAAAAACTCAAATCATTCCACTTACCACTCTAATATGCCATTCTCTGAAATTCAAGTTATTGAAATCACTCTCATTCATTTCCTGCATGAAAACCCAAAGTGCATTTGAACGATTAGTTTTGAAAAAGACTATTCATTTAGTTCAATATATGCTCTCCTTGTACACATGTGACAACATTCTATGCTCGTGTAGCCCAAAATGCATTTGCTACTTCCCATCACAGATAATATGCTATACCAGATCTCACAACAATTATGATAAAAAGATAAAGGCAATTCTGAAGGAACAAAGGCTAGTGACATACAACAAATTTTCAAAATGGCATATGAAGATCAAATGTTCCAAGAATAAGTAGCTAGTGGCAACAAGACAACCACGGTAGGAAGTTAGCAATCAACAAGAGGAAGAAGAATGAACAACCAACACGGAGTTTAAATTGTCAAATTTAAACCAGTCACTTCCCATTCACAAGAGAGCCTATGAAGCTCAAAAGAAGGATATGGTCAAACAAAATGCATACTTAGCTATGGTTTTTTGTAAAAACAGAAGATTAACTATGGTTATTTTGTAGAAGTAATAAAATAGAATAATAATTGATGGAAACAAATGGACTGTATGAAATATAGCCCTCCTCACTGTTCGCAGGCCTCAAACATTGCTCTGTAAATGAAGGAACGCTAAACAAAGTCATAAAAACTTAATGCATTCAGAGTTGTCAAGCATCACAAAAGAGAAATATCCTCCATAGAAGAGAATTTATAATTTCTATATTAGGAATCTCAAATAACACACCAAGATAAGAACTATGTAAATGAAATTAGGTGTTAAAGAGCATTAACAGTAAAAAAAAAAAATAGAAGAGACTAAAGACTCAGGTCTCTGATGTATGTAACATCTATGAATTATGAAAGTGATAAAAGACAGGGGATGCAAGGAGGCATAGGGTAAATTATCATAATGCAATGCACACAACAAGGACGTGCAAGTTAAGCCTTATATTTCTACTCTCCGAAAATAAAGGAATTTGACAACTACATAATTGCAAGACCTAACCTCTGAATAAGAGTTCATATCAATCTGACTATCAATTTTGTACTCGCTGACAAGTTTCTATATAACTAGGATTGTAAAGAAAGCACCCAAAAATTTTAATGCTAGATGTTCCAATGGCAATACAATATGAGGTTCTACAGAAGCATTTATTTTTTCTTATCTTTGTTGGATTAAAACTTTCACGTGTTTTAATATCAGGAAAAGAGTTAACTTCCAAATATGAATACAAAGAAAAGATGTAAATAATAACACTTAGAAGTAAGCAATTTCAAAGTAACAGGAAGAAACAGTCGAGAGTTAACATACAATACTGAAAATAGGTGGCAATGTTCTTTGTCCTATAGAATTATGAGTTGGGATAGCTGTGAAAAATGGGGACAACTCTCGAGATCTGAAAGTCCATCTGATTTAAACAGAAAAGAGACAGTATTAGTAATTATCATCACCACCGCTGGATTGCTTCTTCTAACTAAAAAAGGATGCCTAAAGAACAAGTGTTTGTAAGTGCATTTCAAAAATAAACAAAAAATTGTTTTTATATGTGTAGTGGAAGGATAGTGCAGAAGCTGCCACTGAAATAAGAAAATGTTCCACAAATAAACAAGTTTCCCATCCAGGTGGAATGTCTATCACCCAAGCAATCCTTTAGCCTTGAAAGAAATATCAATGCTAACAGTAACTACTAATGCATGGATGTAATTATGAATGTCGTATATTGGGGATAGGCAGGCCACAGGACAGGTCAGAGGACTACATCTCAAACCTAGAAATGGGCCCCCAGTATTAGATAATGAAATATCTGTGGGGCACAAAAGAAGATCAACTCGGCTATTTATCAATTTAGATTTTTATTGCGTTGGACTGAAATTATAATCCCACAAAAAGAAAAGCACCTAGTACTCTTCCTTTGATGGAAAATGAAATTTTAGGGAAATGTTGAATATTCATGGAACTCCAGAAGTATGAAATAAAAAACAGACGGATGAGTTATCCAAATTATTTAATAATATAACTTGAGATTCCATACAATACTTGAACATATTTCTCCATTTTTGTACTGATTCCAACAATCATTATATCTTAAAAGTTAAAGTTCTAGACATTGGAACTCAATAAAGTTAACGTGCTCCATCCACAGATGACAGAATCTAGAACCAAAGTCAGTGAGAATAGCTTAAGAAAGAAAAAGAATATGATCTCTTTAGCCAGTCTACTTTAGCAGGCATGCCTCAGGTGATATCATTGTAAAGATGTCATATATGATGCTACTACAAATCAAAAAATGATAAGAGAAACATATCAAATACCAAATGTGGTAAAATTGCTGCTACATTTGTATTCAAAAGCATGTGAAGGGCCACTTCAAGTAGAATCTTGGAATTCAAATACTCTTGGGTTTGGTAAGAGAATTCACTAAGAGATATAGTATAACAGAATCATTTGAGTTCATACAGATAGTATAACAGAATCATTTGACTTCATAGAATACATGTGTTGTAGGTCCTTCTTTATTTTGTGTAGCTTGGAGAAGCTGGTTCACCATTTTTCTAGTTTCTACTAACTTTTGGCTAATCAATGCTATGAACCTGATATTTCTTAACATATTTAGATAAACAGAGAAATCAAAAACTATATCTAATAGCAAGAAACCATCCGATATCTACAAAAGATAATATTGATGATCATAAATGAAACATTACATACTAATGCATGACAAAGCATAAACAAGGGATAGCACATTCATATTTAATTCAAGCTCAAAGATGGTAAAGAGATCCCACTTGCAATGGAGAGGGCTGATAAATCACCTCCTTTCCATATGGGAGAGATCAATGCCTTTTAGGCAGACTTCGAAGTTCAGTTCTCAACTAGGATGATAATCTATAGAAAATATGTAAACTCTCATGAGATTGGAGCTAAGGATGACATGTTGATGCTCCTTGCATATGTGAGATGAGGATGTCTACTTGTAATTATTGTGTATTTAACCATTTTAATATTAAAAGCATCCAATATATCTCAATGGAGTTGACTTAGTGTCTAGCTTTATCTCTTGACTCATCGATAGAATTACAATTCATATTAGCATTACAATCTATGTAGTAGGGGTCAGCATTCCTTGCTACAGGGCATCCAAACATAGGATGGAGCCACATTTGATGTGCCCAGTATTGAATTGGGGATGCTTGTCCCACACTTGAGTGTTGAACAACCTCCCTTAGACATCCCAAGGATGCACTTTGTGTTCCAAAATGCTAATTCAAGGGGCAGTCCCACCTCACCCATTGGGGATTTGGTGACAGTAAAATAGTGATTTAACGTAATAATGAGATGACCATTCCTTCTTTTTCCTTGAAATTCTTACGATTTCATCCAGTTGTTAATTAATAAAATGCAAATCAATCAACAAGAAGGTAATCTGCTATATCTGTCAGGTCTTTTTAGTTGCTTTTGTTGCCTTCTTTTTTGGTTCTGCTTTCACTTTATCCTTGTCTGCTTTTCCTATTGCATCTATGATTTAATCTCCTGGGGTTATTTGAATGTGCTATTAATTTAATTTTATAATTCTTTTTTTTCTTGCAGATGATCATAGATGCTATATCTTCATTGAAACCAAACTTCTTGCTTGGGCAGGATACTATGAATAAATCGGACCACCTAATCCTTATGGTATGCTATAGCCTCAGTGGGATGGAATCAGATGTGCAAGATTGTGATGATGTTGCCCGTAATGGAGAATTTATATTACTAGCCATCCCCCATTAGAAATCACCAAGCACTTCAAAAAAACAAAATAATGCTGACAGAATCCATCCTAATATACAGACCCTATCTCCATTCATAATATTTGCGGCGTCCCGGTTATACCAAAATAGCAAATAGAAATACAATTACACACAATAAAATTCTCATCATGCAAATACCCAAAATGAACTTAAAAAGATAACATTCAGGATCCCATCAGATCTTGCCTTAGCTTCAAATTTGCTAAATTTGCACCGTATCTGCTCAGCACCGCCACTGTATTATTTGACTCAGCACTATGGCCCAACTCTCGAAGGCTTCAGCACCTATGCAAACGATTGCTAGACCTTCCCTCCTAACTGGCTGTGAGGTATCTGCTCAGCACCGCCACTGTATTCTTCGACTCAGCACTGTGGCCCAACTCTTGAAGGCTTCAGCACGAAACTCACCCTGCGTGAAGCACCAGTTCGTATCGCCCTCCATGTCAACCAGACGGGAAATGTTTCGCTCCACCAAGCTGAGCACAGGGCTTTCACCTGACGCATCGGATCATGGGTTGAGCTTCATTCAACTCTTCCATTACAGTAACCTTCTCATGGGGTTCCTTTTATGGGAGGCCCTAACAGACCAGAGAGAGACGGACCAGAGAGAGTCGGCCTCACTCAGCCAGCAAGAACTTAGAAAATCTGTGTGCACAAATCCCAGCCACCTCTCCGAACCACTGAAAACTGAAAAAATGGGGTGAATTCCATAGAAATTTGGAAAATCGGGGGCGAATGCCATGGAAACCTGGAAAATCGGGGGCGAATTTCATTTTCTAGTTTTGTGCGCCCTTTTTTTGGTAGGCTAATGTTAAATAATTAATTATTTTTAAAATATTTTTTGGGCTAACTTTATTAAACTGTAAAAAATGGGTTTTATATAAAAAATTCGCCCTAATAAAATTTAAAATCCCTTAAAATTCGCCTTTGGGCTAAAATTCGCCCCTAATATTTTCCCTGATTTTAAGTGACCGAACTAAAAATGACTAAGTTAAATGAATAATTTAGTCTAGGGATAAAATATACGACTAGATAATAAGTGAATAAACTAAAAACGACTAACTTAAATGACTAATTTAGTTAATTACTAAAATATATGACTAGATAATAAGTGACGAAATTAATAATGATTAACGTAAATGACTATTATAGTCCAATAGTAAAAATATCACCAAATAAAAAGTACAAAAAGTATATGAATTGGTTATTTATGTTAGTAATTCGTAATTGTGTCACTCCGAAAATGGAAAATTGCAATTTTGATACTGAAGTGTTACATTTCACTACAAGGGTCTTTGAATCCATCTATAGTGTTAAAATTTTGAATACCCTTTTGTCTCTAAAATTTAACACTAAAGGGTTGTTTCTACTTTCACCTGAACAATGAATCCTCTCACTGTGGATTACTTATTGAATCTTTGGGATATCCCGAAGTGAAAATTTATGGGGTCTTTTGTGCAACTAGATCACTAGCACCTAAAACCATTTTCCCCTTCATATACATTATGATACGTATAACATGTACCCTCAAACCTGGTTAAATGTGCTCTTCATGACCATTTAGCATATTCATTATTCGCAAAAATTTGAAAATATTATGTGAAAGCATAAAATTAGTGTGACCTCGTAGCATCAGTTTCATTAAAGGGTCTTCACACGATGAAATATAATGTGAACCGCGATTGATATAAATTACATGAAAAGAGATGATGGTTAACAATCCTCTATGGTTTGACTTCAACCGCCACGTATGGTTTTACTTCGGTTATAGCTAGGCTAAAACTTTTAAATATTTTCACGTTTATGAAAAAAAATTATATGACTTACATATAAAATTATAATTGGCGTAGTCTAACTTATAGACGAAATTACCTTTTCACTGGAATCTGACTATACGATCTCAAGCAAGATTATGATTTTTTGTTGTTTAAAATACATTTTTGAATGCATAAATGGATTTACAAACTTGAAAAACTCATGGGGCACTCAAATTCTACATATTAAACAACCTAAACCCAAGTTATTAAAAATATTTATCAATTTTTTGTTAAAATTAACCCAAAAAATTCTCTCTTTCGATGATCAGATTAGTGGACTGCCACTCTTCAAATAAAATGATTCTAGAAGATGAGGTAAGATTTTCTTTTAAATATAGATTCCACCTGTGTATTACATTTCCTGTAAATATGTCGGAAAGTGAAATGATGGCAGAAAGTGAAATAATGGAACCTTTCCTTTAATACCAATAACCTGTCGTGCTAGTAGCTCAAATTGAAAACCTATACAAAATACTTGTGAATCAACCATTATACAATGCATATTCAATCCACATAAATTTTTAAATGAAAGATCTTTTTATCGATAACAAAAGCAAAAAAAAAATCCAACATGCTACCTATTAAGAAAATCGCAATTTTATATCAACAGTAAAGCTAAAATAATTTAGCTATTCCTTCCACCATATTAATATACGTTTTTTAATAACATAAACAACTTCCTTTATAAATGAAAAATAAAATTACTATAAAATTTATGAATAAATTAAATTCAATAATATTATTTTCCAAAATTACTTAAAAAAATTATATTTCATTAAAAAATTTTAAAAAAAAAACAAAAAACAAAAAACAAAAAAAAAATTTGGAAATACAAATGCCTATAAAACAAATATAAAAAATATTCAAATATATCCATCCCATAATTTAACACATTGCTCAATATTAAGCGCGTTGTCAAACATATTTTACAATGCGCTAATTCCCGCCAAAAAACAAAGTAGCACCAGATTGACATAACCACACTTGGGAAAGGCTAGAACAATAGTTTTGCACGGCTCCGCATCAAGATCAATCTCTAATTTTCCCTGAGAATATATGGAAATAGGTACAGGTGGCTGGAATACACTGACGGCTAAGTTGCAAATTTTTTCTATGTTTTAACATGATGAAATTTTGCAGTGATTCATTGGAAGTAAGGGTTTCAACATTTAATTTGGATACGTTGAGGGATAGGCAGATCGAGGAGGATCTCTTCAATAGCTCACCCCAAAACATTGATTTGTTCGACGCTTATTTTCGAAGGGTATGTTTGGACCACGATGGCAGGGTATGTGGTTCCTAAGCCTTTGTTCTCTTTCTAGGGGCTAATTTACTCAAGAAAATACTTGCACATGTACCCTTTCTCTTCTTTAATTCCTTCCTCGAATTCGATTGCTTCAAATATTCTACCCACTTTTTAATATTTCCCCCAAAAATCCGATTCGACTTGAAAGTAAGATATCTGTGTTAGTATTTTTTGGAATTTAGCTTCAAATGCACTAGCTGCACAATTACTTTATTGCTAATGAAATTTCTATTAAATATAGGCTAAGCTCTTATAGTGGTTTGGTAGCATACCAAACAAGAACAGAGTTTTCGATTGTGTAGTTGGTTTAATTTGCTCTCTTATAATCTGAATTGAAGGATTTGAAAAACTATCACAGCATAATGTTCTTTGTCATTTCTATCTTGAGTGAACTATTTGAGCCTTCTTTCAGCTGGATATATCATATGATTCAATCACTTATACCTTTAGACTGTAAATCTAATAGTACATAGCCCATTTGTCTATAAATGATGAGATCACTAACTTAGTAGACTTCGCTATTTGAAAGTGCACAATAACACAATTACGATAAGAACTAATGAAACATTTGATGCTAAATTTTTCAATTCATTTAGTTTGTAGGGCTTAAATTATCTTTGTTCAAGGATGCTTTGATTGCGTAGAATTAAATTGGTGTGATTTTTGGACCTTAGCTTAAGATCTTAGAACATGACCTTGAGAAAGAGTGAGATGCATTGACTTCCACAATTGTGCCAGAAACGTGCATAGCTAAATCTAAAGTAGGATGATCTCACTACCTTTTTCATTATCTAATCATTATGTCTATGCACTCTTCAGATGTGGATGCATGCTTATCAAAATGGCACGAGCTTCCTTGGAAGGGCACAAATTTACAATGCTTTTTAGCTAGTAACAGTAGCACAGAGTGGTCATGAGTTGACACAAGATATTGTGAGGGAGAATTTTTTTGTAACAACAACATCTAAAATTATTGCATCCCAAATTTCACCACCCACTGTAGCTACACCATCTCCTATTCTTCCCTCAGCGAGCATTAGAGGTTCCACAATACAACCGACTGTGGGAGCTACTCAACAGTATGCGCCTCCAAGGAATAATCAGTTTTTATGGCATGTGCCTCCACCAACCCCTTTGCAGGGAGCTTCCATGGGATTTACTGGAGTTGGTAAAATTTCAGCTTCTGAAACTTCGTAGAAAAAAAGTTATAACGAAAATTCCACAATGACCTGTTTGGAGCAGCGAAATCCTAGAATCCAAACCTCTGATACCAAATGTTGTGTAACCAGCTCCAAAAATAGAAGGAAAGAGATATAAAAGCCTTAGAAATGAGCCACTTCGAGGGGGAAGCCTCCAATACATTACATGAATGAACAATTCTTGGATGATACAATTTACAAAACCTCCTTTCTATATATAGGAGTCCATGGGGCCATAATGTAATCCTAGTGGGCCACAATGTAATCCTAGCCGACCTAACAATAATAATTTAAGGGCACAATAACAACAAAATGGGGGTTACAAGGGTAAAATAATAACAATAAGGGGGTTACACTAACAATAATAAGGGACTATACTAGTGATATAGGGGCCTAACATAAATCGTGATAGCTCACAACCCGAAGGTGTTGTGCCTGCCTGGGGTATTCTGCCGACTAAGTGTGGGAAAGTGACAACAGAAATTGATAAGGCCGATACGAGCAGTGGTTCAGAGTTCCCTGTGCATTTAGCACATTCACGGCCTTGAAATCTTGCAAAATATCTCTACGCTTCGACAAGAAGAAGAAAGAATAATGCATGCTTTGTCCTTTATGAAATCATAATTGAGGGAGCTGTAGCTTCGTAGGAGGGAGTTGAAGGGAAGTTGGTCTGTACCTTCTGCTAGCAGCAACAATGGCAAAACAGATGAGCAATAAGCGAAATTTTGTCGTGGATGGTGTGTTTTTTTTTTCTAAGGTGAACGAAGTCCTTACTCGCGAGCTTGCGAAGGATGGATACTCTGGCGTGGAGGTCCGCATGACTCCTATGCAAACGGAGGTCATCATTCAGGCGACTCATACCCAACACGTTCTTGGCGAGAAAGGGAGGAGAATTAGGGAGTTGACATCGGTTGTTCAGAAAAGATTCAATTTTCCTGAGGGAACTTTCAAGCTTTACGCCGAGAAGGTGAACAATTAAGCTTTATGCAGAGAAGGTGAACAATTGATCTTTACGCCGAGAAGGTGATCAACCGAGGGCTAATTTGTGCAATTTCTCAAGCCGTATCTTTGCGCTACAAGCTGCTTGGTGGTCTTGCAGTTCGAAGAGCTTGCTATGCAGTGTTGTAGGTTATCACATTCTATTTCCATAATGCTTGGTGAATTGAATTGTTTTCTTGAAATTTTTTTTATTTTTTTTATTATTTTTTTTAAGCATGTTGAGCCTGGGCAACTTAGCATGTAAATGCTATTTGTTAGAATTGATCACTCTAACAACAAAGAATTGAAGATGGAAAGATTCAAGATGAAGATGTCAAGCTTGGATATGTTTTTAGAAGAAATTGATTGAAGCAGTGGAAGATAATTTCAAAATATGGAAAAAAGGAGAAGCAATAATTATTGTGATGGACAACAATCGAGTTTGTGTGAGTTTGTGGAATAAACTTATGATCATGGTAACATATGAGTCACACATTGTAATTGGAGAAAATCTACATGTGACATATTGTTAGTTGTGGTCTTTGAAATGTTTTATGTACATGTTTTGTTATGTGTTCGCTCTGTTAGAGAGTTTTAACACCATGGAAGAGTGTGTCATGTGGGATGGATACACTTGGGTGTGCCATAGCCATATTGGTTTTAGACTCCATAAGGTGAAATTTTATATCTAGGGGGAGTTCATTGAGAGGTTGGATGAACCATATATGTGAAGGAATTCCTAGTACACTAGTGGTTGCAGTGATTGAGAACCCATGCATTTCGATAGATGGTTGTTCCTTTTTATGGACATCGAAAATAGCATGAACAAGATACAAAGTGTAATTACCAAACAAAACCAGTGTAATTACCAAACAGGACAAGATGTAGATTTTGCAGATGGATATTAAGACAAGTAGTCATTAAGGGGGTGTGTTGGAATATGTAATTCCTACTTGTCTTCAGTTGTGACTTTCTATGTATAGAGTTTGTTCTTATTCCATAGGAGTTAGCTAAATTTAAGTTCTTTGTTTGGTGTGTGGTTGAGATATTCTCTCAACCAACTTATTGTGCGTCCAAGATAACTTCCCTATCTTGAGACAATACCTCATGTATATATGTAACTCTATTTGAATAATAGAATGCAATATTTATGTTTAGTTTTTAAGTTTGAGACCGTAACATTAACGTTTTAAGATATCAAGATGAGATCAAGATGGGGTCGTGCGCAAGAAGTACCAGGCGAGGACCCTTTTGCGGTTGCTACATATGGTGTCAACTATGTCCGAGGTTTGCAAGATCACCCCAATGCGTCATGTGGGAGGCTAAAAGTTAGTGTCTATTCCAAACATTACACTGCTTATGATCTCGACCTGTGGAAGAACATCAATCGTCTTGACTTTAATGCAGAGGTAGAGTGACGTAAGTCCACATGAATAAAACAAATCTATCTATACAATTTGATACTTCTGCAAATCTATTTTAATTTGGGATCTTAATTTCAATATATCTATCACCATCTCCATGGTTTTTAATAAATATTAAAATTTCCAATCTAACTTATGATACATGTCTCATTATGGTCTTTAATAAATATTAAAATTTATCATTTATTTTATGAAAAATTTTAATATTGATATTTCAACATTTTATAATATTTAATAAATATATTAATATTTATTGTTTTTTCTTATTAAATATTTTGGTATTTGAGATTTATTTTGGTATTTGAGATTACACGATAAAGAAGTTCAGTAAAAGTGAGAAAACTACCTTTTTTTAATTTAGAAAGTAAAAGTTTGTTTTTGTTTTTTTTTTTTTTTTTTTTTCTTTTTTAATTTTGAAAATAAAAAATTGTTAATAGTATTATATTTTGGTATTTGAGATTGCATGAGAAATAATACTATTAACAATTTTTTATTTTCAAAATTAAAAAAGAAATAATTTGGTTTGTTTTACATTTAAAAGTGAGAAGTCTATCTTATTAATTAATTTAGAAACTAAAAGTGAAGTTGTTGGTAATATTATGTAAAAAAGAGATTAATATATACTTTGAACTTATTTATTCAAATCATTTAATTATTTAAATTTAATGCAAATATTAAATTTACATAGAATATAAATTAACATTAATATAGATTGATGTCAAATTTTGATTTAATAAACGACATACTTTTTTTTAGTGTACAACTTGAGAAAAATTTGAGCCTCTAAACATTTTTTCATTCCAAAAATATGTTTTCATATATATATATATATATATATATATACATATAATTTTTCTTTTTTATTTCTTTATTTTTTTATTTCTAATAATTTAATTTTCTCTATTGTTAGAGTATACGCAGTAGAAAATAAATAATTCACAAACACAGCATTAACAATAGAGACAGAATTTAACGTGGTTCACCCAATCAATCTGGGCTACATCCACCAAACAGAGGTATCGGCTTTCTTATTATTCAACAGGAGATTACAACAACATATTTCTCACATCTGCACTTCCTCATCTTCATCCCTCATCTATCTTTTGCCTCTATGGGCTTTACAATTTATAGATGTAAAAGAAAAACTAAATATTAAATTCAATTCTATCCTATCACAAGAAAATAGGATTTTTATCTTATCTTCAGGATTTGATGCCTTCAAATTTGGAACAAATCCTATTGTTGGCATTATCCATGAGATTTGTAGCCAAATTAATATACACAATCTCAACAATCTCCACCTTGACAATAATTACCCTGATACCTTGTTTCTTTATTATATTCATTTTTTCTACAAACCAAGAGAAGCCAGACACCATTGTAGCTCCTCTAATAAAACTGGTTTCGTGAACATGTTTGCACAGTTTTCCTTTGTATGCACTTTTTCAAGAGAGACTCCCCGTCTAGTGATAACATGTCTTACAAAATGGTACTTTATAGGTATATGCTTTGATTTACTATGATAGCCTGGATTTTTAACCAAATGAATTACACTTTGACTATCACAAAATAACTTTATGTTGTCTTACAACCTACCAAACTCACCAAACAAACCTTTCAACCAAACCGCTTCTTTGTAAGCATGTGAAGTAGCTATGTATTCTGCTTCTGTAGTGGATAAAGAAACAATGTTTTGTAGCTTTGACATTTAGCTAATAGCTCCACCTGCAAGAGTAAAGACATATCCTGAAGTTGACCTTCTCTTATCCAAATCACCTACAAAATCGGAATCAACATATCCACAAACAAATTCACTACTTCTGTTATAAGTGATACAATAATCACTTGTGCCTCTCAAATACCGAAGCACCCATTTCACTGCTACCCAGTGTTCTTTCCTTGGATTTTCCATATACCTACTGACAACCCCAACTACATGTGAAATATCTGGTCGTGTACAAACCATCGCATACATCAAACTTCCTACTACATTGGCATATGGTATTCGAGACATATATTCCTTTTCTTCATTTGTATTAGGACATAAACTTGAAGAAATCTTAAAATGGGAAGCTAAAGAGACTGAAACTAGCTTCACATTATTCATACCAAACCTTAAGAGTATTTTCTCAATATACTTCTGTTGTGATAACCACAGCTTACCATTGCTTATGTCTCTAAAAATCTCCATGCCCAAAATTTGTCTTGCTGCTCCTAGATCTTTCATATCAAACGTCCTAGCCATCTGAGCCTTTAACCTGTTGATCTCACTTATGCTTTTTCTTGGTAAAAGCATATCTTCAACATATAATACTAAGATAATGAATATGTCATTACTTAATTTTTTAAAGTAAACACAATGATCATATTCACTTCTTATATAATTTTGGCTCATCATGAAAGAATCAAATTTCTTGTACCATTGTCTCGGTGACTGCTTCAGACCATACAATGATTTCTTGAGCCTGCAGACAAATTTCTTATTGCGATTTTGAACAAACCCTTCAGGTTGTTCCATATAAATATCTTCATCTAAATCTCCATGTAAGAATGCAGTTTTAACATCTAGTTGTTGTAATTCTAAATCAAGTAAAGCAACTAATGCTAACACAATTCGAATTGAAACAATTTTAACAACTGGTGAAAATATCCTTTAAAGTCAATTCCCGCTTTTTAGAAAAACATTTGCAATCCAGCCTCACTTTAAAATTCATTTTCTTTATCATCACACCTTTTCATCCTTGTAAACTCCATTTAACCTAAGCGCTTTTTCTGCCATTGGGAAGTTCAACGCTGTCCCATGTATATATTCTTGTATACATCTTCATTCATCCTCATAGCTTCTTCTCAATTATCAATCGTGAGAAACCTTCATACTTTCCTAATAGCATAAAGTTTCATCATCATTAGCAGTTGAAGCAACTGAAGTAACATAATCATCATACCTTTTAGGAGGATATCTGATTCTCGTGGACCTTCTTAAAGATGTTTATGGTTCTTCCACAATTTGCTGATTATTATCTGTAGGAACTTCTTCATGATCTTCATCTGAAACTTGCTCATCTTTATTCATTTAATAACTTATCCTAATTTATTTTATTATAATATTTTTCTCTATTTTATTTATTTAATTTATTTTTAATATTTTGAACAAAGATTTTCTATATACATTCAAAATTGTATTCACATGAAAATAGTAATAAAATATGAATATATCATGTTATGTCTAGTAATAGCTGGTATATCTTGCACATACAATTTTGGTTGAGTGAATATCTCAACTATACACCAACCTAAGAAGCTAACTACTTGGAGAGTAGGAATTATATTTTCCAACTTGTGAATATAATATTCTATATCTTAAAAATTTCTTATATATAGATTACCATTTGAGCTACACTTATTCGGGAACAAGATGATTACCAGTTAAGCTACATCCATTAGGTATAAATATTTTATTTTTAATTAATATAATAAATTATTATTTTTTCAATTTTTATTTATATTAATTTATCTTAAATCATTATTTATAAACCTTAAAAATAAATAAATAAATATTTAATTGCATATTATATATTAATATTTGGTATATTCAATATTAAAATAATCTTTTAGATATTGTCATATGCAACATTTTCATATATTCAGTGTTAAAAAAAACTTTTTAGATATTGTGAAGTGTAACAATTTTTTGGTTGTTAGATGTAAAGTAACACTATCTTCCTCATATTAAATTTTAAAACTATATCTTTGCACAATAACATTTTTTTTTTTTATATTTTGGTTGGTAAATGTAAAGTAACACTAACTTCTTCATATTAAATTATAAAACTACATCTTTGCACAATAACATTTTCTTTATATTTTTATAATATTATCAATATTTCCTTGGCATTAAAATCTGAGAGATATGTATATAGTTTCCACACTTTTTGGAGTTATGTGTTGGATATAATATGGACTGTGTAAGCACTATGGAGCTGATCATGTGCATGTTGTTTCTTATGTTCTTGGATAATAGCACAACTGTATTTTGTATTTAAACTGTTTTTAACCTCTTTGAAGTTTGTCCTACATATATCTAGACTTATGTGAAAATGTAACTGGATTCTGTACTATTTTAATAAAACAGTTTTTTTCTTCCCTGCAAAAAAAAAAAAAGAGAGAGAAAAGAGATGGTAGTGATGTTGTTCTGCTATACTCTGTTCCTCCTAGAGGCCTTACCGGAGCTCCCGAAAAGCGGTTGATTGCATTCAAGAGAGTGTTGGTGAAGGGTGACATCAATGAAATTGTTTCAATAGAAGTTAATGCTTGTGAGAGTTTGGGGTTAGTCGACAATACAACATATCGGGTATTGGTAGCGGGATCCCACACATTGGTGGTAAGATATGAAGTACCCTCCAATTCAGGGGAAATAAACCCTCACTTTCAATTCCTCTACTAGTATCTCTAAATTTATGTTAGTTCGATATATTAGAACGCATGCAGGCTACCATGATCAATTTTCTGGAAATCCAGAAACAATATTCTCTTTTATTATGTTTTTTTGTTCCAACGCAAAGCATCTCATTATTATTATATTACATTCACATCTCTGCTCATTATTATAATATTACATTCACATATGTGCTTGCTAGTTATATATAGTTTTAATTTCAAATTTTTATTAGGTTGTGAATGTAACAATAAAATTTTGCTCTTTAGTTGACACTCGGGAATAATGAGAAATAATCTTGTTTTCGGAGAGTCCTCAATAACATAAGAAATGCAGAACCTTTTCTTGAAGATTGGGTGTTTCTTATGTCGCAGGCTGATATGAGGTTGCATCCTAGAGAAATGGATTTATTTAATGCAACAGTTCACATGTTTCCAACAAATAATTTGGTGTCCTTCCATAGTAGGCATATGTTAAAATCATTAAATTTTCCAATTACACGATGTATTGTTGAGAATTCAAGGCATTCAGAAATTAGTGGTGCTAATGATGATCAATTGGACCGTGAAGTTTTATTGTGTCGTGGTCAACGTTTTATGTTGACATGTAATTTGTGGGTCGAAGTTGGTTTGGTGAATGGATCATGTGGTTATGTGAATTGTATATTTTATATGCCTACCTCTAAGCCACCTCAGCTTCCAATGTTCACAACTGTTCTTTTTTATAAGTATGTTGGTGTTCCATTTAATGCAGGCAATCCAAACATTGTTCCTACCACACCAGTGATAAGAGGAAATCGAAAACAAATTCCTTTAAATATGGCATGGGCTCTTACAATACACATATCATAGGGATTGACTTTAGAATGAGCATTGATTGATATCAGGAATAAAGAGCAGCAAGGCCTAACCTTCACATCCATATCAAGAGTTAAATCAATAGATGGTTTTCATATTGCACCGCCTTTCTCTTTCCAGCGTTATGCCAAGATGAAAGACAACGCATATGTTACAATTAGGAAGAAATAAGAGGCGCGATTGAAGTCCATATCGATATGAAATGAAACTATTAATACTTTTAGCTATTTATAGAATGTTTTTTGAAATTATTTTATTATCCTTTATTTACTTTTAATATAATAATTATTTTGATATATTACTGAGATGAATACATTCATCATATTCATAGTAATATTTCATAAAGTTGTTTACATTGTATTTCATGTTGTTCAAATTAATTCTATTTTTTTAAGTGGTTATTGTTCTGTTCTTTACAATCAACCATTCAGTGATAAACAACTAGTTATATGAGCTAATCATTAAAATTCAAGATTGAATTCCATATCATTATGACATGCAACTAATAATATTGTGACATAGAATGTTTTTTTTTTCTTTTACTGTCCTCCTTATTTACATTTAGTATAATAATGTTTTTTGTATATTAATGAAATGAATACATTCATCATATTCATAGTAATACCTGGGAAAGTTGTTACATCATTTTTCATGTTCTTCAATTCACTTCATTTTTTTAAGTCATTATTGTTCTTTTGTTTATAATTTACCATTCAAACATATACAATGATTTATATGAGCCAATCCTCAAAAATAATTAATGAACTACATATCCCTATGCCATGCAACTAATAATATTGTGACATATTTATAGAATGTTTTTTGAATTGCTTTTATTGTCCTCTATATTTACTTTTAATATAATATTGATTTTCATATATTAATGAGATGAATACATTCATCATGTTCATAGTAATATTTGAGAAACTTTTTTACATCATTTTTCATTCAGCATATTCATAGTAATATTTTAGAAAGTTGTTCACATCGTTTTTCATGTTCTTCAGTTTACTTCTTCTTTTTAAGTGCCTATTGTTCTTTTCTTTTAACAATGAATCATTCACACATAAACAATTCAATATTTCATGATACAACCATTAAAAATCAATTTAATATTTTTTTCATATTGATATTAATATTGTGGATTCATATTATATCATGAATTACAAAATTATTAGCTAAATGCTATTAATATTATTATTTAGAATGATATCCAACAGTAATGAAAATTTTCTCCACCATACCGAAAATTACTTATATTAATATTTCTAATTATTATGTCTATTAATTAATTTGAATGATTTTATATAATAATATTAAACAGGTATTGTGTCTATACATTAATATGAATATCAACATTAATCATCGATGTAGGTTTAATAAATTTATGTTTTTTTTTGGTTCAATGACAACATATTTATATTTGATACTAATATTTAGCTAAAGTTAATATATACATTAACATTAATTTAAATACAAATATATAATTACTAACATTATTGATATTTGATTTTAAAGATAAATTTAACACAATTGTGAATTCTTGTCGACTATGGTAATAAGGGTCATATCGCTCATTTAATTTTATCACTCATTTTATCTGTACAATATGTATTGCTAATGAGATTTATATTTGTAGAAATTTTTATATCATTTGGTTCATGTAGTGTTAGGTTATTTTATAGCATGACTTTTTTAAGATAAAGTTTTCTAACAATAATAAAAAATGGATGTTATGTTTTATATGTGTGTGTGTGTGTGTGTGTGTGTGTGTGTGTGTGTGTGTCTATTAATTTTGATTTTGTCATTTTTCCTTTCAAATGTAGATATGGATAATAATGATGGCATTTATTATAATCAAGCGGTGGCAAATATTTCTAGAGTTATAAGTTCTCTTTCGTATCTTTGGAACAAGTTCGATAGAAAACACGGCTTCCATCCTGCATTTATTGATGAGCATCTTCGTGTGCTAGATGAAATGAAAACGAATGTAAAATACTTGTTGCATTTGCACATGAGGGAGGCTGAGAGGAAAAGAAGAACGGATTGGTTGGAAAGAGTTAAGTATCGTGATCATTATCCTATTGATTTAAATTAGTGTTCCTTTTTTCGTCGGTCTGGTTGTGTTTTGAAAGAGGCTATTTGATAAATGGCTTTGGATTTAGTGTTTCAATTCCATTTTTGTAGTGGAAATTTTTGGTGTAAAGACAAGAAAAAATATATGTTACTTTCCATGTTCTTTCTTTGGTTGCAATGATGGTGAAATTGAATATCCTTTTAATGTTAATATTATTGTTTGTCTCTTAAGTTCACCAATTCCTTTGGTTTATAATATTATATCCTTGTGTTTATTACTTCTTTTGGTTTATAATATTAGTAATCCCTTAGGTTTATTAATCGCTTGGGTTTAAAATATTTATTCTTATGATTTATTAATTTCTTAGCTTTTTGAATTTAAAATATTAATTCTTAGGGTTTATTAATCTCTCCTATTTTTAATATTATTCCCCTGGCCTTATTGATCCCTTAAGTTTTTAATATTTATCCCTTGGGTTCACCATTTCCTTTGGGTTATAATATTAAACCCTTGAGTTAATCAGTTATTTTGGTTTATAATATTAATAATCCATTTGGTTTATTAATCTCTTGAGCTTACATTATTAATTGTTAAGGTTTATTTATTTGTTATGTTTTTGAGTTTAAAATGTTAATTCTTAGGGATTATTAATCCCTTGAGATTTCTAATTCTTTGGGTTGGTAATATTAGGCGTTAAATCTTAATCGTACACTTTGATATTAATGCATGGTCCAATGTCACATCATGAAAAACATTGTCTCAATATCAAAATCAAGCATGGGTGACCATTGTTGATCATTGTTAGTCGTAGTCGATCAAGGTCTTCCATGGTTGAATGTCACATTATTATAAATATTAATCAACCATGGCCAACCATGGTCATTTTTCATCCAACGTCGCATTGTGACAACAATTGCCTCAATGTTTAAATCAAACATTAATTTGTAGGCCTTATTAATCTCTTGTGTTTTTAATATTGATCCCTTCAGCTTATTGATCCCTTAGGTTTTTGATATTTATCCCTTGGGTTCACCAATTCCTTAGGCGACTCCAATTTAAAACCTTGGGTTTATTAGTTCTTTTGGTTTATAATATTAATAATCCCATGGGTTTTAAAACATCTTGACTTAAAAATATTAATTCTTAAGGTTAATTAATTTCTTAGGGTTAATTAATTCTTAGGTTTTATTGATTTATTAATCTCTTGTGTTTTTAATATTGATCCTTTGGTCTTATTGATCCCTTAGGTCTTTAATATTTATCCCTTGGGTTCACCAATTCCTTTTATTTGTAATATTAAACCCTTGCATTTATTAGTTCTTTTGGTTTATAATATTAATAACCCCTTGCATTTATTAATCTCTTTAGTTTAAAATATTAATTTTTAGGGTTTATTAATCTCTTGAGTTTAAAATATTAATTCTTAGGGTTTATTAGTTTCTTGGTTTATAATATTAATGTTTCTCCCTTGGGTTCACCAATTCCTTTGGTTTATAATATTAAACCCTTGAGTTTATCACTTCTTTCGGTTTATAATATTAATAATCTTTTGGGTTTATTAATCTCTTGAATTTAAAATATTAATTATTAGGGTTTATTAATTTCTTAGGTTTTTGAGTTTAAAATCTTTATTCTTAGGGTTTATTAATCTCTTGTGTTTTTAATATTGACCCATTGGCCTTATTGATCCCCTAGGTTTTTAATATTTATCCCTTGGGCACATTGATTCCTTTGCTTTATAATATTTAACACTTGCGTTTATTAGTTCTTTTGGTTTATAATATTAATAATCCCTTGGATTTATTAATATTTTGAGTTTAAAATATTGATTCTTATGGTTTATTAATTTGCTAAGTTTTTTAGTGTAAAATATTAATTCTTAGGGTCTATTAATTTCTTGTATTTTGAATATTATTCCCTTCGCCTTATTGATCCCTTAGGTTTTTAATATTTATCCCTTGGGTTCACCAATTCCTTTGGTTTATAATATTAAACCCTTGGGTTTATCACTTCTTTTGGTTTATAATTTAATAATCTCTAGGGTTTATTAATCTCTTGGATTTAAAATATTAATTACTAGGGTTTATTAATTTCTTGTGTTTTGAATATTATTCGCTTGGCCCTATTGATCGCTTAGGTTTTTAATATTTATCCCTTGGGTTCACAAATTCCTTTGGTTTATAATATTAAACCCTTGGGTTTATTAGTTATTTTGGTTTGTAATATTAATAATCCCTTGGGTTTATTAATATCTTGAGTTTAAAATATTTATTCTTACGGTTTATTAATTTCATAATTTTTTGAGTTTCAAATATTAATTCATAAGGTTTATTAATCCCTTGAGTTTACTAATTCTGACAACAATTGTCTCCATGTTTAAATCAAGCATGGTCAACCACATTTATTTTATGGTTTATAGTATTTATCTAAAGGTTTTTATATACTTCAGGTTTATAATATTAATCTCTTAGGTTTAATATTATTCCCTTGGGTTTATAATATTAATAATCATGTGATTTTATCAATTCGTTGTGTTTAAGATATTAATTTGTAGGAATTGTTAATCTCTTATGTTTTTAATATTGATCCCTTCACCTTATTGATGCCTTAATTTTTTAATATTTATCCCTTGGGTTCATGAATTCCTTGGGTTTATAATATTAAATCATTGGATTTATTACTTCTTTTGGTTTATAATATTAATAATCCCTTGGATTTTTAAATCTCTTGAGTTTAAAATATTAATTCTTAAGGTTTATTACTTTCTTAGGTTTTTGAGTTTAAAAAATTAATTGTTAGGGTTTATTAATATCTTCACTTTAGAATATTAATTCTTAGGATTTATTAATTTCTTAGTTTATCATATTTATATTGATCCCTTGGGTTTATAATAATTTTCCCTTAGGTTTAGAAATTTATTGGGTTTATAATATTAAAAGCTTTGGTTTATTTGTTCCTTAACTTTATAATATTAATAATTCCTTTGGATTAACATATAATGGCTTTGGTTTTTTAATCCCTTGAGTTTAAAATATTAATGTTGTTTTCATGGTTTATAGTATTTATATATGGGTTTTATACTTAATTGCTTTTTATACTTAAAGGTTTATAATATTAATCTCTCATGTTTAATATTTTTCCCATAGGTTTATAAACCCTTGGTTTCTTTGTACTAATCCCTTGGGTTTTTAATATCAATTATTAGGTTTGTATTACTAATGATCCCTAAAGTTGATTGTTTTATTTTTTTTATAATATTAATAATCATGTGAGTTTATCATTCATTTTTATTCAAAATATTAATTCCCAGGCTTTATTATTCTCTTCTCTTTTATATATGAATCCCTTGGGGTCCTTGATCTCTTAGGTTCTTAATATTTTTCCCTAGGGTTCTCTAATTCCTTTGGGTTATAATATTAGATCCTTAGTTTTAATAGTTATTTTGGCTTATAATATTAATAATCCCTTAGGATTTTGGTAAGAAATATATACTTATTATAAATAGTAATAAAATACTATTAATATGTTATATTTGAATTTTAGTATAATTTGAGTAATAACTATTGTATTCAAAAAATAAGATATATATATATATATATATATATATATATATATATATATATATATATATATATATATATATATATATATATATATATATTAGTTTAATATATAATATGCATATAGTTAATATTATTAATATATTATAAGTAGATATATAAAATATATTGGCAATTATATTGATAAATATATAATGATTATTTTAGTAATATACATGTGGTGGGTGGTGGATATAGGCCTATAGGCATATATCAGCCACATTGGTGAATGTGGTTGTAAATTTATTTTTGTAAATATATTTTATATATGCCTATCGACTTATATCAACCACACATTGGTAAATGTGATTGTGCTATTAATATTACATTCACATCTGTGCTTGCTAGTTATATATAGTTTTAATTTCAAATTTTTATTAAGTTGTGAATGTAACAATAAAAATTTTCTCTTTAATTGACACTTTTTAATTTTGGGTTATATTATTGTGGATTTATCAAATGGTTAGTAAACATCTTTATTTATCATCAAAATTCTTATACATGATATGTTTTACATTATTTAAAAATAAGTGTAAAAAAAAATAAAATTAACCAAGTTATAATTTTATTTTAAATTATTATTATTATTTATGTAGATCAACATATTTATTTTGGAACAAAGTTTTCATAATTTTAATCTAATTATTAATAATTATTAGCTGGATGGTAAGAATTTAACCTTTATAAGATATTTTAAAATATTTTTAGTAGTTACACAAATCAAAGGTTAAGAATAATCTTCAAAGTAATTATGCCTTTTTAATTTAAATTGATTAATTAAAATAATGTTCTATAAGCAAATTTCATATGAAGTGACTTATAATTTTTTAAACATGTCATAGTTATAATCCATGGTACTCTAACATAGTTTATTCTGAGAATAAGAATTTCTATGATATAGTGAGGTAAATCTCCATGGTTAAGAATCTTGTTCCATATTCTTTTAAATGTATATAAGTCTAACTTATATATTAATCTTGTTATAAATAATTAATAATATTAATATTAATTAAAAATAAAATTATATTTTAAATATAAATCTTCCGGGAAATCACATAATATATTTTGGAACCGACGCGTTTCAAACTACCAACTGTAATTCATCATAAAATTATAATTTAGTTAGTGTTTATGTTTTTTTTTAATTTTATTTTAGCTTTATCAATATTACATGCCAATATGACATGCGTTAATATGTCATTCTCTTTAATTAATTAATTTAAGAGAAATTAATTAAAAGAGCATAATTAATCTAGAAACAAATCTTGACCTTTGATATTACTTCAATAACTAGTGCAGTCATATAAATTAAATGGCTAAGAGATGTCTCAAATTGCTAAAATTATTAACTAAAAGAGCATAAGTAATCTAGAAACAAATCTATTTATTGATATGTGAATATTACTATGAGTAGTGTAATCATATAAATTAAATGGTTAAGAGATGTCTCAAATTGCTAATAAAAGTATAAGAATTAACCAAAATTATAATTTTATTTAAAATACTAATAATTATAATTGATGCACAGGTTTCCAAAAGACATGATCTACACTACATAAATTAACATAATATGTCCTCATATGGAACATGAGGTGATTGTACATTATCAATGAAATGTACAATGGAATTTCCTCATAATGAAATAAAAACTGCGCGAAGAAAGAAAAAGGAAGAGATCATGTGAAGTACAACAATGGAAGAACCAGTCAACATACAAGGAAGTTAAGAATACTTGACTGGAAAATATCCTCAGAAGATATGTAGACTCTAATAGAAGTCTGGAAAATATGGAGACCCTTGAAATAACATATCTTTAAGAGATGTGTCAATCTGTAAATGAAGCATGTCAATGCCTACAAGAATATTTCATGATAAAATATCATCACTGAGGTAAATTTTGATTTAAAAGTTCATATTTATAATTGATTAATATCTTATGAGAATATGAAGGGCTGCCAAAGGGAAGTATATGTATTCCACAATTAATAACCATATGGCGGGATTAAAGACCCTTGAAATAAATATGGTCTAAAGGAGAGCACCATGACATGAATATAGACCATATGAAAATATTGATGGATCACTTTCTAAGGACATGAATCATGGATGAAAGTGATGGATGATATGTACCCTAATGAAGAGATCCCAAAGTTGAAGGCTAGTTAATTCATGGCATCAACGGAAGGAGTTCTTCATGAGAAACTCGGTGATTTCATCATTGTTGCTACAGGTCCCTGATTGAGAGGGAGCCTGGTAATAAGTTTCTTACTTGAAATAAACTACGTAATTCCTAGGCCAAGAAGAAAAATTAGATACCTTATTTGTATAAGTATATTCCTTTGTGTAATATGTCCTCCCTAGTTGAGAGGGAGAGATAGACATGCCATTCTGGTCTTCATCTGGTCTTCACCTGGGAAGACAAGAGTGGAGGATTGGGTAATCATCCGGCATCGAATACTCTTTTGGGATGTATTATGACATTCATGGAAAGAGTAGTCGTGAAAGGAAAAATATTATTTGAGGATTAGTTATCCCGATAAGAATAGTCCTAGGAGGTCATACTCGGTGAACACTCAGGTGGAGTATGTACCTTGGAGATTATGATGATGGTGTATATAACCGTTGGTCTCGCCAACATTGTAGCTCATGGTCTCGTGGAGAGATGTATCTGTTAGTCAAGGCCTTACATTGTAACAATGCTGGTTAATATGATGCTATAACATACAGATTATCAATCGAATTCTTCTTATGAAATTCTTCAGATTAAAAGTGACCATGTACCATTATGAATACCTCTCTTTTTAAGAGGGAATGTTGAAAAATGTAACTAGGTTAGGTCTTCATAATGACTTGTAATTATGAATTTATGTGATGAAGAAGATAAATATAATAAAATGTATTTTGTAAAGCTTGCTTCATGGGTTTCATGAGAAAGGAGTTTTTATTATAGGTCAAATACTTCTTCTTGATGTCTTTAGGGTTTGTTTTCATGTCATAAATATATAATTTAGAGTCATGGACATGAAGTGTTTTTACACTTGCAAAAGATAAATTATTGATGTACAAATATGCTCCAAACTCGTGTCACAGTGCTCCAAGAAGTCAGATCAAAGTATGATGTGAATATCCCTTGGTAAAGTCATCTTATGCTCGAATCATCATGTCAGTCTAGAAAAGTGGAGTCAAAATCTATAAATGAGGAGTCTACAGCCTCATTTGAACACAATCATTTCAAATCAGCTCTGTAATAAATTGCGAATATAAGGGACTGTAATTTGGTTCAAGGTTGGTGATTCTACAATGAAAGATAAGAAGACTATTATATCCTTGTTTTGGGCTTTAAGAATCTCAGTCAAGTTTTCTAGAATAAGTGTGAAGTATAGTCTGCAATCCACTGTGAGGAAGGTCAAGTGTTGTTACAATATAAGACAAGTCTACATTATAGTGTTGAAATCAGTGTGAAGGAGCAAGACTATATAACGTAAGGAAAGGGACTACAAGATGTGAAAAGAGAGACAATATAAATCTTTGTTGATCTCAGATAGCTCAGAAAAGGATCAAAGTTATGCAAAGCGTGAAGAAGGGTTTCCATACCAATGAAGAGACCTCGACCTTGATCTTCAAGTATGCAGAAAGAAGGACCGAGGAAGAGTTTATATAAGGTTGAGCCTAGATCTAAGGAGAAATGGAAAGAGGCATACTCTTAAGGGATATTAGACTAGGGACCGAGTTTCCCTAGTACTAGTGCAGCAGAGTGCTGAGAAGGAATATCAACATAAGTATCCTAGAAGAGCAGTGACAAGGGTCTTGGAAGCATATTGATGTCAATGGTCTTTGTCATGGTAATAGTACTCGTCATTTGAATATCTAGAAGAAGAATTACTATCGGGTTTTCTTCTCCAAGAGGGAGAGGTTTTGGCCCTGTCTTGAAGAGCCAAAATTTTATGTCTCTTGTGTTTTGATAATTGACTTGAAAAAAGACATAATAAGCTAATGAAGATAAGATCTAAGTAATAGAAGCATAACAAGTATAACACAAGAAATTATCAAGCAAGATAATTAAAGTAAACTCTTCCCTACCAAATTCTCAACACTACCTTTACATACTAAATGATACAGAACATCCCATTTTTCTCTTATTTGTTAAATACATTAAAAACGAGGGAATAATGGAATCTTGATCAACTTAATTTTTATAATTTGAAAACTCCATAAAACAGTGAACAATTACAGTAAAAAAATTTGGTTGATGCAAACACCATGACTCCATTTATTTTTCTGGTCATTTTCAACTTATTAATTTCTCCCTCACTAACACAAATTGAAAATTCATGCAATTCCATTTGAAAATGCTTATAGGGGATAACTCTACCTCCAGTGTAACTGGGTTAATTAGAAACATTGTGACTTCATTGAATATAAAAAATCAAAATGTTTTAATCAAAAAAATTCACAACTGTCGTGTTTTCACCGTAGAAGAAACTCCGAGGAAAACATAGTGGATGTCTAGAAAAAATACCACATAATTGAATTCAATTCTATTGATTTTTCATGTCTCCATATTCATTTATATATATATATAAATATATATATATATATATATATATATATATATATATATATATATATATATATATATATATATGTATATATATATATATATATATATATATATAATTTCCTTGTTATGACCAAAGAATAAAATGCGATCAAAACACAGAGGATGACAACATATCATACCACACAATCAATTAAAAAAGTTTATATGCCATGAATTAGAAACCATAAATAATTTAAATCCATAACATAATCCAATTATGTAGTATGTAACACCATTTGTGTCCTTAGAAAGGTGTTATTATTTGAAAATTTTCATTGTATTTTTATTATAGGTCAAAGACTTCTTCTTGATGTCTTTAGGGTTTGTTTTCATGTCATAAATATATAATTTAGAGTCATGGATATGAAGTGTTTGTACACTTGCAAAAGATAAATTATTGATGTACAAATATGCTCCAAACTCGTGTCACGGTGCTCCAAGAAGTCAGATCAAAGTATGATGTGAATATCCCTTGGTAAAGTCATCTTATACTCGAATGATCATGTCAGTCTAGAAAAGTGGAGTCAAACTCTATAAATGAGGAGTCTACAGCCTCATTTGAACACAATCATTTTAGATCAGCTCTGTAATAAATTGCGAATATAAGGGACTGTGATTTGGTTCAAGGTCGGTGAGCCGCCTTCCATTTCTATCTGCAGGTTTTTGTACGCGAGCCGCTTGCTAAAAATAGTAAGCAATCAAATTCATCTTTGTATTATTTTTTGGAAATGGAGAAAACTTAACAGCAAACCCGGACCTGAAAATTTTAGGCTGGATTTGATTGAGAAATTTCGCATCACACTTAGCCGTCCGTATGACTGCCCAAAATCGGACCCGGAACAAATCATAAGCCGGATTTAATAGAAATTTCGCGTCACAATTTAGGTGATGTCAGCAGAATTTTTTGTGACCCGAAATCGTTCTGCAGATTGGTTCAATTTATCTTCAAGTCCGGCGGATAATCATCAAAGGGTTCGTTTGCAAAGTTTTAATGATTTTTGGCTAATCGATGAAACGCTGTGTTAAAAAAATTGATTAACATATGTTTCAACATATGTTATATTACATGTGCGTGAGTTTTGAAATGGTGGAGCCCAAAGGATTTTAAAACTGGTTTATGTTTTTTTATTTAACATCACACCATATATACATCATATGGTATAGGCGGAGCTTTTGTTTTAAAGTTTTAAAATAGTTTTTTTTTAATATAGTTTTTTTTTATATATATTGTAAAAGTGTCGAGGCATATAAAGTGTTGAAAAAGGCTCGAGTGAAATGGTAATGGTATTGTAAGTTTTATTTTTTACACATAGCAGAGAGTAAAAAATTTGAAGTGCACAGCAGTGCGTTCATTTTTTTTGGAGAGACAAAGTACTTTTCAACACACAGCAGTGAGTTGTAAATGCACAGATAGAGTGAAATTTTAGAGAGTGTGAGTTTTGTGTTGAACTGTGTTTTGAAGCAGTCAAAGTTTATGTGTATTCCCTCAGTCAGAGGAGATTTTGTAACCAAGTTTTTGAAGTTTAATGAAATATTTTTTAGAGTGAAAACTCTGTCTCCAGTGAAGAAATTTTTAATATTTTCTCTGTGTTGAAGAGGGGGAATTTTATTCTCCATTGTTGTTCTGGAATTTTAAATATTCCAACATGGTATCGAAGCTAGTCCATGCTCTTTGAAGATCAAAGAGGCTAAAGGAAATGAGTTCTTTGTTGCAGCAGCTTCTCCAGCAGTGTGAAGACTCAGTCAAGAAGAATCCAAAGGTATTTCTCTATACAAATTTTGTGTTACTGTTGTAGAACAGTCAGTTATTTGAATACACAGTAAAGTGTTTTTGAATCATAGTTAAGAGTGCAGAATGGTTGGAGCCAGCACTGGTATGGGTATGGGAAATATCCATCTCCCAATGTTTAATGGGAAAAATTATGACTACTGGTCAATAACTATGAGAGCTCTATTTGTCTCCCAAGACTTATGGGAATTTGTTGAGGATGGCTTTGAAGAGCCAGCAGATGAAGAAGAGTTTGCAGATTTAACTCAGGCAGAGAAAGAGTTGCTGAAGAGCAATAAGAAGAAAGACTCCAAAGCTCTCTTCTTATTGTATCAAGCAGTGCATGAGAGTGTGTTTCCAAGGATAGCAGCAGCCAAGAGATCCAAAGAAGCATGGGAAACTCTCAAGACAGCCTATCAAGGCATGGAAAAAGTGAAGACAACAAAACTTCAGTTGCTGAGGAGAGACTTTGAGACTCTCTGTATGAAAGAGTCAGATACTATTGACTCATTCTTCACTCATGTGATCGGAATGGTCACACAAATAAGATCTCATGGAGAGACTCTTGAAGAGAAGAGGATTGTGGAAAAACTCTTGAGGAGTCTACCCTCAAGATTCGATGTGATTGTCACCACCATAGAGGAGACTAAAGATCTCACAAAGTTCACAGTGGATGAGCTACATGCATCACTAATGACTCATGAGCAGAGATTGGGTAGGAGTGAAAACTCATCTCTGGAACATGCCTTTAAGACCCAGATGTCTTTCGGAAGAGGAAGAGGGCAAGGCAGAGGAAACAAAAGAGGAAGAGGCAGAAGCCAAAACAGAGGTGGAAGGAACAGTCCAGCAAATGCTCAAGGAAGGGGCAACAATCCAAATCAGCATCAAGGCCAAGGCAGCAGCCAGCAGAGTGGTCAGCAGAATGCTCAAGGACAGAGGTATGATAAGTCCAATGTCCAATGTCACTATTGTAAAAAATATGGTCATTATGATAATGAATGTAGAAAGAAGCAGCATGATATGGGAAATAGAACTAGTGCAAATTTCACTAGAGAAAATCTCAGCCAAGATAATTTGTTTTTAGCTTGTAATATGGCTGAAGAAAAAAGTGAGGATTTATGGTTTCTAGACTCCGGTTGCAGTAACCATATGACAGGAAACTTAGCAATGTTTTCTATGCTAGATGAGGGTGTGAAGTCACAAGTCACACTAGGAACTGATAGCAAAGTTTCTGTTATGGGAAAAGGAAATGTAAATGTTTTAACAAGAAAAGGTGCAAAGAAATCCATAGTAGATGTGTATTATGTTCCAGGAATGAAGTGTAACCTCTTAAGTATTGGACAACTTGTCCAAAAGGGGTACAATGTATTTTTTGAGGATGATGTTTGTACCATCATGGACAAACCACCCAGAAAACAATGTATTGCTGAAGTAAAAATGACAAGGAATAGGATGTTCCCTCTTAGAATGAGATCAGATTTGAAGAATGAAGAAAATATAGCAGCAGTGGCAAAAGAGGCTATCCAAAGCGAACCAAAAGATGAGAATTGGTTGTGGCACTTGAGATTTGGACATCTCAACTTTGGAGGTCTTAATTTGTTGAACAGAAAAGGAATGGTAAGAGGTTTACCATTGATAGAGAAGCTGGACAGCCTTTGTGAAGGTTGTATCTTGGGGAAACAACACAGAGAAAGTTTTCCTTCCGGGAAAAGCATAAGGGCAAAGGCACCCTTAGAGATTGTCCACTCAGATTTGTGTGGACCGATGCAAACTCCATCGCTTGCCAGCAGCCACTACATGTTAACATTCATAGATGATTTTACAAGAAAAACTTGGGTTTACTTTTTGAAAAATAAAAGTGAAGTGTTTGAAAACTTTTGCAATTTCAAAGCACTTGGGGAGAACCAGAGTGGGCTGCACATCAAAGTTCTAAGGACTGATAGAGGAGGTGAGTATATCTCTAAAGATTTTCTACGTTTTTGTAGAGAAAATGGTATTCAAAAGCAGTTTACAACTAGATATACTCCGCATCAAAATGGAGTAGCCGAAAGGAAGAATAGAACCATAATGGACATGGTGAGGAGTATGTTAAAGGCAAAGCATTTGCCTAATGATTATTGGGTTGAAGTTGTACATTGTGCAGCATACATTTTGAATAGGTGCCCTACAAAAGCAGTGATGAACAAAGTGCCAGAAGAAGCATGGAGTGGCACAAAGCAAGATGTCACACACATGAAGGTTTTTGGATGTGTGGCTTATGCACACATTCCGGATCAGTTAAGGAAGAAGTTGGACAGCAAGGGGAAGAAATGTATTTTCATTGGATACAGTGAGGAATCCAAGACCTACAGGTTATATAACCCATCCACCAAGAAGTTTATTGTGAGCAGAGATGTTCAGTTCATTGAAGAGGAAGCTTGGGATGGAAGCATAGAGAAAATAGTGAATGTTAAACATTGTTTATCTCATGATGATAATGATGATGAGTTGGCTGAAATACATCCCCAAACAGCAGCACCAACACAAGAACAGCAAGAGACACCCTTGAGGAGAAATGAGAGTTCTTCTCCAAGCACAACACAAGGAGGAAATTCAAGTGCTTCTTCAAGCATTTGTACACCTAGTGAAAGAGGTAAGAAGTTCAGAAATTTGAATGACATTTATGCACAAGAGGTAGCAAATGAAGGCATCAATTCTTTGTTTGCTTTATATTGTCATGTTGATGATCCTGTTCATTTCGAAGAAGCTATTAAGGATAAGAAATGGATAGAAGCTATGGATGAGGAGATTAATGCCATAGAAAGAAACAAGACATGGGATTTGGTTGAAATCCCAAAAGGTAAAGATGTCATTGGAGTTAAATGGGTCTACAAGACCAAGAGTAATGCTGAAGGAAAAATAGAGAGACACAAAGCAAGGCTTGTTGTCAAAGGGTATAAGCATAAGCATGGGATAGATTATGAAGAAACTTTCGCACCGGTTGCTAGAATGGAAACCGTGAGAGCAGTGCTGTCCATAGCAGCACAAAACAAGTGCAAAGTTTACCAAATGGACGTGAATTCAACATTCCTAAATGGAGTGTTAATGGAAGAGGTTTACATTAAACAACCTCTCGGATATGAAAAGAAAGGTCAAGAGCACAAAGTGTGCAAGTTGAAGAAAGCTCTTTATGGGCTGAAGCAAGCACCAAGAGCATGGTACAGTAGGATAGATTCCTATCTACTGGAAAATGGATTTGAAAAGTGTGAGGGAGAACCCAACCTCTACATCAAAGAAAAAGATGGTAAAATGTTGATTGTAGTTTTATATGTTGATGATGTTATTTTCACGGGTAATGATGATTACCTTATTGAAAACTTTAAAACAGTCATGAAAGAAGAATTTGAAATGACTGACATGGGTTCGTTGAGATACTTCTTAGGAATAGAAGTAGAACAAGATGAAAATGGGATTTTTATCTCATAGGCAAAATATGTTAATGAAGCGTTGGAAAGATTTAATATGCAGGAGAGTAAAGCAGCGATCACTCCCACGGTGATGGGATTAAAACTCAGCAGAGAGGACAGCAGCAAGGATTTTGATCCTAGCTTGTATAAGATCATAGTTGGCAGCCTCATGTATTTGACTGCAACTAGGCCTGACATAATGCATGTTGTTAGTTTGATTTCCAGATTCATGGAGAAGCCAAAGGATGCACATTGGCAGGCAGCGAAGAGAATTTTGAGGTATGTTAAAGGTACAAAAAGGTTTGGTATTTTATATACTGCTTCAGAAAATTCAGATTTAGTTGGATACACTGACATCCAAAAAACAGGGCCACTACGAGCGATCATGTCAATCTAAATCCCATACAATTGACAGTGCAACTTCTTCATCTTCTGCGGTGATCAGTTACTTCTCTGGTAAGCAATGCGAAACGTACAAGTGGCAGGATCCCACCAAAAGATGACGCCATCGCCTTCCCTCAAATTCTTGGTTGCCACGTAGTCAGCCCAACCCTGGTTCAACACAAACGTCCAACCTTGGCCATCTATATCCATTCCTGCAAGTTAGTGACAACTTTATCAACGCCGGATTTTCTTCGGACCATTAATTTGGGCATCGTCTACCAGGCCACAGGACAGTAAATTTCAGCTTGGTTAAATAATTTTCAAGAAAATCAAATGTGGGAAGTGGTTGTATTTTTATTTTTTCAAAGAAAATTAAATATTGAGAGTGTTTGAATTTTTATTCTTATCATGAAAAAAATACCCACTAGTTTGTTCAATTGGAGTACTTCAATAAGACTTGAAAATGTTGCAGACTTTGTATAAAAACTGGTTGAGTAGAGAAAAAATTATAAAGCTATTCAAGCCCGTTATGGCACCTAAATATATGGCCATTTGAAAATTTAGTAAACTCTATGTTAAATTGCTATATACCATTAAAAATTGAGAAGATTTCTACCTGAAAAGTATTATCGTAGATATAAAATAAAATAAAAATATGAAAAGTAGAGGTATTTAAAATAAATAGATATATTATTTTGGAAAAATTCCATCTAAGTATTATTCAAGTATTAATTAATCAAAATGAAATATTAAGATAATTGGTAAATTTATATAGTTATGAGAGTAATTTATCATATATTTCACATTGTTTAGATTAAAGAAATAAAAAAAATTAAATAAATATTATGGGTCAATATCATGGGCTAATACCATGGCTGGTCAATACCTTATTTTCAAAATTCATAACTCATTTCATGTGATACTCATTCCATGTTATACTTTTAGTAAGCGAAAGAGTATCTATGGAAGAAAGTTGTTAATGTAGGAGAATCTATCCACTTTTGAAAAATCATCAAGAACAAGTTCCAGGGTATCTATGGAAGGAAGTTGTTAATGTAGGAGAATCTACCCACCTTTGAAAAATCATCAAGGACAAGTTCCAGAAAGTACAACTATCAAAAATTGGGGTAATATCTATTTTGTAAAGGATTAAAATAGAAATATTAGGAATTCTTTTTGGAGAAGATAGTGTTGAGAGCTTTATGGACAAGATAGTGGATCTTGAAATAATCCATGATATTGTAATTTTCTAATATAAATTGTAAACATACCATGTAATACTATAGAAAATAAATTAATTTTGATACTTGGTTTATGTAATTGTGTTTGTGTGCATGGTGATTTGATGCATTGATGGCTTGACGTATATATGAGCTGAATTCGTTTGATGAATTAACGCTACATGTAACGACTATGCGAACACATAAGGAATTGATGTTGCATGCAAGCAAAAGACATAGTGTGCAACATAAAAGTGTAATGGGGCCATAACCCACAGGTCCATGAGCGAGACCAAAAAAATATTCAAAACGAAAAGACTCCATGAATCATTTTCATTAGTATCAGATTCCTACGTGTAGTCTAGAGGAGAAGTGACGAAAGAAGGTACAAGTTGATTGAAGATATGGTAAGATATTTGTTTTCTCTGTGCATGTAACTGTAGAGGAAGGTGAGAATATTTGCAACAACCTAGAGAAACGAGTGTGCCAAGTCACCAAGTCAAAGTTTGAGGGTTGAATTGGTGACTTAGCAACTTAAGGAGGCAACAAATTTGCTAAAACCCAACCATCGAATTTCGACCAACTCCGACCAGATTCCGGGCGAAATTATGGGACAAATAATTTGACTCCTTCAATCAAATTCCGGATTTTTAAAAAAGGCCAAGTTGTTTATAAAATAAAAAATATATATATTTTAGGAGGGTGAGCCATGACACCCACCCTCCCCATTCAACGACCACATAACAAAAAATATTAAAATGGAGCCGGTGGCCATGACCTCATCGGACCCCTTGCTCATATTACTGGCTGCATTTATACAGGTGGGGCCAACAGTCTTGACCCCATAGCCCCAACCCTCCACCTTATATTACGACCAATATACATATGGGTGGTGGGGGTATTACTCCCACCGCCAACCCAACCAACTCATGCCACAACTATTACGGTGCAAGCAGAAATGGTGGGGCGGGCCTGGCCCCCCAACTACCATCCTTATATTAAATGTGACGGGTATAAAAAAATCCTGTCACGGTTTATTAAAAATGAATTTTATCCTTAATACGGAGGGGGCGGGGTTTGACCACCCGACCCCCTCCCCCACATCAAGGATCCAAACCAATTCAGCTAACGAAAAACTTAGGGAACTCTACCCACACTTCATTATATAAACCTAGATCTCATAAGTGCACCTAGGCAGCCAGGAGAGGGCATGGAAATCGAGATAGTGGAACCATGAGCGTTGTGCAGGAGGGCGGCAGAACCATGAGCTGAGCCATTTTCCATAGGGTCCAGATTTTCACTTTGTCAGATTCTGGAAAATTTTATATGGATTGTGCACCTCTCGACACCAAGAATCCAACGGTGCTATGCATTTCTTCATCAGAGGTCTCCAATTTTCAGGCACTTTCATCTATGGAGGTATAAAGGCGTAAATTTGAATTTTATACTTGTACTTTCATTTTTTACCACTTAATGAAAGAGGGCCTCCCCACTATTTGAGCAGGGCCTGGAGACGTAGTCCCCCCTGGACGAACTCTGATATCAATTATGTGTCTTCTTGAATGATGTTAATTGCTTCTCTCTTCTTATTTTTATGCCTTTAAAGTTTTTTTTTAAGCTACAGATTTCACATGTAATCCTTTAACACATCTCAAGAAAAATACCTTGGATCACTGAGCGTACCATCACCAAGAGTTGTCAGTAGTATTTCTGTCATTTTCATCATGGTTTCATTTAGTCAAAGACTCCATTATGTATTAGGGTTTTCAAGGTCATCAAAAACAAAATTGCACCAACCTGCACCAGTAATTAGAGGAAATGTGGGTCCCAAGTCAACTCATGAAATTTTATCAAGTATGAGGCCATTTCAACTCATAAACACCATGTCTCCATCATTTTTCAAGAATTCATTCCAAAGGACAAATCATTTGCCACACATAGGGCCAGTTTTGCTTCAAAGTATGTTTTTGACCAAATGGAGATGAATTTCAAAAAGCTGAAAGAGTTTTTTTTTTCAACCATAGAACATGGAAGAAAAAACTCCTTCAGTTTTTACACAAGTGTTATGGTTTGGGAGAAATGTCAAAAATATAGTTACTACAAGAGAGTTGCTACACTTCTAAAGTGACCTTGGGAAACTCAACTTTTCTGCCAGCTGGAGTGTCCAAATGACTTTCTTGATGAATGAAATAATAAATAGACAGAGCAAGCTTTCCAATAAGTTATCATGAGCTCAATTTGGAGTTCAGGAAGGCCTCCGAAAGTGGCCTGCAAGAGCAGGTTGTGCATTTTTCACCCCCATTCTTCACTTATTAAACAATCTTGGGAGAATTGATTGTTGAGGGGCTATACTTAATCATTTTTAGTTCTTTATAGGTCCATTGTGTAGTAACTAGAAATATATTTCCAACGAGCTATCATGAATCCAATTTAGACTTCGGGAAGTAATCCAAAAGTGGGTTTTAAGGTGGCACTGCGCTTCTTGCATTTTGGCGTTGCACTCCTGGCAAAGGCGCTGCACTCCTGCCCAACTTCGATAAAAACTCCCAAATCCTCTTACAAGTATTTCTAATCATCAATTCAAGGCTCCTTCAGTTATAAACAGGTAAGTTAATCTCATCAAAGTCCTCCATACATTTCATCATTGAAAATTTCATGGTGTTCATTCTCCTTGTTTCAAGTTTTTAGTTTTCAAGCTAGAAACCCTCGTTTCACTCCCACATCCTAAATTTGTTCCCCTAAACACAAATTTACCCTTCCCACATCTCATTAAACCTTATCCCTATCCCTATATCACTAAATCCCCATTCCTAAGACACATTCCCCAAAACCCTAGCTCCTAGGCTACAAATCTCCTAGGTAGCCTCCCTATACATGTAATAATTTTTTAAATCCCATTTCCCTAAGTATTTTGATCCTATATCGCTCCCCTAAGTTCCCTAACCCCCTTTCCTACTTCCCTAATTTTTCATACACCCATCCCTATTCCCTAAACCTACTATCCTACCCACTTTCTATTCCCTTTCCCTAGGGCTTCAAAACAAGACAAACACCATGGATAAAAAGAGAAACACCATGGATGAAGAGAGAAACACCGTAGAAGAAGACAAGAAAGCCCATAATAAAGGAGGGAGAATCCTAAGGCATGAAACTAGACCTTGAGCAATTCAAACCCTACTTGAAACCACCTTGCAAAGGAAACCCTAATCAAGCAAAAAGAGAAGGATAAGCTGGATTTGATTATTGATGCATCCATGATAGCATAGAATACCATATCAGGTCTCCATGAAGCATGTATGGAGCAATTTTGAGGAAATTTGGAGAAATTGTGGGAAACTTGAAAAAAAACCTTGAAGGCACATTTTCCATAAATATCTTGATTAATCATGTTTTTTCAGAACATATTGTGGCCAAATAAAGATGAAATTTGAGAAACTAGAGGAGGGTTTGGTTCCTAAGATATCAAAGTACAAAAAAATATCTCACGTTTTACACAGGTATTACAGAATGAGAGATACATGCAAATCTTCACAGCCTATTTTTCTGCTTGTGCAAATTCCTATTTAAGTCAACTTTTTGCAGAGAATATTGTGGACAATCAGAGAAGAATATTGGGAAATAGGAGGATATTTTGGTTCCTTACATGCCAAGGAACAAAATAATCTCTTGGTTCTGCAAAACCTTTCATGGTTAGGGAGATATCGCTCCATCTATGAGGCTTATTTTTGCAAAAAAAAAACCCAGAAATTTGGCACAGTTTGATTGTCAGGAGCGTAACACCCAAGGCACTTCTATTCTTCTAGAGGCCTCCAAATGTGAAAAGAAGACCACCATTGGATTCAAAAGGTAGCAAATAGTGAAGCTTGACACTTTGCTAAGCAATTTTTGACAATTTGGCAGGGATAACGGTGAAAAAAACACCTCAAAAATCTTGTTTCTGCCCTGATTTTTAGTTAGGCGTTGCGCTCCTGACTAGTCTTGAAGTTGGTGTTGTGCTCCTAACACTCGTGCTGCGCTCCTGACAATGTCTGAATTTTCTGATGTTTTCCTAGTTTTCTGAGTTTCACCATGGAAAGTCATTGTTTTACTGATGTAAATTTAATTAAGTTTATTTTGAGTTACCTAAGGGTAAATACATTAGGTAAAAGTATTTTTGAGGATGAATGAATAGGTTCTAGTAAATTTAGGGATGAGTTAGTTCCCTACACTCTAGGTTTGCAGTTCAGACTTTTGCGGATCGGCTCCTCAACTCAGGGATTCGACCCCTGAGGTTGGGAGAAGTTGTTTCGTGTCTATATCTTTCACTTCTAGACTCATTTCACAGGTTGGAGGTTGTTGTATTGTTCAAAGACACTAGTGTATTCATATGTTGGCAGGAATATATTGGATGAGTTGCAGCTATTCTTTTAGGATTCATGTAGTACTATAATTTGGAATAATTTCTTCTTTAGTTGCATATTTATGAATTTTTTTTACTTTCCATGTTCATTCCAGTTCGATGATAAGTTTTATTCTAAAGTTTGATACGCAGAATCCATATTTTATGCTATGTTTTGGGAGAATCACCATAATTTGTTTCATTTATTCAGTTTAAAAAGAATTCATGTATTTTCATGCTATTTTTAGCACCTCACTAGTCTGATCCATGTCACCCAAAAAAACATAAAGTGTTAAAGTACCTACCTACCTTGCCCCATCAGATGCCTATAATTTTGATCTTATTTTCCCTGACCTAGTTACCTCTTTAACCTAATTCATTCATCCATCACCCAAATCAACCAATCAAAACCCCTGTTCTACTATACCTAGCCTAGAACCTAATTGATCCAACCCTCTTGGCTGTGATCCCTTGGATAGAGCCCTCTCCTGCCTAGTAGGTGTTAGACTCCGTCTTGTCTAGTCCTCTGTCAGAGTCAAATGCAGACGGGTAGCTGTCAAAGTCTCAGTTCAATATGCAGGCCAAAATGCCATCAGCTTTCACCCACCGCAATTTAGATGTTTGCAGAGCTTGTTCTCAGAATGTTTCAATAACACTCGCAGGGTAGAGGAAGATTCAGTAGGTGTTTATTTCAGGAATGTCATCAATGTGAAATTGATTCTTCTTCAAAACCCTGTTTTGAAGAAGAAATCATTAAATGTGGTTTTTTAGAATATGTATCAAATTCTCCAGCTCTTCAAAAGGCAGCAGCTTCCTCAGCTCCTATCTCTGCAAAAGCACAAACAAAAGAAAACAAAACATCATCAGCAATCAGAGGCAAAAAGCTATTTGGAGAAGTCTCACTGGAAATCCCAAACAAACTTCATTGTCACAGCTATTGAATCAAATGATTGTGTTAGCGCTGGGAATGCCCTGCGTCTTATTGATCAACGGAATGTGATCCGAGGTGATTTTGTGCCTGTTAGTGGTGACTCTGTGAGTAATATGTCTTTGAGGCAAGTTCTGCAAGAACACAAGGAGAATAAAGAAGGCCTCAAGTTATTGAAGATTGCCATTGAGAAAGCAGGTTATACTGGCAGGGTTGTTATTGGCATGGATGTAGCTGCTTCCGAGTTTTACACTGAGAAGGATCATGCAGTTCATTTTACACAGGAATTTGAATCTCTTTATACCAATGGACCTGTAGGTGGCGGTGGCATCAGGTCTTTCACTGCCATTGCAAATAAAGTATGGACTTTGTATGAGCAAGTATCCATTGCGGCTATGGACTGTGAGCATTTGGAAATTGCAAAGGAATACATTCAAATTCTTTTGAAGAATTTTCCAGAAAGTACCAGAGTAGGTAGGCTGGAAGGAATGTGGTTTGAGGCTAAAGGATCTTGGACACGAGCAAACAAAGTTTACTCAGGCCTATTGGAAGAGCATCCATTAGAAGAGCATGGAGGGAACTTGTAGACTTATACGTTTCTCTTCAAATGTGTAAGCAGGCAGCTTTTTGTTTTGAGGAGCTTATACTTGCTCAACCATCAAATCCATTCTTTCACTTATCATATGCTGAGGTGCTTTATACACTTGGCAGTCTTGAAAATTTTAAACCGGCAAAAACAAAAAAAATATTATGCTGTGGCTATCGACTTGAGTGGGGGAAGAAATACTCGAGCTTTGTATGGTGTGTGCTTGTGTGGAGCGGCCATCAATCAAATAACGAAGGGCCGTGGTAAAGATGAAAAAGAAGGCTCAGAGTTACACTTTCTTGCATCGGCCTCTTTAGTTAAGAATTATAAACAAAGATCTCTCGACAAGGCCCCTTTAGTCATTTCTGCTCTTAAACAGATGAAGGCCTTTTCATCATAGTTGTCATTGACATCAAATGGAAGCCTGCAATTTTTATAATTCATTACTTTTTTTTGTCTTTGCGGAAGGATAATGTTGTACTTTATCTCATATATTTTCTTCAAGACTCCGCTGCCGCAGCAGCTCTCTCCTCGCCCTTTTGAGGATTTACAATCCACATGCTCTATAAAAACCGGGACAAATCAAATCAAACTCAATTCAAACACCACCTATAAATACAAAAACTAATCAGATTCAAGAGATTCCCTCAGGATTTAGTATAAGAAAGGATCGAGATTTCATTTTTCGAGGGCATTGTAAAAGCTTTTCTGTTTCATTCGATATCGATTGTGTAGTGAAGAACATGGCCGAACAGGTTTTGGAAGGGATTCAGCCAGTGGATCTCGAAAAGCATCCTTCAGGCATCGTTCCCACCCTCCAGAATATAGTGTCCACTGTAAACTTGGATTGCAAATTGGACTTGAAAGCCATTGCTCTTCAAGCTCGAAATGCAGAGTACAATCCCAAGCGTTTTGCAGCAGTCATAATGAGAATAAGGGAGCCCGGAACTACAGCACTGATATTTGCATCAGGGAAGATGAACCGTCTGCAGATGACTTAAAGATATCAGTAACGTGGCAATCGTTCCAATATGTGGGCATTCGATTCATCTAAAGGAGCATATGTGGCAGTTTGACCCATATTTTAGCAATTTTCGTAGAGTGGCAAAGGTATCTCCAGAAATTTGAGAGCAGTTGCAAAGTGGCATTCATAGGTTCGTTTGCCTATTTCTGTCTTCACGCTGGAATAATGGATGGCTTTCTATCTTTAAGAGCAAATGGAGGATTCGTTCTATCTTCATGGCTTTAGTTGAAACAGCGCCCCTGTTTTGGGGGTCGATCTGTTGTTTTTTCTAGAATAGTTTATTTAATGTATTAAAATAATCATTTGTGAGATGAGGGGGAGAGAGTTCTGAAAGCTGATGTAGGAGAAAATTAGAGTTTTATTGTACAGTTTTAGACAGAGATTTTAATGAAGAGATACAGCTCTGTTTTTTGAGATTCTTGTGGCTTGAAATTTAGCAAATGTTTTTCCTTTTGTTTCATATGTCATCGTTATGTTCACAGTTCATTAATCGCCATTTCAATATTGAATGTTTCTAAGTGAGAAGGGCAGAATTCAGCTTGCTGCTCTGCCCTGGAGAAGCTTTCATGTTTTGTGTAATGTCTTCTGTTTGATAAGGATTCAATTATTGCCCTTGTCAACCTCGCAGCGGTCTTTCACTCCATATATTTCCAATTTGATTGTTAAACTTCATGCTTACCTTGCCTCAGGAGATAATCTGCGTTTTTCATTTAATCTCTGCTCTTGCTGTCTTTGCCTCACACAGCCCAGAAAACCCAAACATTTATTAAAAACCCCTTTCATATCTATTTACTAGCCTAAAATCAATATCCGTGTTTCATTTAGGTCAACTCAGATCCTATTGGACATATTTCACTGAGTTTGACCCGGAGAGAGCCCTCTCCTGTCCTCGTAGGGCTAGCTACGAGGCTAAGGTTGGTTTGATGTTGCCTCGAGTTTTGCCTTCTTCAGCCTGTGGCAGATTCGAGCGCTAACATAGTGGCGACCATACTGGGGAGATCCTTCCCCGGTAAAGGATAACAAAGTTGCAGATCTGATGCTGATGGTGGACAGCAGTCAGACACATATGAAGGCTGAAACATTCACCCGGCGACTCCAGCTCGATCCAGAGATTCTAGTGCTCGCTGATCTACTCATGCAATGGTAGGGTATATGGCAAACCCTGCACTTTGTGAAGCTGTAAACGAAGTAAGAAATCAGTTAGTAGATTTTGAAATTAATAAAGAGTTTTTCAGTGCTTTGCTTCAATGTTTGAAATCTCCGAAGTTTCCTCTTGAAGCTAAAACTAGTGTCTGTGAGTTAGTGGTTGAAAGAGTTGAGAAGGAGATTCAGTATTTAAATGAGCAGATCCAGTCTTATGATTTCCAAGACCCTAAAAAGTTCTTGGAAATTCTTCCTCCTTCAAAACAAGAAATAATAGCACTGCCTACAGATGTTTGCATTGACAGTGTGCAGCTGGAGGTATGTATTGCGGAGTTGGGGCAGCAAACAGAGTCTGGCTTTCGCGATCCAATGGCAACATACATGGAAACGTTTTTCAGTTTGATTGATAGATCAGGCTATCTTTTCCGTGACCAGGCTCATTACGTGCATGAAGGGCTGCCAGCAATTGCATCTGTGATCTGGTTGAAGCATTCTCAAGCGGCATCAGTTTCAGGTTTACTTGAATGGTTGATCTGGCATTTCAGTATTACCTGATCTATTTTTTTTGCAGCGAAGTAGGGTAGATTTTGTAAATAAATAAGCAGCCAAAGGGCAGCATCTTGTTCCAGTTTCATTGCAGTTTTGGTTGGAAGTTTGCTGAGTCAGTTTTCCAATCATTTCAGTCAAGTTTCAGTCCATAAATGAGTTGAAAGTTTTGTGTTGTCTGTTGAAATAATGATTCCATCGCCCAATGGATGGAGGCATTGTCTGCTCTTCCAAAGATCTGCAGTTCTTGGCACCTCCAAGAAGCGGCAGCTGCCATCCCCATTGGAGCCAATGTTAGACTCCGTCTTGTCTAGTCCTCTGTCAGAGTCAAATGCAGATGGGTAGCTGTCAAAGTCTCAGTTCAATATGCAGGCCAAAATGCCATCAGCTTTCACCCACCGCAATTTAGATGTTTGCAGAGCTTGTTCTTAGAATGTTTCAATAACACTCGCAGGCTAGAGGAAGATTCAGTAGGTGTTTATTTCAGGAATGTCATCAATGTGAAATTGATTCTTCTTCAAAACCCTGTTTTGAAGAAGAAATCATTAAATGTGGTTTTTTAGAATATGTATCAAATTCTCCAGCTCTTCAAAAGGCAGCAGCTTCCTCAGCTCCTATCTCTGCAAAAGCACAAACAAAAGAAAACAAAACATCATCAGCAATCAGAGGCAAAAATCTATTTGGAGAAGTCTCACTGGAAATCCCAAACAAACTTCATTGTCACAGCTATTGAATCAAATGATTGTGTTAGCGCTGGGAATGCCCTGCGTCTTATTGATCAACGGAATGTGATCCGAGGTGATTTTGTGCCTGTTAGTGGTGACTCTGTGAGTAATATGTCTTTGATGCAAGTTCTGCAAGAACACAAGGAGAATAAAGAAGGCCTCAAGTTATTGAAGATTGCCATTGAGAAAGCAGGCTATACTGGCAGGGTTGTTATTGGCATGGATGTAGCTGCTTCCGAGTTTTACACTGAGAAGGATCATGCAGTTCATTTTACACAGGAATTTGAATCTCTTTATACCAATGGACCTATAGGTGGCGGTGGCATCAGGTCTTTCACTGCCATTGCAAATAAAGTATGGACTTTGTATGAGTAAGTATCCATTGCGGCTATGGACTGTGAGCATTTGGAAATTGCAAAGGAATACATTCAAATTCTTTTGAAGAAGTTTCCAGAAAGTACCAGAGTAGGTAGGCTGGAAGGAATGTGGTTTGAGGCTAAAGGATCTTGGACACGAGCAGACAAAGTTTACTCAGGCCTATTGGAAGAGCATCCATTAGAAGAGCATGGAGGGAACTTGTAGACTTATACGTTTCTCTTCAAATGTGTAAGCAGGAAGCTTTTTGTTTTGAGGAGCTTATACTTGCTCAACCATCAAATCCATTCTTTCACTTATCATATGCTGAGGTGCTTTATACACTTGGCGGTCTTGAAAATTTTAAACCGGCAAAAACAAAAAAAATATTATGCTGTGGCTATTGACTTGAGTGGGGGAAGAAATACTCGAGCTTTGTATGGTGTGTGCTTGTGTGGAGCGGCCATCAATCAAATAACGAAGGGCCGTGGTAAAGATGAAAAAGAAGGCTCAGAGTTACACTTTCTTGCAGCAGCCTCTTTAGTTAAGAATTATAAACAAAGATCTCTCGACAAGGCCCCTTTAGTCATTTCTGCTCTTAAACAGATGAAGGCCTTTTCATCATAGTTGTCATTGACATCAAATGGAAGCCTGCAATTTTTATAATTCATTACTTTTTTGTTCTATGAAGGATAATGCTGTACTTTATCTCACATATTTCAAGACTCCTCCGTCGCAGCCAGCCTCTCCCCGCTCTTTGAGGATTTCATAATCCACATGCTCTATAAACCGGGACAAAACAAATCAAATCAAACTCAATTCAAACACCACCTATAAATACAAAAGCTAATCAGATTCAAGAGATTCCCTCAGGATTTAGTATAAGAAAGGATCGAGATTTCATTTTTTCGAGGGCATTGTAAAAGCTTTTCTGTTTCATTCGATATCGATTGTGTAGTGAAGAACATGGCCGAACAGGTTTTGGAAGGGATTCAGCCAGTGGATCTCGAAAAGCATCCTTCAGGCATCGTTCCCACCCTCCAGAATATAGTGTCCACTGTAAACTTGGATTGCAAATTGGACTTGAAAGCCATTGCTCTTCAAGCTCGAAATGCAGAGTACAATCCCAAGCGTTTTGCAGCAGTCATAATGAGAATAAGGGAGCCCGGAACTACAGCACTGATATTTGCATCAGGGAAGATGAACCGTCTGCAGATGACTTAAAGATATCAGTAACGTGGCAATCGTTCCAATATGTGGGCATTCGATTCATCTAAAGGAGCATATGTGGCAGTTTGACCCATATTTTAGCAATTTTCGTAGAGTGGCAAAGGTATCTCCAGAAATTTGAGAGCAGTTGCAAAGTGGCATTCATAGGTTCGTTTGCCTATTTCTGTCTTCACGCTGGAATAATGGATGGCTTTCTATCTTTAAGAGCAAATGGAGGATTCGTTCTATCTTCATGGCTTTAGTTGAAACAGCGCCCCTGTTTTGGGGGTCGATCTGTTGTTTTTTCTAGAATAGTTTATTTAATGTATTAAAATAATCATTTGTGAGATGAGGGGGAGAGAGTTCTGAAAGCTGATGTAGGAGAAAATTAGAGTTTTATTGTTTTGTATATATTTACAGAGACATACTGCTTTTTGAGATTCTTGTGGTTTGTACCCTCTATAAATGTTTTTCCTTTTGTTTCATATGTCATCGTTATGTTCACAGTTTATTAATCGCCATTTCAATATTGAATGTTTCTAAGTGAGAAGGGCAGAATTCAGCTTGCTGCTCTGCCCTGGAGAAACTTTCATGTTTTGTGTAATTTCTTCTGTTTGATAAGGATTCAATTATTGCCCTTGTCAACCTCGCAGTGGTCTTTCACTCCGTATATTTCCAATTTGATTGTTAAACTTCATGCTTACCTTGCCTCAGGAGATAATCTGCGTTTTTCATTTAATCTCTGCTCTTGCTATTCTTTGCCCCATGCAGCCTAGAAAACCCAAACATTTATTAAAAAACCCTTTTCATATCAATTTACTAGCCTAAAATCAATATCAGTGTTTCATTTAGGTCATCTCAGATCCTATTGGACATCTTTCACTGAGTTTGACCTGGAGAGAGCCCTCTCCTGTCCTCGTAGGGCTAGCTACGAGGCTGAGCTTGGTTTGATGTTGCCTCGAGTTTTGCCTTCTTCAGCCTGTGGCAGAATCGAGCGCTAACAGTAGGGATAGCTACTTGGCGAGATCTTGGTCTATCATTACCTTTGTTGGTCTCTTCTCAGCCTCAGAGATGCAATGGAGTGTTAACAGGAGGGATAGAGATATGGAATTGGAGGTGGAGAGAGGGAGGGAATAAGAAAGACATAAAGAGTGAGAAGTGGAGAAAGAGTGAGAGGGAGTGATAAAGGAGAGAGGGAGGAATAAGAAATACAAAGAGTGAGAAGTTGAGAGAGAGGGGAAGTGACAAGGAGAGAGGGAGGGAAATAGTAACTGAGAGAGAGAGACAGATGGGGGAAGAGATATGATTGGAGGGAAAAGAGAGAGAGAAATAGAGATGGAGAGAGAAGTTTGGAGGGAAAAGAAAGAGAGAGAAAAAGAGGATAAGAGGGAAAATAGAGAGAGAGAGAGAGATGGGGGAAGATAGATGGAGGTAGGAGAGAAAGGGAGATAGAGGAAGGATGAGAGAGAGGAATTAAGAGATAGGAGGAGAGAAGGAGGGAGAGATAGAGAGATGGATTTGGAGGGGGGGAGTGGAGGAGAGAGGGAGGGATAGAGAGATGGATTTGGAGGGGGAGAGAGGAAGGGAATAATAAAGGCATAAAGAGTGAGAAGTGGAGAGAGAGAGGGAATGTCAAGGGGGAGATGGAGAGAGAGTGTGCATGTTTGGGAGTGAGTCTATCAATTAGTCTATCAAACAATGCTTGACCTAATTTGAGAGCTAGAATACTTGTTGTAAAGGGAAGAAAAAAATCTATCAAAAATTGAACATCTATTATCATCTCTTCATTCCCTCCCCAATCAGTTTGAATAAATGTGTTAGATGGATTAGTCCATTTATTCCTCTCCAGTATCAAATTTTATTATCTAGATATTGAAGGGTTATCTATCTAAAGATATTATATTATTGTAAAGATACTAGTTTCTCAAGGCCATAATAGGTTCCTGATCGAACCTACAAAAATGGGTAAGAGTCCGAAGAAGACAAAATAGAAGAAAATTGATTGATACCAAAAACATTTTATTCATACTGAGATAGTGGAGAGAGGGAGGGAAAGAGAAATGAAGTTGGAGGGGGAGAGAGAGGGAGGTAAGAAGAAATACATAGAGAGAGAAAGGCGGAGAGAGACAGAGTGAGTGAGAAGGAATATGGAGGGAGATCTAGAGAGGACAATAGGAGGGAAGAGAGAGAATCATGGGATAAGGAGATAAGAGGAAGGGAGAGATAGAGAGGGAGAGGAGGAGGGAGGGATAGACAGATAGATTGGAGAAAGAGAGTGCAAGTTTTGGGGGTGAAATAGAGAGACATAGGGAGATTTAGATATTGATGGAAGGTGAAGAGAGAGAAGAAGAGAGAGATGGAGAGAGGTAGGGAGGGACAAAGATATTGATAGATATGAAGTGACAAATCGTGTGTGTTTTGGGGGTGAGATAGCGATATAAAGAAGGAGAGATAAGGGGAGATATAGATATAGATGGAGGGGGAGAGAGGGAAGAATATTTCTTGCACTATATGTATTGAATTTAGTGTAGATGGGGATTTCTAATCCTATTTGATTACTTGCACTAGATGCATTGATTTTACTGTAGATGTTGATTTCTAATGATATTTTATTTCTCACACTAAATGCGTTGATTTCAATGTAGATGATTTCTAATCCTATTTTATTGCTTGGACTAAATGCATTGATTTCAGTGTAGATGGTGATTTCTAATCATATTTGATTGCTTGCAGTAGATGCATTGATTTCAATGTACATGATTTCTAATCCTATTTTATTGCTTGCACTAAATGCATTAATTTCGGTGTAGAAATTGGTTTTTAATTCTATTTAATTTCTTTAATTAGATGCATTGATTTTAGTGTAGATGTTGATTTTTTATTTGATGTAATTGGATGTATGATAGTACATTAATTTTAAAGTGATTGGATTAACAATGCGCATTGATTTCAGTGCAAGCACAAAACATTATAGGCAATGCACATTTATTTTTTTGTTATAGTAATTCAACATATTAACATTTAGAGAGAAAAATACACAAGGTATGTTGTTTACTACAACAACTCGAGCTAAAAATTTAAATGGTTTATAGTTTTAACTGTCCTTTTCATATAATAGATATGAGAAGATGACAAAACTAACAAGGGTGACAATAAGAATAGTAGAAGAAAATAGTTTGAGATTGATCACAATGAAGACTATTTGTAATTGACTACATTCTTATTACTCACATTTTCTATCGTTCAACACTACTACAATGTCACTTTGCATTCAAAATTTTTATTTCATCATTTTCCATCATTAAAGTTATTAACAATATTTATCATCTCAACAAAACGAGGTAACTAAGAAAATTTAAAACTAATGACCAGATTAATCTTATACATATTTAGCATATTATTATATTAATATTAGATTTATTTACATATTATTGATAAAATTAATCATATGTTAGATAGATTTTCCTTGCTAGCACACCAGTGAAACCAACGTAGATCCATCTTAACTCTGGATCTATCAAGCGTCCACATGGATCAAATCTCTAGAGGTGCAAACCTCTCCTCAAGTTTTGCACTCAAAAAAGAGGTGCAACTCAAGTTTTTCACTCAAAAAATAAGTTTGCACCTCGAGAGATATGATGGGCTTGATAGATCTAATCTCTCTCATGACTTGATAGATCTGGAATTAAAATAAATCTATTAAAAAAAAAAAATCAAATTTTCATTAAACTTTACACCATTTTAATATAAAAGTTTGGCTTTCATTAACCTTTACACCATTTTAGTAATAGCATTTCATTAGCTAATAAATTATATAGATTTTTTATGATTTATTTATTTTTTCAGAAAGGAAAGAAACATTGTTAATATTAAGGAAATAAATAGTACATTATCATATTCATATGTCCACTGGCATCAGCCCAGAACCCCTGATCCAGGCCTATAAAAAGACCATAATCATAAGCATTTAGCTCAGCATAACCTATAGAAGATGAGGATAGCGTAAAAAAGAGAAAACTTGTACATGAATTTGGATCATCCCATAAACAAAATTCAACATAAAGAAGAATTGTTCACACCCAGTCATGAAGACTGATACCTATAAGAGCATATACTAGGATAAAAGCAATATATACAGAGATCAAAAATTCTAGCATCTAGTCAATTGATCATCAAAGAGAGACAATGCCTCAAAGCATGGGGCCCATAGTAAGATAGATAAGAACCCCATGTGAATGGACTGAACCATTTCCAACATTCGAACAAAGGGAGCAGGCTCGCTTGATTATGACCCGACTCGCTTGCAAGTGAACAGGCTCGCCTGCTTGAGACACTTTTACAAAAACAAGCTGTAAACTTACCTCCACACTCATATGTGCACGTGACAGATACTTACGATGTCATTAGTTAAACATATAGCCTCAACCAAAACAAAATATTGAGCGCTCATGGCATAGGAAATTCAAAATTTTGAATCATCTGAGCAACTTAGAAATGTGAAATGTGTATACTACCAAAAGGAACAGATATTCCTTTCTTAGAGATTCCATCAACATGTGAGTTGATTTCTCTGAAAATATGCTACATAGGCAGGTCATTTAGCTTGATCAAGAAATTTTTTACATGATCAATCCATCCCAGCAAACCATTTGGGTGAAAGCAAGACTTCCCTGAAAGCCCATCTATGATGATCTTGGAATCACCATAGATATTTACTGAATGCAACCCCAAATTGAAAGCCACCCAAAGCCCACTCCATAAAGCAAGAAGTTGAGCTTTATTGTTTGGGCCTATCCCACCATTCCATAAGATATGATATCTCTCTGAATTCTTTAATTTTATCCACGCACCACAACCACAACACCCCCGTTGTTGTGCACCATCAAAGAAAACCGTCGGCAAAGAAATAAGGTGCAGATGAATACAGATGGACAAATCCTTGGTAGACGAAACAGAGGAGGGCCGACCAACAATCCAAGTCATAATAGCGCCATGAATGTGAGCAATGATAGCTGGCTTCCTATACAATATAAGGCAATTGCAAGCAAGCCAAACCTCCCAAAACAAAAAGAAGGGCAAAGATTTAAATTTACCTTTGATTGCACCCCAAACCTCGAGGGTATTAATGAAATTATCCGACCTCCATTCTGGATCAATGAGATAGTGTGAAAACAGAGACCATATCTTAAGAGTAATAGAGCATGAAAAGAACAAATGGGAAGTTGATTCATTGTGAGCATGGCATAGGGGACACCATCCAGGCTCGTGAAATCCTCGTTTAATAAGGCAATCCAAAGTCAGAATTTTCCCCTTCCATACAAGTCATCAAAACAATGGTATCTTATTTGGAATTTTCCATCCCCAGAAAGACTGGAAAGGGGAAGGAGTCTTATCACCAAGTTGATTATAGATAATATGAAAATATATATCTTTCACCACCAGCCCATCCCCAATCATAATCACATCCCAAACAATCTGGTCACCCTCATGATGAAGGCAAAGTCCACCCGCATGTAATTTAGTCATGCAACGCTACCATGATCCAGTGTCCAAATCTGACACCCCCAAATGTTCTGCTGATTTCCAAATCAGAGAGTCGTGTTGCCAACACAAAATCACCTGAGATAAATAAAATATGCCACAATGAGCCAACCTGTGAATGAGTCTATTCTCCAACATCTAGCCATCTCCAATACCCATAACTCTATCACATCCCAGCGTGATACTTTGACCATTTCCTAATTTCCATACTAATCATTCAACAATTAAAAATATAACTTTCTTAAAGCTCCTCCATATTTGGGAGTCGGACTTCAATTCCCTATATAGCTGCAAAAAAGGATCATCCTCCACATATTTGAATTGCACTATGTTAGACCAGATTCCGTGACCTTTTAAAACGTAGCCCGAGGGACTTAATGAGAAGTGCATTTGAGAATGCACAAACATTCATGGGACCCCATACCCCAAACTCCCTCTATATAGTGCATTGTTTTACATATCCGCAATTTAATTTTATTGTTTTGCACTTTGTAAATTTAATTTTAATATAAAATTTGTGTTTATAAGTGAAAAAGAAAAATTAAATATTTTTAAATTTAACCTATTAAATTAATTTTTTTAATAAAATTAATTTTTAAAATTTTATTTATTTTATATTTTTGTTAATAGAAAATTATGAATAAAATATAAATATTTAAAAAATAATTGTATTTTTAGAACATCAAAAAAATAATAATGGAAATTTGGAATATTAAAAAATAATTATATTTTTAGAATTGAAGTTTAATTGTATTTTTCGCATTGAAGTTTAATTGTATTTTTAGAATTGAAGTTTAATTGTATTCTTTTTAATTTATGTTTATAAGTTAAAAAGAAAAATTAAATATTTTAAAGACAATCAATTAAATTAAATTTTTTAATAAAATTAATTTTTAAAATTTTATTTATTTTATATTTTTGTTAATAGAAAATTATGAATAAAATATAAATATTTAAAAAATAATTGTATTTTTAGAACATCAAAAAAATAATAATGGAAATTTGGAATATTAAAAAATAATTATATTTTTAGAACTCAAAATCTTGAAGTTTAATTGTATTTTCCGAACTCAAAATTTTGAAGTTTGATAGCTGTAATTTGGATTTTACAAAAATTCTTACTAAATTCTATAAAAATATAGTGAGAATTTCCATAATTTTGAACAAATTAGTAAGCTAATTAAACTAGAACTATTATTATATATTTTTCTAAATTTATTTATTTTGAAGTGAATAATTTTATATATAATCCAACATTTAAAAAAATAAATTATTCCAAAAAATTCTAAATTTCATTGATAGCATTTCATCATCCTGCTCTGAATTAGAGTCCAGAATCTGATCTAATGGATGTTCCACGCTAATTTTGCATGTAGTCACAATCACAAGAATATCATTAAATTCCACATTGATTTCGCTTGTAATCATAGGAATGCCATTGAATCGGACATAGATCATTAAATGGAATCAGCACGGTTCATGGAGTCCGGAAATTTTATAAATAAATATTAAGAATCTAGCTGTATTTAATGTTATTTTTTTAATTTATTTTGTGTTTAAAATTTAGTCGGAATTCATTAAAATCATATGTAATTTGATGGGTAAATTTTGTAAGATTTGTCAAGGTGTTAAATCTATATAGAGTCAAAAAAATCAGTTTAAATAATACAAATCAAAATTTCACCTCAATTTTTTTGCAGATTTATAACCAGAAAATCTACCAAAAACTCTAAAAAATTAAATTAAATACTACTCCATAAACCAGACTTAATTCGCTGGTCATGCAAAAGTTAAATTTAAAGAAAGACTGGATGAGTAAAATAAAACCCAGAACAAATTGTTAGTCGTTGAATTTAAGTCATGCAATTGTTAAATTAACATTAAAAAAAAAAAAACTGAAATGAACTAAACTGAAGTGGGAGATCAGTTGGAATTCCATTAAAAACCACAACAGCTGGTTTATCATGCAATAGAGAATTGGACATAAAAAACAGGGCCACTACGAGCGATCATGTCAATCTAAATCCCATACAATTGACAGTGCTACTTCTTCATCTTCTGCAGTGATTAGTTACTTCTCTGGTAAGCGATGCGAAACGTACAAGTGGCAGGATCCCACCAAAAGATGACGACATCGCCTACCCTCAAATCCTTGGTTGCCACGTAGTCAGCCCAACCCTGGTTCAACACAAAGGATCTGCTGCTTCTCCATCGCTTGAACTTCAATTCAATTCTTGGGCGCTCTCCAATATTTCCATTGCGATTACCATTACCTGCATCCATATCAACTACCCAAATCCTGCATCCATCGCCTTCAGTGATACGTAGGTTTTCCAATGGAGTGAAGAATTGCAGACATCTCATGGCTGAATCGGTTGGAATAATTAACCGGCTGAACCTTCTATCTGTGTCACTCGCAGTCAAAGCTTTCGAAAAACCTGTCCCCATTGACATCAACGTTTGGGATGCTACCACAGTACCAGAATCCATCTTCCACCCGTCTTATTTCGGTATACAAATTACCAGGTCATACAAATCTTGTGGTTCAATTTCTAACAAAATTATGTATACTTTTCCAGAGCTTAGTCACAAGATTTGGTCTTACCCATCTTGTGAAATTTTAACAAGACTATACATATAGCTGCTCCAAACTTTATTTCTTCAATTAAAAATAAATAAATTATAAATTCAAAATCAAACCTGGCTTGAGCTTGTAATTGGGCTAAGGACAGCTCGACCTTCTTCTTCGATGGAACCTCGAATTGAAGTCCCGTATCTACGATCTGAAACCACACATGGATTTGCCTCAGAATAAGTACCCTACTTATATAAACATACAAAACCATCGAATCCTCAGCGATATTGTTCACATGACATAAAACTTCTCGGCATCACGATTATTTCACCGAACGAGTTTACAAAAGTGTCATCGAAACATCTGTCCGATGAATATCAATCCTTAAATATTGAAAATTTAAGGAGGCATAGCTATTCTCACACGCTGAGCTCCTATAAAATAGTTACGGTCATATAAACATCTTCTTGTTGTTTCTGTGCGTCAAGTTGGAGAGCAAAACTTTGCATGATTCCTCTGTGGTTGTTTTTTTTTTCTTTCTTTCTTTTCTTTTTTTTAATTTAGTAGTGGTTTGCTATTTTTTATTTATCTTTTGAAAGCAGGTTATAAAGATAGAAAGTTTGTGGCCTCAACCTGTCCATAAAAAACTAGATCTATTGACCACCTTCATGCTTTAAGAGCCATTCAAAACCGAAAAAGTTTCATTCCATTGCTTGTTTCATAGGCTATCTGACTATTTAATCTATTATCAAAGTAATTGTTTGGACCTATAGTCCTTTGTAGAAAACCAAAATTCATCTTATAAAAGAAACTAAACTTCTATCCATCTGAAGATTCAATTGCGCAGGATCCTTTGCAGTGGATCATGGCATATCAGCTTGTTGCAGTAATTGGATCTACTTCTCTATTCTTCCAATACGATCATCAATTCTACCAATGTGGTCAGTGGCTTGGTACTGAGTAACCTTGATGTGTTGTAGCTGGATGTCAATATCTTGCAGTAGTTCTAACATCATCTTTGGTTCTGGCTTCTCTCTGGTAGGATGAAAACTCTGCATTGCCTTGGCTATCAGACATTTGACAATCCAATACGTGTGAACTGTTTGATTAAAAAGTGATAAGTGACTTCAGTTACAAAGTCCATAATCTCTGCTTGTGCATCATTTTCCAACCATGTATTTCCTGTCTAACTTGTGATAAATTGCCAAGTGAATAGGTGGTTGAGAGGTTCATTAACACCTCTTCCTTTGTCTTCCTCCCTCTTTTTCTGTTCTTCTTTGTTGGTTCCACCATCTTCTGTTTCCCCTTGTCCATAGTATAGGCCGACGAATTTCTTGTTTGCCTTTTAACCCTTGTGAGCTAACTTACAAAAATACATATGCTCTTAAATAAGAACAAACAAATATGAAAAGAAAATAGCAATTAAACTTTGTAACTTGTTTCCCATAATTTCTGAAGCTCGTTAGTATGAAAGTTGTTGATATCATTAAGAATCCGCTGAACCCATAAATGATTTAGAATCCAGTGATATACCGAACGCCTACGAACAATTATGTGGTGACAAAGACTGTTTGGAAAGGTACGAGGTTGACAGGACGTTGTCTTTCTCAATCCACACATAATTTAGCTACAACTGCAAATATTAATACTTAATTTAATTTATAGATGAAATCATTTTTTTAGTATTTTTTTTTTAATTTTAAATCAAATTTGGTAAATGTTTTTATAAAATTTAAGTGGTTTAATATATAAAATTCAAATTATTTAATATATAAAGTTTATACTTAAATATCAAAAATCACAGTCCAATTCTATTTCATCTATAAATAAATAAAACCAATATTAATCAGCATGTTATTAGTCAAATATTAATAAGTCAATCATACTTGACTCATTGAATTTGATATTACACCCTATGTATTTAATGAACAAACTGTAAAAGGAGTATATCATTCAGTCCCCAATATACTTATCGACTCATGCAAGGTAGTTACAACACAACATCTTCCCCAAAGAATCCGGCCAAAGTTAAATTGAAGAGTAAAGTATTGGGTTCTCTGTCTCTTCTTACTGAAGCCTGAGTCACTTAATCCACATTTAGAACGTCCAACCTTGGCCATCTAGATCCATTCCTGCGAGTTAGTGACAACTTTATCAACGCCGGATTTTCTGCGGACCATTATTTTGGGCATCGTCTACCAGGCCACAGGACACTGAAATTTCAGCTTGGTTAAATCATTTTCAAGAAAATCAAATATGGGGAGTGTTTGTATTTTTATTTTTTCAAAGAAAATTAAATATTGAGAGTGTTTGAATTTTTATTCTTATCGTGAAAAAAATACCCACTAGTTTGTTCAGTTGGAGTACTTCAATAAGACTTGCAAATGTAGCAGACTTTGTATAAAAACTGGTTGAGTAAAGAAAAATTTGTAAAGCTATTCAAGCCCGCTAGGGCACCTAAATCTATGGCCATTTGAAAACACTTTAACATGGATGAGCCTTTAAGGTGTTGCGCTAGGAATAAGATGAAAAAACCTAACAATGGCCATCAACGTTTTGTTGGAAATATTAGCATTGATGTCATTCACTGAAATTATGTTAATGTATGTTGAGTTTTATTTTACAAAAGGGTAAAAGTGATGTGAAGTGCAAAGGCTATGCTAATCAATATGAAGGTTAGAAAATTGTCAATAAAGACATAATGTATTAAGACAAAGTTGAAATACATATATTTCATTAAACAGAAAATTTAGACAATACAAGTATGATGTGTCACTTGTCATCATTTCTGGGCTAATACCATGGGTGGTCAATACCTTATTTTCAAAAGTCATAACTCATTTCATGTGATACGCATTCCATGTTATACTTTTAGTAAGAGAAAGAGTATCTATGGAAGAAAGTTGTTAATGTAGGAGAATCTACCCACTTTTGAAAAATCATCAAGAACAAGTATTAGGGTATCTATGGAAGGAAGTTGTTAATGTAGGAGAATCTACCCACCTTTGAAAAATCATCAAAGACAAGTTCCAAAAAGTACAACTATCAAAAAGTGGGGTAATATCTATTTTGTAAAGGATTAAAAGAGAAATATTAGGAATTCTTTTTGGAGAAGATAGTGTTGAGAGCTTTATGGACAAGATAGTGGATCTTGAAATAATCCATGATATTGTAATTTTCTAATATAACTTGTAAACATACCATGTAATACTATAGAAATTAAATTAATTTTGATGCTTGGTTTATGTAATTGTGTTTGTGTGCATGGTAATTTGATGCATTGATGGCTTGATGTATATATGAGCTGAATTCGTTTGATGAATTAGCGCTACATGTAACGACTATGCAAACACATCAGGAATTGATGTTGCATGCAAGCAAAAGACATAGTGCGCAACATAAAAGTGTAATGGGGCCATAACCCACAGGTCCACGAGCGAGACCAAAAAAATATTCAAAACGAAAAGACTCCATGAATCATTTTCATTAGTATCAGATTCCTACGTGTAGTCAAGAGGAGAAGTGACAAAAGAAGGTACAAGTTGATTGAAGATATGGTAAGATATTTGTTTTCTCTGTGCATGTAACTGTAGAGGAAGGTGAGAATATTTACAACAACCTAGAGAAATGAGTGCCAAGTCACCAAGTCAAAGTTTGAGGGTTGAATTGGTGACTTGGCAACTTAAGGAGGCAACAAATTTGCTAAAACCCAGCCACCGAATTCCGACCAACTTCAACCGGATTCCGGGCGAAATTATGGGACGAATAATTTGACTCCTTCAGTCAAATTCCAGATTTTTAAAAAAGGCCAGGTTGTTTATAAAATAAAAAATATATATATTTTAGGAGGGTGAGCCATGACCCCCACCCTCCCCATTCAACGACCACATAACAAAAAATATTAAAATGGAGCTGGTGGCCATGACCTCGTCGGACCCCTTGCTCATATTACTGGCTGCATTTATACAGGTGGGGCCAACGGTCGTGACCCCATAGCCCCAACCCTCCACCTTATATTACGACAAATATACATATGGGTGGTGGGGGTATTACTCCCACCGCCAACCCAACCAACTCATGCCACAATTATTACGGCGCAGGTGGAAATGGTGGGGCGGGCCTGGCCCCCCAACTACCATCCTTATATTAAATGTGGCGGGTATTAAAAAAATCCTATCATGGTTTAGTAAAAATGAATTTTATCCTTAATACAGAGGGGGTGGGGTTTGACCACCCGACCCCCTCCCCCACATCAAGGATCCAAACCAATTCAGCAAACGAAAAACTTAGGGAACTCTACCGACACTTCATTATATAAACCTAGATCTCATAAGTGCACCCAGGCAGCCAGGAGAGGGCATGGAAATCGAGATAGTGGAACCATGAGTGTTGTGCAAGAGGGCAGCGGAACCATGAGATGAGCCATTTTCCATAGGGTCCATATTTTCACTTTGTCAGATTCGGGAAAATTTGATATGGATTATGCACCTCTCGACACCAAGAATCCAATGGTGCTATCCATTTATTCATCAGAGGTCTCCAATTTTTGGGCACTTTCAGCTATGGAGGTATAAAGGCATAATTTTGCATTTTATACTTGTACTTTCATTTTTTACCACTTAATGAAAGAGGGCCTCCCCACTATTTGAGCAGGGCCTGGAGACGTAGTCCCTCCTGGACGAACTCTGATATCAATTATGTGTCTTCTTGCATGATGTTAATTGCTTCTCTCTTCTTATGTTTATGCCTTTAAAGTTTTTTTTTTTAAGCTGCAGATTTCACATGTAATCCTTTAACACATCTCAAGAGAAATACCTTGGATCACTGAGCGTACCATCACCAAGAGTTTTCATTATTATTTCAGTCATTTTCATCATGGTTTCATTTAGTTAGAGACTCCATTATGTATTAGGGTTTTCAAGGTCATCAAAAACAAAATTGCACCAGCCTACACCAGTAATTAGAGGAAATGTGGGTCCCAAGTCAACTCATGAAATTTCATCAAGTATGAGGCCATTTCAGCTCATAAACACCATGTCTCCATCATTTTTCAAGAATTCATTCCAAGGGACAAATCATTTGCCACACATAGGACCAGTTTTGCTTCAAAGTATGTTTCTGACCAAATGGAGATGAATTTCAAAAAGCTGAAAGAGTTTTTTTTCAACCATAGAACATGGAAGAAAAAAATCCTTTAGTTTTTACACAGGTGTTATGGTTTGGGAGAAATGTCAAAAATATAGTTACTACAAGAGAGTTGCTACAATTCTGAAGTGACCTTGGGAAACTCAACTTTTCTGCCAGCTGGAGTGTCCAAATGAATTTCTTGATGAATGAAATAATAACTAGACAGAGCAAGCTTTCCAATAAGTTATCATGAGCTCAATTTGGAGTTCAGGAAGGCCTCCAAAATTTTCCTGCAGGAGCAAGTTGTGCATTTTTCACCCCCATTCCTCACTTATTAACTAGTCTTGGTAGAATTGATTGTTGAGGGGCTATACTTAATCATTTTTAGTGCTTTATAGGTCCATTGTGTAGTAACTAGAAATATATTTCCAACGAGCTATCATGAATCCAATTTGGACTTCGAGAAGTAATCCAAAAGTAGGTTTTAAGGTGGTGCTGCGCTTCTTGCATTCTGGCGCTGCACTCTTGGCAAAGGCGCTGCACTCCTGCCCAACTTCGATAAAAACTCCCAAAGCCTCTTGCAAGTATTTCTAGTCATCAATTCAAGGCTCCTTCAGTTATAAACAGATAATTTAACCTCATCAAATTCCTCCATACATTTCATCATTGAAAATTTCATGGTGTTCATTCTCCTTGTTTCAAGTTTTTAGTTTTCAAGCTAGAAACCCTTGTTTCACTCCCACATCCTAAATTTGTTCCCCTAAACATAAATTTACCCTTCCCACATCTCATTAAACCTTATCCCTATCCCTATATCACTAAATCTCCATTCCTAAGACACATTCCTCAAAACCCTAGCTTCTAGGCTACAAATTTCCTAGGTGGCCTCCCTATACATGTAATAAATTTCTAAATCCCATTTCCCTAAGTATTTTGATCCTTTATCACTCCCCTAAGTTCCCTAACCCCCTTTCCTACTTACCTAATTTTTCATACACCCATCCCTACTCCCTAAACCTACTATCCTACCCACTTTCTATTCCCTTTCCCTAGGATTTCAAAACAATACAAACACCATTGATAAAAAGAGAAACACCATGGATGAATAGAGAAACACCATAGAAGAAGACAAGAAGACCCATAATAAAGGAGGGAGAATCCTAAGGCATGAAACTAGACCTTGAGCAGTTCAAACCCTACTTGAAACCACCGCGCAAAGGAAACCCTAATCAAGCAGAAAGAGAAGGATAAGCTGGATTTGATTATTGATGCATCCATGATAGCATAGAATACCATATCAGGTCTCCATGAAGCATGTCTGGAGCAATTTTGAGGAAATTTTGAGAAATTGTGGAAAACTTGAAAAAAAACCTTGAAGGCACATTTTCCAAAAATATCTTGATTAATCATCTTTTTTCAGAACATATTGTGGCCAAAAAAAGATGAAATTTGAGAAACTAGAGGATGGTTTGGTTCCTAAGATATCAAAGTACAAAAAAATATCTCACGTTTTACACAGGTATTACAGAATGAGAGATACATGCAAATCTTCACATTTTTCTGCTTGTGCAAATTCCTAATTAAGTCAACTTTTTGCAGAGAATATTGTGGACAATCAGAGAAGAATATTGGGAAACGGGAGGAGGTTGTGGTTCCTAACATGCCAAGGAACAAAAAAATCTCTTGGTTCTGCAAAAACTTTCATGGTTAGGGAGATATCGCTCCATCTATGAGGCTTATTTTTGCAAAAAAAAACCTAGAAATTTGGCACAGTTTGATTGTCAGGAGCATAACACCCAAGGCGATTCTATTCTTCTAGAGGCCTCCAAATGTGAAAAGAAGACCACCATTGGATTTAAAAGGCAGCAAATAGTCAAGCTTGACACTTTGCTAAGCAATTTTTGACAATTTGACAGGGATAATGGTGAAAAAAACGACTCACAAATCTTGTTTCTGCCCTAATTTTCAGCTAGGCATTGTGCTCCTAACTATTCTTGAAGTTGGCGTTGCGCTCCTAAAACTCATGCTGCCCTCCTGACAATGTCTGAATTTTCTGATGTTTTCCTAGTTTTCTGAGTTTCGCCATGGAAAGTCATTGTTTTACTGATGTAAATGATGGATGTAAATGTAATTAAGTTTATTTTGAGTTACATAAGGGTAAATAAATTAGGTAAAAGTATTTTTGAGGATGAATGAATAGTTTCTAGTAAAGTTAGGGATGAGTCAGTTCGCTACACTCTAGGTTTGCAGTTCGGACTTTTGCGGATCAGCTCCTCAACTCATAGATTCAAACCCTGAGGTTGGGAGAATTTGTTTCATGTCTATATATTTCACTTCTAGACTTATTTCACAGGTTGGATGTTGTTGTATTGATCAGAGACACTAGTGTTTCATATTTTGGCAGGAATATATTGGATGAGTTCCAGCTATTCTTTTAAGATTCATGTGGTACTGTAATTTGGCATAATTTCTTCTTCAGTTGCATACGTATGAATGTTTTGTACTTTCCATGTTCATTCCAGTTCTATGATAAGTTTTATTCTAAATTTTGATACGCAGAATCCATATTTTATGCTTTGTTTTGAGAGAATCACCATAATTTGTTTCATTTCTTCAGTTTAAAAAGAATTCATGTATTTTCATGCTATTTTTAGCACCTCACTAATCTAATCCATGTCACCCAAAAAAACATAAAGTGTTAATGTACCTACCTACCTTGCCCCATCAGATGCCTGTAATTTTGATCTTATTTTCCCTGACCTAGTTACCTCTTTAACCTAATTCACTCATCCATCACCCACATCAACCAATAAAAACCCTTTTTCTACTATACCTAGCCTAGAACATAATTGATCCATCCCTCTTGGCTGTGATCCCTTGGATAGAGCCCTCTCCTGCCTAGTAGGGATAGCTACTTGGCGAGATCTTGGTCTATCGTTACCTTTGCTGGTCTCTTCTCAGCCTCAGAGATGCAATGGAATGTTAACAGGAGGGATACAGAGATGGAATTGGAGGTGGAGAGAGGGAGGGAATAAGAAAGACATAAAGAGTGAGAAGTGGAGAGAGAGTGAGAGGGAGTGATAAAGGAGAGAGGGAGGAATAAGAAAGACAAAGAGTGAGAAGTTGAGAGAGAGGGGAAGTGAAAAGGAGAGAGGGAGGGAAATAGTAACTGAGAGAGAGAGAGAGATGGGGGAAGAGATATGATTGGAGGGAAAAGAGAGAGAGAAATAGAGATGCAGAGAGAGGATTGGAGGGAAAATAAAGAGAGAGAAAAAGAGGATAGGAGGGAAAATAGAGAGAGAGAGAGAGAGAGAGAGAGATGGGGGAAGAGAGACGGAGGTAGGAGAGAAAGGGAGATAGAGGAAGGATGAGAGAGAGGAATTGAGAGATAGGAGGAGAGAAGGAGGGAGAGATAGAGAGATGGATTTGGAGGGGGGGAGTGGAGGAGAGAGGGAGGGATAGAGAGATGGAGTTGGAGGGGGAGAGAGGGAGGGAATAAGAAAGGCATAAAGAGTGAGAAGAGGAGAGAGAGAGGGAATGTCAAGGGGGAGATGGAGAGAGAGTGTGCATGTTTGGGAGTGAGTCTATCAATCAGTCTATCAAACAGTGCTTAACCTAATTTGAGAGCTAGAATACTTGCTGTAAAGGCAAGAAAAAAAGCTATCAAAATTTGAACATCTATTATCATCTCTTCATTCCCTCCCCAATCAGTTTGAATAAATGTGTTAGATGGATTAGTCCATTTATTCCTCTCCAGTATCAAATTTTATTATCTAGATATTGAAGGGTTCTCTATCTAAAGATATTAGATTATTGTAAAGATATTAGTTGCTCAAGGCCATAATAGGTTCTTGATCGAACCTACACAAATGGGTAGGAGTCCGAAGAAGAAAAAATAGAAGAAAAGTGATTGATACCGACAACATTTTATTCATACTGAGATAGTGGAGAGAGGGAGGGAAAGAGAAATGAAGTTGGAGGGGGAGAGAGAGGGAGGTAAGAAGAAATACATAGAGAGAGAAAGGAGGAGAGAGAGAGAGTGAGTGAGAAGGAATATGGAGAGAGATATAGAGAGGATAATAGGAGGGAAGAGAGAGAATCATGGGATAAGGAGATAAGAGGAAGGGAGAGACAGAGAGGGAGAGGAGGAGGGAGGGATAGATAGATAGATTAGAGAAAGAGAGTGCAAGTTTTGGGGGTGAAATGGAGAGACATAGGGAGATATAGATATTGATGGAAGGTGAAGAGAAAGAAGAAGAGAGAGATGGAGAGAGGGAGGGAGGGAAAAATATATTGATAGATAAGGAGTGATGAAGCGTGTGTGTTTTGGGGGTGAGATAGAGATATAAAGGAGAGATAAGGGGAGATATAGATATAGATGGAGGGGGAGAGAGGGAAGAATATTTCTTGCACTATATGCATTGAATTTAGTGTAGATGGGGATTTCTAATCCTATTTGATTGCTTGCACTAGATGCATTGATTTTATTGTAGATGTTGATTTCTAACAATATTTTATTGCTTGCACTAAATGCATTCATTTCAATGTAGATGATTTCTAATCCCATTTTATTGCTTGGACTAAATACATTGATTTCAGTGTAGATGGTGATTTCTAATCATATTTGATTTTTTGTAGTAGATGAATTGATTTCAATGTACATGATTTCTAATCCTATTTTATTGCTTGCACTAAATGCATTAATTTTAGTGTAGAAATTGGTTTTTAATTCTATTTAATTGCTTTAATTAGATGTATTGATTTCAGTGTAGATGTTGATTTCTGATTTGATGTAATTGGATGTATGATAGTACATTAATTTTAAAGTGATTGGGTTAACAATGCGCATTGATTTTAGTGTAAGCACAAAACATTATAGGCAATGTACATTTATTTTTTTGTTATAGTAATTCAACATATTAACATTTAGAGAGAAAAATACACAAGGTATTTTGTTTACTACAACAACTCGAGCTAAAAATTTAAATGGTTTACAGTTTCAATTGTCCTTTTAATATAATAGATATGAGAAGATGAAAAAACTAACAAGGGTGACAATAAGAATAGTAGAAGAAAATAGTTTGAGATTGATCACAATGAAGACTATTTGTAATTGACTACATTCTTATTACTCACATTTTCTATCGTTCAACACTACTACAATGTCACTTTGCATTCAAAAATTTTATTTCATCATTTTCCATCATTAAAGTTATTAACAATATTTATCATCTCAACAAAACGAGGTAACTAAGAAAATTTAAAACTAATGACCAAATTAATCTTATACATATTTAGCATATTAAAATTAGTATATTAATATTAGATTTATTTACATATTATTGATAAAATTAATCATATGTTCGATAGATTTTCCTTGCTAGCACACCAGTGAAACCAACATAAATCCATCTTAACTCTGGATCTATCAAGCGTCCACAGGGATCAAATCTCTAGAGGTGCAAACCTCTCCTCAAGTTTTGCACTCAGAAAAGAGGTGCAACTCAAGTTTTTCACTCAAAAAAGAGGTTTGCACCTCGAGAGATATGATGGGCTTGATAGATCTGATCTCTCTCATGACTTGATAGATCTGGAATTAAAATAAATCTAGTTTAAAAAAAATTCAAATTTTCATTAAACTCTACACCATTTTAATATAAAAGTTTGGCTTTCATTAACCTTTACACCATTTTAGCAATAGGATTTCATTGGCTAATAAATTATATAGATTTTTTATGATTTATTTATTTTTTCAGAAAGGAAAGAAAAGTTGTTTATATTAAGGAAATAAATAGTACATTATCATATTCATATGTCCACTGGCATCAGCCCAGAACCCCTGATCCAAACCCATAAAAATGCCATAATCATAAGCATTCAGCTCAGCATAACCTATAGAAGATGAGGATAGTGAACTTGGATCATCCCATAAACAACATTCAACATAAAGAAGAATTTTTCACACCGAGTCATGAAGACTTATACCTACAAGAGCATATACTAGGATAAAAGCAATATATACAGAGACCAAAAATTCCAGCATCTAGTCAATTGATCATCAAAGAGAAAAAATGCCTCAAAGCATGGGGCCCATAGTAAGATAGATAAGAACCCCATGTGAATGGACTGAACCATTTCCAACATTCGAACAAAGGGAGCAGGCTCACTTGATTATGACCCGACTCGCTTGCAAGTGAACAGGCTCGCCTGCTTGAGACACTTTTACAAAAACAAGCCATAAACTTACCTCCAGACTCATATGTGCACGTGACATATACTTTCGATGTCATTAGTTAAACATATAGCCTTAACCAAAAAAAATATTGAGCGCTCATGGCATAGGAAATTCAAAATTCTGAATCACCTGAGCATCTTAGAAATGTGAAATGTGTATACTACCAAAAGGAACAGATATTCCTTTCTTAGAGAGTCCATCAACATGTGATTTGATTTCTCTGAAAATATGCCACATAGGCAGGTCATTTAGCTTGATCAAGAGATTTTTTACATGATCAATCCATCCTAGCAAACCATTTAGGTGAAAGCAAGACTTCCCTGAAAGCCCATCTATGATGATCTTGGAATCACCATAGATATTAACTAAATGCAACCCCAAATTGAAAGCCACCCAAAGCCCACTCCATAAAGCAAGAAGTTGAGCTTTATTGTTTGGGTTGTAGAAATTTGAATAATAGCTGAATTATTCACCGAGATTATCCTGATTACACACTATTTAAGCTTCATGCATAATACATAACCTCTTCTACAATTTATCGTCAATTTGTGGAATTAGAAGCAGTTGCATGCGCACATTAAAACAATAATCAAGCACACATATAACACAGTATGTAATGGGGAAAGCATTCAGTTGAAAACCCCCAACTATCTGTATATTATAATGATAGAGAACATGTAACAATACATAGCACAAAGCTCCTCACAGCTCTTAGCACTATCTCACACGCTACACACAAACTAGCTCAGATATGAACAAGTCACAAGTTCAATTCTCCTCCACAAGTCTGCCTGCCTCTACTGCGCAATCCAAGATGAATAATGATGAGATCCAAGTTCGAATCCCACTGGCTTGTACTACACAATCCTCATTGGCAATCTCAATCAATGTGTTTGCAAATCTCATGCACAGCTATAGTCACAACTGATAGTAGACTCACCCTTTCACCCACCTCTAACACTGGTCTCCACTGAACTGTCCATGCACTGCAGTTAACTGATGTATTCTTTAGTTGATTTATGAGTTAATAATTAGTGAAATAATTAATAATTAATTCACACCACTCATCACTAGTGTATTTATCAGTTAGACTAAATACAACTAGTTCAACTAAGTTAAACCGAACACAACTCCACCAACTGCCTCATCAACTCCACCAAACTCTGCCACATGAGTTCTAACTGAAGTCAACCATGCAATAGCTCAACTAACCCCTAGGAATAGCGTAATTCCTTCTGTCAGCTGCATGTGCCACATCCAAGCATCAAACTGAAGTGCTCCAAGAGGATAAGATAATGTTTATAGTCTAAATATTATTAAGGGATAATAATATTTGACTGTTCTATTTTTAGCCTGGCAGTCTAAAAATAGAAACCGCCCAATGTCTAAAAATAGAGGTCCATCTATTTTTACCAACTCGACCAATCATCCATAAATAGCATCCTGCAACTCATAGACCATGATCCATATGTCTAAAAATAGACTTTGCGCCAAAAATAGCCTGCGGGCCCACTTAGTGAAGGCGATTTCATTTCACTAAGCTCCATCATCTTGTTGCATTTTCAACACTCCCTCTCAACAAGATATGGATTATCTGCAACCCCTATCCTGCCTCTGTGGTATTCGAATTTTCTCCTGGTGAGCGCCTTCGTCAAGATGTCAGCATCCTGATCCTCCGTGGGAATGTATGAAAGTAACATGATTCTCCGCTACACACAATCTCTGATATGATGGTACCTGATGTTGATGTGTTTGGATCTATCATGAAATACTGGATTAGCCGAGAGTTTAATGCAACTTTGGTTATCACAATAAATCACAGTAGGCTCCAAGTGTGACCCGAACAACCCGACCAGGATCTTCCTCATCCATATAGCCTCGCATGAAACCAAGCTTACTGCCATATACTCGGCCTCTGCTAAACTGAGTGCCACGGATCTATGCTTCCTGCTATACCAAGAAACTGTTGTCGACCCGATACTTAAGATCCCTCCAGATGTGCTCTTTCTGTCCGTTGGGCTCCCTACCTAATCTGCATCCATGAAGCCACATAGCTTCACCTCATGCTCCTGTCTGTACCACAATCCATATCCCGATGTGCCTCTAAGATAACGAAATACATGCTTGCCTGCCTTCCAGAAGAGCTTGGTAGGCTTAACCATAGCTTGTGAAAGTTGGTTAACAGCATAGCATATATCGGGTCGTGTATTGACCCGGGACATGTTTACCCTACCAATCGTCGATAAACAACCTGGCGTCCACTACCCGCCGAAGTAGCATCCTCTCTCCACCCCCCTCCAGGAAGAGGAGTTATCAACAGGCTTGCGCCCATGCATGTTGAACTTCTCCGCAAGATCTCCCGGGTGCATACTTACCCCGAGAAACAAAAATTCCATCACTTCTACCGCCAAATTTCCAATCCCGTGAAAGACAATGAAGGAGGCCCAAGTCCTTCATCTCAAACTCTCTAGCAAGATCCCCCTTGCATGAAAGTATCAACAGCTCATCACCCGTCAAAATCAGATCATCTACATACAGTACAATGATCAGCAACTTCCCCTCCACCACAATCTGGTACAGGTTAGGATCCGCCTCACTCTTGGAGAATCCAAGTCCTGTGAAATAACTGTCTATCCGTGTGTACCAAGCACGAGGTGCTTGCTTCAGCCCGTACAGTGCTCTCTTGAGTCGGCAAACATGCGACTCACTGCTGAAGATCTCGAAACCTTCAGGCTACTCTATGTACACCTCCTCCTCAATGACTCCATTGAGGAACGCAGTCTTCACATCCATCTAATGGATGTGCCACCCCATCTGCGCTGAGAGAGCTAGGATCGTCCGTATGGAAGAATACCTTGCGACAGGTGCAAAGGTCTCCTCATAATCGATCCCCTCTATCTGTGAGAAGCCTCGGGAAACAAATCTTGCCTTGTACTTCTCCACACTCCCGTCAGCTGCCTGCTTCACTTTGTAGATCCATCTTGAGTCCACCACTGATTTCCCTTCTGGTCTCGGGACAATCTCCCATGCACTGTTTCTGACAATCGAATCATACTCTTCCACCATGGCATCTACCCATGCGGGGTCCTCCACAGCTTCCTCGAAAGAGGATGGCTCTGTCACGATACACTTGCTCATAAGAGCCATGTATCCATTATACCGGTCAGGTGACTGTCTCTGTCTGCGCTGTGATGTAGGTGCTCCTACAACCTTCTCTGCATCTTGAGCCAGTCGCTCAGCTTCTGTAGTGCGCTTCCGCCCTCTGATGGTTGGCGCTACTTGAGTGGTCTCTTCCACTCCATGAACCTCATCTTGTGGCTGATCCACATCCTGAGACTCATCCTTAGGAACTAATAGCTCCTCATCTGCATGCAAGTGTGGCTCCCTCTCAAGCGAACACTTCATGGCTTTCTCCTCATGAAATTTGATATCCCGTCGTACAACAGTCTTGCGACTGTCTGGAAAATACACACGATAGTTGTGGGGCGTATCAGTGTACCCCACAAATAAAACAACCTTTGCAGTCGGCTCTAGCTTCTTCCTGGCATCCTTAGTCACATGAATGTAAACGAGTGAACCAAAAATCCTCAAATAGAATGCGGTGCCTCTTACCAGAAAACGCCTCCTCGGGTGTACTCATGCCAAGTATCCTATGAGGACAACGGTTCTTTATATACTACCAGTTTTGCATGCCTACGCCTGTAGTGAATAGGTAGGCAGCAGTCTGTGCAACATCACCGGTGCGGCACACGATCGTTCTGTTCTTGGCTCCATGACCCGGTTTTCTTTGTGGGTTGTGGGGTCTTGTGAGCTCTCCCGGGGCCCTTTTGCACTACAAAAGTCCTTGAATTCGCCAGAGATGAATTCACCACCATTTTCACTCCTAAGAGCCTTCACCTGCTTCCCCGATTCTTTCTCAACCAGTGCCTTGAACTCACAGAACTTTGAGTATGTCTCGTTCTTCTTCTGCATGAAGAAGATCCAGCACTTCCGAGAGAAATCATCAACAAAGATCACATAGTACTTGTGCTTTGCTGTCGAAGCTACTGAGAAAGGTCCACACACGTCTGTGTGAATTCTCTCAAGGATCGTCGTGGCGCGACTATCCTTCTCGTGAAAAGTGGCTTTCACAAATTTTCCCAAGGTACACCCCTTGCACTGATCTGACTGCGCAAGAGTGCCTTTAGGAAGCCCAGTAGAAATCTGCTGCAGTATCTTCAAAGCTCCATGGTGAAGGTGGCCCAATCTCCGGTGCCACAACTCGCCATCATCCTGGCTCACCACTCCTTCAGCCTTGCATGCCATTGTTGCACAGCCATCTACATGCAATTGATAAAGGTTCTTGACTCGAACCCCTATCTTCCAGGTTTCTCCAGTTGTCTTACTGCGCAGGAAAGCCTTTCCCTCGCTGAAGACAACATCATACCCCTTGTCTTCTAACATCGCCAGAGAGATAAGATTCTTCTTCAATCCTGGAACATGCATCACGTCCTTCAATACGAAGGGTTTACCAGACTCCCTCTCAAAGGAAATGGTACCAATATCGGTCGCACTGTATCTACCATCATCGCCCATCTCGATGTGCACTCCAAGATCTTTCTCATCCGGATCAGTAAACAAATCTCGATCTCCTGTCATGTGAAAAGACGCACCAACATCCAAGAACCAGCTGAACCCATCACACTTGATACCCGAACGTACGATCGGCGAAAAATCAGGCTCAAATTGCGAGGCTAAGGGGCCTCTCCGAAGGCTGAGATCCGGCGGCCATGCTTATTTTCTTCTTTTGTGGACAATTTGTGGCATAATGTCGTCTTTGGTATTGATCAAAGCACTTCACCTTGGACATGTCTTGCTTTTCATTTTCCATGCCGGGATGAAAGCCACCAACCTCTTCCCTTCTTTCCCTGTGACTGACACAATTTCTCCTGAGGATACCTTTGATGAAGGAACCGAGTCCTCAGTACTCGCATTATCTCCTCTTGCATGAGATCACGATCAATCACTCCCCGCCACAACGAACTGTGGAAGCCATTGATGGAGGTCCGTGGGGAATGCCAACTCTTAGGAAGCCCAAGGAGAGCCAAGCTCACCAAGTCCTCATCATCTATAGTCACCCCCACACTTCCCAACTCATCCTGCATTGGGTGAACTTCGTGAGGTACTTGGGCATACTGTCGCCTTTCTCCATCTTTATGTTTCTGAGTTTATCCTTGAGCGCCAACTTCCTCTGGTCGCTCTTGCTTTGGAATAAATCTGTCAACGCTTTCCACATCAAGTATGGAGAAGTTTTTCCATGCAGGCTGGATACAATGTGATCCTTCACGCCCTCCAACAAAATCCTTCGACATTTTGTTGTCTTATTTTGCCAAGCCTCAACTTGAGCAGCATCAGTAGGCTTTGGGACTTCAACATCTATGAACTCCTTCAACCCATTGTCATCTAACACCGCCTCCATCCTGTCCTTCCATGCAACATAATTCGAGCTACCCTCAAGGGCATACTCCAATCGCAATCCGTTGAAAGACATTTCAACTTCGACACCAAGAAAACTCTGCTGCAAATTCGAATTCCACCAGCTCAAAACTCAACTGCTTCTGATCTGTGAGAACAAAGTATTTCTAGCACAGAGATCGACTGTAGGGGCATTTACTGGATATATCACCTTTCAAAGAAAGGATGGATCCAGAGGCTACCTGGCCTGCTTACAGACTCTGTCTATCGAAATAAATTGTAATCACTGTAATAGATCCGATGATCAATTCTCGCTTTGATACCATGTAGAAATTTGAATAATAGCTGAATTATTCACCGAGATTATCCTGATTACACACTATTTAAGCTTCATGCATAATACATAACCTCTTCTACAATTGATCATCAATTTGCGGAATTAGAAGCAGTCGCATGCGCACATTAAAACAATAATCAAGCACACATATAACACAGTATGTAATGGGGAAAGCTTACAGCTGAAAACCCCCAACTATCTGTATATTATAATGATAGAGAACATGTAACAATACATAGCACAAAATCCTCACAAGCTCTCAGCACTATCTCCAATTGTTACACACTAACTAGCTCAGATATGAACAAGTCACAAGTTCAAATCTCCTCCACCTGTTAGCCTGCCTCTACTGCGCAATCCAAGATGAATAATGATGAGATCCAAGTTAGAATCCCACTGGCTTGTACTGCGCAATCCTCATTGGCAATCTCAATCAATGTGTGTGCAAATCTCATGCACAGCTATAGTCACAACTGATAGTAGACTCACCCTTTCACCCACCTCTAACAATAGTCTCCACTGAACTGTCCATGCATTGCAGTTAACTGATGTATTCTTTAGTTGATTTATGAGTTAATAATTAGTGAATTAATTAATAATTAATTCACACCACTCATCACTAGTGTATTTTCAGTTAGACTAAATACAACTAGTTCAACTAAGTTAAACCGAACACAACTCCACCAACTGTCTCATCAACTCCACCAAACTCTGCCACATGAGTTCTAACTGAAGTCAACCATGCAATAGCTCAACTAACCCTTAGGAAAAGTGTATTTCCTTCTGTCAGCTGCATGTGCCACATCCAAGCATCAAACTGAAGTGCTCCAAAAGGATAAGATAATGTTTATAGTCTAAATATTATTAAGGGTTAATAATATTTGACTGTTCTATTTTTAGCTCGACAGTCTAAAAATAGAAACCGCCCAATGTCTAAAAATAGAGTTCCATCTATTTTTACCAACTCGACCAATCATCCATAAATATCATCCTGCAACTCATAGACCATGATCCATATGTCTAAAAATAGACATAGTCTAAAAATAGACTTTGCGCCAAAAATAGCCTGCGGGCCCACTTAGTGAAGGCGACTTCATTTCACTAAGCTCCATCCTCTTGTTGCATTTTCAACATGGGCCCATCCCACCATTCCATAAGATATGATATCTCTCTGAACTCTCTAATTTTATCCACGCACCACAGCCACAACACCCCCGTTGCTATGTACCATCAAAGAAAACCGTCAGCAAAGAAATAGGGTGCAGATGAATACAAATGGACAAATCCTTGGTAGACGAAACAGAGGAGGGCCAACCAGCGATCCAAGTCATAATAGCACCATGAATGTGAGCAATGATAGCTGGCTTCCCATCCAAGATAAGGCGATTACAAGCAAGCCAAACCTCCCAAAACAAAAATAAGGGCAAAGATTTAAATTTACCTTTGATTGCACCCCAAACCTCAAGGGTATTAATGAATTATCTGATCTCCATTCTGGATCAATGAGATAGTGTGAAAACAGAGACCATATCTTAAGAGTAATAGAGCATGAAAAGAACAGATGGGAAGTTGATTCATTGTGAGCATGGCATAGGGAACACCATCCAGGCTCATGAAATCCTCGTTTAATAAGGCAATCCAAAGTCAGAATTTTCCCCTTCCATACAAGTCATCAAAACAATGGTATCTTATTTGGAATTTTCCATCCCCAGAAAGACTAGAAAGGGGAAGGAGTCTTATCACCAAGTTGATTATAGATAATATGAAAATATATATCTTTCACTACCAACCCATCCCCAATCATAATCCCATCCCAAACAATCTGGTCACCCTCATGATGAAGGCAAAGTCCACCCGCGTGTAACTTAGTCACGTAACGATACCATGATCCAGCGTCCAAATCTGACACCCCCAGATGTTCTGCTGATTTCCAAATCCGAGAGTCGTGTTGCCAACACAAAATCACCTGAGATAAATAAAATATGCCACAGTGAGCCAACCTGTGAATGAGTCTATTCTCCAACATCTAGCCATCTCCAATACCCATAACTCTATCACATCCCAGTGTGATACTTTGACCATTTCCTAATTTCCATACTAATCATTCAACGATTAAAAATATAACTTTCTTAAAGCTCCTCCATATTTGGGAGTCGGACTTTGATTCCCTATATAGCTGCAAAAAAGGATCACCCTTCACATATTTGAATTGCACTATGTTAGACCAGATTCCATGACCTTTTAAAACGTAGCCAGAGGGACTTAATGAGAAGTGCATTTGAGAATGCACGAACCTTCAGGGGACCCCAAACTCCTTCTATATAGTGCATTGTTTTACATATCCGCAATTTAATTTTATTGTTTTACACTTTGTGAACTTAATTTTAATATAAAATTTGTGTTTATAAGTGAAAAAGAAAAATTAAATATTTTTAAAGATAACTTATTAAATTAAATTTTTTAACAAAATTAATTTTAAAATTTTTATTTATTTTATATTTTTGTTAATAGAAAATTATGAATAAAATATAAATAATTTAAAAAAAAATTGTATTTTTAGAACATCAAAAAAATAATAATGGAAATTTGGAATATTAAAAAATAATTATATTTTTAGAACTCAAAATCTTAAAATTTAATTGTATTTTTTGAACGCAAAATTTTGAAGTTTGATGGCGGTAATTTGGATTTTACAAAAATTCTTACTAAATTCTATAAAAATATAGTGAGAATTTCCATAATTTTGAACAAATTAGTAAGCTAATTAAACTAGAACTATTATTATATATTTTTCTAAATTTATTTATTTTGAAGTGAATAATTTTATATATAATCCAACATTTAAAAAAATAAATTATTCCAAAAAATTCTAAATTTCATTGATAGCATTTCATCATCCTGCTCTGAATTAGAGTCCAGAATCTGATCTAATGGATGTTCCACGCTAATTTTGCATGTAGTCACAATCACAAGAATATCATTAAATTCCACATTGATTTCGCTTGTAATCATAGGAATGCCATTGAATCGGACATAGATCATTAAATGGAATCAGCACGGTTCATGGAGTCCGGAAATTTTATAAATAAATATTAAGAATCTAGCTGTATTTAATGTTATTTTTTTAATTTATTTTGTGTTTAAAATTTAGTCGGAATTTATTAAAATCATATGTAATTTGATGGGTAAATTTTGTAAGATTTCTCACGGTGTTGAATCTATATAGAGTCAAAAAAATCAGTTTAAACAACACAAATCAAAATTTCACCTCAATTTATTTTTGCAGATTTATAACCAGAAAATCCACCAAAAACTCTAAAAAATTAAATTAAATACAACTCCATAAACCAGACTTAATTCGCTGATCATGCAAAAGTTAAATTTAAACAAAGACTGGATGAGTGAAATAAAACCCAGAACAAATTGTTAGTCGTTGAATTTAAGTCATGCAATTGTTAAATTAACATTAAAAAAAAAACTGAAATGAACTAAACTGAACTGGGAGATCAGTTGGAATTCCATTAAAAACCACAACAGCTGGTTGTATCATGCAATAGAGAATTGGACATAAAAAACAGGGCCACTACGAGCGATCATGTCAATCTAAATCCCATACAATTGACAGTGCTACTTCTTCATCTTCTGCGGTGATCAGTTCCTTCTCTGGTAAGCGATGCGAAACGTACAAGTGGCAGGATCCCACCAAAAGATGACGACATCGCCTACCCTCAAATCCTTGGTTGCCACGTAGTCAGCCCAACCCTGGTTCAACACAAAGGATCTGCTGCTTCTCCATCGCTTGAACTTCAATTCAATTCTTGGCCGCTCTCCAATATTTCCATTGCGATTACCATTACCTGCATCCATATCAACTACCCAAATCCTGCATCCATCGCCTTCAGTGATACGTAGGTTTTCCAATGGAGTGAAGAATTGCAGACATCTCATGGCTGAATCAGTTGGAATAATTAACCGGCTGAACCTTCTATCTGTGTCACTCGCAGTCAAAGCTTTTGAAAAACCTGTCCCCATTGACATCAACGTTTGGCATGCTACCACAGTACCAGAATCCATCTTCCACCCGTCTTTTTTTGATATACAATTTTTTTTTTTTCAGAAGAAAAAAAACGCTGTATATATTAAAAGAAATATATAACAGTACATGATCATCAATACATTCTCAAACTGTTATTTAAAATAGCCAGAAAACACCATATACCAAATACATCCAGAATACATCTCAGAAGAGAAGTTATTCGATGTTCATCGCCAACAATATAACGGGTAGTATAAAAACGACCCACGAGATCGTCCCTGTATACATTGAAAAGAACATACAGCATCATATTCATGACAATGAGGAAATAAAAGATAACTGAAATGAAAGAAGGCAAACAAAAAAGTGTGTTCCATATTGTCTTCCATGATTGATAAGAGACAGTCTGGCTTGTGCAAATTACCAAGTCATACAAATCTTGTGGTTCAATTTCTAACAAAATTATGTATACTTTTCCAGACCTTAGTCACAAGATTTGGTCTTACCCATCTTGTGAAATTTTAACAAGACTGTACATATAGCTGCTCCAAACTTTATTTCTTCAATTAAAAATAAATAAATTATAAATTCAAAATCAAACCTGGCTTGAGCTTGTAATTGGGCTAAGGACAGCTCGACCTTGTTCTTCGATGGAACCTCGGATTGAAGTCCCGTATCTACGAGTGCAAAAATCTCACTACAAAGCTTGATCTGAAACCAGACATGGATTTGCCTCAGAATAAGTAGCCTACTTATATAAACATACAAAACCATCGAATCCTCGGCGATATTGTTCACATGACATAAAACTTCTCGGCATCACGATTATTTCACCGCACGAGTTTACAAAAGTGTCATCGAAATATCTGTCCGGGGAATATCAATCCTTAAATATTGAAAATTTAAGGAGGCATAGCTATTCTCACACGCTGAGCTCCTATAAAATAGTTACGGTCATATAAACATCTTGTTCTTGTTTCTGTGCGTCAAGTTGGAGAGCAAAACTTTGCATGATTCCTATGTGGTTGTCTTTCTTTTTTTTCTTTTTTTTCTTTCTTTCTTTTCTTTTTTTTTTTTTGTAAATTTAGTAGTTTTTTGCTATTTTTTATTTATCTTTTGAAAGCAGGTTACAGAGATAGAAAATTTGTGGCCTCAACTTGCCCATAGAAAACCAGATCTATTGGCCACCTTATTGCTTTAAAAGCCATCCAAAACCGAAAAAGTTTCATTCTACTGCTTGTTTCATAGGCTATCTGACTATTTAATCTATTATCAAAGTAATTGTTTGGACCTATAGTCCTTTGCATAAAACCAAAATTCATCTTATAAAAGAAACTAAACTTCTATCCATCTGAAGATTCAATTGCGGCAGGATCCTTTGCAGTGGATCCTGGCATATCAGCTTGTTGCAGTAATTGGATCTGCTTCTCCAGTCTTCCAATACAATCATCAATTCTACCAATGTGGTCAGTGACTTGGTACTAAGTAACCTTGATGTGTTGCAACTGGATGTCAATATCTTGCAATAGTTCTAATATTTTTGGTTCTGGCTTCTCTCTGGTAGAATGAAAACTCTGCATTGCCTTGGCTATCAGACATTTGACAATCCAATATGTGTGGACTGTTTGATTAAAAAGTGATAGGCGACCTCTAGTATTTCCAGGATCAGTCACAAAGCCCATAATCTCTGCTTCTGCATCATTGTCTTCCTCATTTTGCTGGATTTCTCTTTCCCAACCATATATTTCCTGTCTGTGTGATGAATTGCCAAGTGAATAGGTAGTTGAGAGGTTCATTAACACCTCTTCCTTTGTCTTACTGCCTCTTTTTTTGTTCTTCTCTGCTGGTTGCACCATCTTCTGTTTCCCCTTGTCAGTAGTATAGGATGATGAATTCCTTGTTTGCCTTTTAACCATTGTGAGCTGACTTACAGGAGCTTGTGCTTTGGAATAAAAACAAACAAATAAGAAATAGAAATAACAATTAAACTTTCTAACTTGTTTCCGATGGACGATTGTGAAACTCCTCGACGTTAGTGTGAAAGTTGTTGATATCATTAAGAATCCAGTGAACCCAGAAATAATTTAGAATCCAGTGATATACCAAGAGCCTACGAACAATTATGTCGTGACAAAGACTGTTTGGAAAGGTATGAGGTTGACAGGACGTTGTCTTTCTCAATCCACACATAATTTAGCTACAAATGCAAATATTAATGCTTTAATTTAATTTAGAGATGAAATCATTTTTTCAGTATTTATTTTTAATTTTAAATCAAATTTGGTAAATGTTTTTATAAAATTTAAATTGTTTAATATATAAAATTCAAATTATTTAATATATAAAATTTTTACTTAAATATCAAAAATCACAGTCCACTTCTATTTCATCTATAAATAAATAAAACCAATATTAATCAGCATGTTATTAGTCAAATATTAATAAGTCAATCATAATTGACTCATTGAATTTGATATTACACCCTATGTAATTAATGAACAAACTGTAAAAGGAGTATATCATTCAGTCCCCAATATACTTATCGACTCATGCAAGGTAGTTACAACACAACATCTTCCCCAAAGAATCCGGCCAAAGTTAAATTGAAGAGTAAAGTATTGGGTTCTCTGTCTCTTCTTACTGAAGCCTGAGTCACTTAATCCACATTTAGAACGTCCAACCTTGGCCATCTATATCCATTCCTGCGAGTTAGTGACAACTTTATCAACGCCGGATTTTCTTCGGACCATTATTTTGGGCATCGTCTCCCAGGCCACAGGACACTGAAATTTCAGCTTGGTTAAATCATTTTCAAGAAAATCAAATATGGGGAGTGTTTGTATTTTTATTTTTTCAAAGAAAATTAAATATTGAGAGTGTTTGAATTTTTATTCTTATCGTGAAAAAAATACCCACTAGTTTGTTCAGTTGGAGTACTTCAATAAGACTTGCAAATGTAGCAGACTTTGTATAAAAACTGGTTGAGTAAAGAAAAATTTATAAAGCTATTCAAGCCCGCTAGGGCACCTAAATCTATGGCCATTTGAAAAAACTTTAAAATGGATGAGCCTTTAAGTTGTGTGCTAGGAATAAGATGAAAAAACCTAACAATGTCCATCAACGTTTTGTTGGAAATATTGGCATTGATGTCATTAATTGAAATTATGTTAATGTATGTTGAGTTTTATTTTACAAAACGGTAAAAGTGATGTGAAGTGCAAAGGCTATGCTAATCAATATGAAGGTTAGAAAATTGTCAATAAAGACATAATGTATTAAGACAAAGTTGAAATACATATATTTCATTAAACAGAAAATGTAGACAATACAAGTATGATGTGTCACTTGTCATCATTTCTGATTGAAATGTTACAATATCTTTTTCTATTACAAATAAATGAACATAAAGTAAGAGAACAGTTTTCTTTTGGAAGCCCAAGGGACAATGCTTCACTTCATATTCTACAAGGAAGACAAACAACCAAAGAGGCTTGCTTACAAAAGGCACAACATAGAGCAGAAGTTTGTTGGTTTTTTCAAGGAAAGAAAAGGAGAGTTTTTGTACAAAGACATTGATGGACAAGGGGAAGAGAAAGTGTAAGAGGATAAGCAATTGAGCAATGAAGTTGATAGAAGAATGGTCTATGAGGTAACTAGCATCTAAAGCTTGATGTTCTAATTGTAAAATTTATGTCCTCCTATATGTTGTAATTCGAAGAGGAACATGTTGTTCCCTGTTGAGGTAGGAGTCTCTTGTGGGTTGTAGCCTATAGAAAATTTGTGGGAGTTGGAGCTTCCTTGGAGATAGTAGCCTCTTGTAAGTAGGAGCCTACAAAAATCTGATGTAATAAGGAGTAGCAACCTGCCTTCACATCACTTTTTGCCTAATATTCATGGTTTTCTCCCTTCGGGGTTTCCACTCATATCTTGTGTCCTTGTGTGTTTATTATGACTGCTATGTGAATGGCATTTGACTGCTATGTGAATGGCATTTAACTCTTGATAAGAAATTTGAAAACTCTCTTCATGACACCTGCAAAATGAATTCAATATAACATGAACATGAAAAAAAATAGTTGAATAATAAATAAAGATGAGCAAAGGAAAATAATATTAAATCACTGATTCACCCCCTCTCTCAGTAATTTCCCATCTTAAATATCAATTGGTATTAGAGCCAAGTTCCATCAGTAACAATATAACAACTGGAAGGAGGTCCTAAGTCACCAAAATGGCTACTCTAGAAGGATGCTCAACAAATAAATCCCCATTATTTACTGGTATAAACTCTGCTTTCTGGAAAGTGAGAATGAATACCTACTTAATGTCTCTTGGAATAGAAGTCTAGGTTGCGGTGATGGTACAATATGAAGAACCAAAGGAAGGGACCAGTGACAGAGATGCCAAACTATATTTCATAGCAAATGCAAAAGCAATGAATGCACTTTTCAGTGGTCTATGTGAGTCATAATTTATCAAAGTAATGCATTGTCAAACAACCAAAGAAATTTGGGATAAATTAGAAAACATTCATGAGGGAGATAAAAGGGTAAAGATGGCTACATTGCAAGTATATAGAACACAGTTTAAGACCTTAAAAATGAATGAAGATGAAGATATAGCTAAATTATTCTTAAGAGTTGTTGAAGTCGTGAACATCATGATAGGTCTAGGGGAAAAAATCAAAGAAAGTGTAATAGTTTATAAAATATTGAGATCATTGCCATCTAAATTTAATTATAACGTTTCGACCATACAAAAAAAAATAGAATTTGAAGGGTTGACCAGGGACCAATTACTTGGGACCTTGACAGCATATGAGATGAGAATTCCAAAATGGAAGTCAAACATCAGGGAGGCAACCTTCAAGGTAGAAAAGTTCATAGAAGAAAAGGAATGTCCATGCTCAGATTCTGTTGAAGAAGAATCAAAATTCGTTAGAAGATTGAAGAAAGGCATAGGTAAGTACAAAGGGAAGCTTCCATTTAAGTGCTTTAATTGTGGAAGAGTGGGGAATTATGTCTCAAAATGTCCCTATAAGAAAGAAGGAAATCAGCCAAAAGGGAAAGAGAAAAACAAATTCAATAATATGCATAAAGAGAAAAGATTTAATTAAAAAACATTTTATGCTCAACAAGATAGCAGTGCATCTGAAAGATCAGACGAATCCTCTAGTGACAATGGAACCTCTGAATTCATTTTGATGGCCTAGGAAGAGCTTGAAAAAGATATTATGAAATATGAAGAAGAAGGTGAGGTAGATCTTGAGGCGGAGTTAGTTAGTGCCCTGAATGAAATAGAAATGCTTAAACTCAAGAATAGAAAACAGAAAGAGATTCTTCTAAAATATGTAAAAGAATAATAAAATTCAGAAGACATTATCAAGTGTAAAGTTGAACTTGAAGAGGCAAAGAAGGTGGAAGATATTATGATGCAACAAATAAAAGAGAAAAATCAGGATTGTGAAAGATTGGAAGAAGAGGTGGTAAATATGAGGAAGAAGTTAGAGAAGGCTCAAATTTAATTAACTATGAACATTCAATAGATAAAAGGTTCTGAACAGTTAAACAAAATATTAAATGCTCAAAGATCTCCACTTGTAAATATTGGGATAGGCTATGAAGGAGAATCTAGTAAGTCTAAGGTAGAGGATAATAAGGCAATCACTTTTGTAAAATTTGTCATAGGACACAATGATAATTCTCATCAAGATGAGAACAAAAATCTGGGCAACAGTTCAACATCAAATGAACAACTGCAAAGAACCACTACTAAGAAAAACCAGGAGACAAAAGGAGTGAAAAATCAAACAACAAATGAGCGTAGATCATATTGTTTCAGAAGACATAATTTTCAAATATCTAGATGGGTATATCCCCAAACATCACCCTTTACCAGATACATATATTTCTTCTACGGGTAATTCTATTGCTGTAAGAAATTTGGACATAAAGCCATGAACTGTAGAGCTTGTGTAAAAAGATTTGATTTTTGGAATTCAAAAGGAATTAATGATAATAATGGATTCACACGTGTATATACTCCTCTCCATAATTCTATCATATGTTTTTATTGTCACAAGATTGGACACAATTCATATGAATGTCATCTTAGGGACAATAAACCTTCATCTCAGAATAACTATAGAACAAATGGATGCATGCAATGGAGAAAGAAGATTAATAAGTGTGATCTAGTTCTATATGCTCAAGATAAAAACTGTCAATGGTATGTGGATAGTGGCTGCTCTAGACATATGGCCGGAGACATAAGAAAGTTTGTAACCTTGGATGAAAAGAAATCTGGTAATGTCACATTCGACAATGATAAAGCAGGGAAAATTAAAGGAAAAGGAACAATCAATCTGAATAATGGAAGAGGAAAGGCTCAAGATGTATTGTTTGTAGATGGTCTAAAACACGATATGCTAAGTGTAAGTCAAATGTGTGACAAAGGTTGTGAGGTCCTCTTCAGAGCTCAACATTGTGAAGTCAAGTCAATCACTACAGGAAAAACTTTGGTTAAGGGAGTTCGAACAGAGATTATTGTATATATCATGAAATATGAGAGTGAAGGATGCTACATCAACAAAATTGATGAATCTTGGCTATGGCATAGAAGGTTGGGACATCTCAATTTTGATCACATCATCAAACTTAGCAAGAAGAAAGCAGTTAGAGACCTGCGAACAATTAAAAATCCCCAAAATACTATATGTAGGTCCTGCCAAATGGGAAAAAAAAGTCAAAGACCAGCTGTCATGTAGTAAGCCTCTACAACTAGTTCACATGGATCTGTGCAGGCCTTCAAGAACATATGCACCAGGAGGAGGAAAATATTTCATGTTAATAATCGACAACTATTCTAGATTGGCATGGGTGGCATTTGTCATATACAAGTATAAAGCATTTGAAAAATTCAAAATATTTAAGGTACTGGTAGAAAACCAAACATGATGTAAAATAAAGTGCATCAGATCAGATAGAGGAGGTGAATTCACATCAGATGAGTTTGTGGACCTGTGTAATGAATTTGGGATAAAACAACAGTACACTGTGGTAGATACACCTCAACAGAATGGAATTGCAAAGAGGAAAAACAAGTATGTTCAAAAAATAGCCAGAGATATGATGCAATAAAGAAACATCTATCAAACCTACTGGGCAGAGGAAATACATACAAAAATACATATGCTCAACAAGGCACATCTCATACCAAACTGTGAAAAGACACCATATGAACTATGGCATGGGAAACCAGCATCAATCAAGCATTTCAGGGTTTTCGGTAGTCAATTCTTCATAAAAAATAATGATGAAAAATTAGGAAAGTATGATGCTAGATATGATGAAGGAATATTTTTAGGGTACTCATAAAAAAGTAAGGGATACAGGTGCTATAATAAGAGGTTGCATAAGATTGTGGAATGCATTGATGTAAGATTCGATGAGGAATCACAAGATAAAACCGAAAGCACAAATTTTATTAACCTTCCAGATCATCATCATTGTGATGACCAAGATAGTAAAGAGTAGGATGAAACATCAGAAGACACATAGATGCACTCAAAAGGGCCCTCAAGACACACTCAAAAGAATCATCCGGAAAAACAAATTATTGCAGACAAAAGTGAAGGAGTTCAAACAAGAAGACAACTAGAAAAAAAGCTTGAGGAAGTTCATCTAGCTATGTTGTCATAAATAGAGACAAAGAACTTTGATGAGGTAAGTAAAGACAAAAATTGGATCAATGCTATAAATGAAGAGTTAGACCAAATTGAGAAAAACAAAACTCAGGACCTAACACCAAGGCCTGTTGGAAAGAATGTCATTGGCACAAAATGGGTATTCAAGAATAATATGAATGAATAGGGTCAAGTAATTAGAAGTAAAGACAGACTAGTATGTAAGAGGTATTCACAAATAGAAGGTCTTGATTATGAAGAAAATTTTGCACCAGTCGCGATAATGGAAGCAAGCGGGATATTTTTGGCTTTCGCGTGCTGCAATGATTTCAAGGTGTATCAAATGGACATGAAGTCTAACTTCCTAAATGGTGACCTAGAGGAGGGATTTTACATGGAACAACCTGAAGGGTTTTTGTTATCGAATAATCTCAACTATGTTTACAGGTTAAGAAAAGATTTATATGGTCTTAAACAAGCACCATAAGCATCGTATTCCAGGTTGGAAAAGTACCTTAAAAAACAAGGGTTCAAGAAGGGAGGACACTAGTAGAAAATGATGAAATTAGAGACTAGGTCACTAAAAACGTTAGTCACCGTAATTATTTCAAATGAATTACTACTACATTTGAGCAATTTTAAGCATGGAAAATTTTAAGAACCCCCCTAATTTTATATATATAATAAATAGGCGAATCCCCATGATACATAGGAAGAATGGAAGGCGATTTTATTAATAATATAATATGTATATATAATTTTTTGGTGAATCTCTCATGAGATTATATTATCCTGTAAAATCATGGCGAATCACCAGTACAAATGGCGAATCACTACTACAAAATGGTGAATCGTTGTCTAGTGGAGTTCGGGGTGTTGGTTCCAATGAAGATATGGTAATTGAACCAGGAGTAGAAGGAAGAGAACCATCGAGACCAAGCATGGCACATGGTGACTCCTGAGGGAAGTAGTTCTCGTGTAGTTTGGAAAACGCATTCTTCTAGTTCTGCTAAGCGTAGTGTTGTTTCTCATGCTACTACTAGAACTGATATTGAGGTTGGAGAGGAGTTTGAGGAAGAATGGAAGGTAGCAGTGGTGGAGAATTACAAAGAGTACCCCATGATGGGCTCCATCTTTCCCTTTGGTATTTGTGCCTGCAAGACCTTCTGTCCATTGAACCAACAATTAGCCACTCAACCAACAATCAACTTGACTGAGTTGATTAGGTATGAGTCAATTTAGACTAATCTTCAAAACTATGCTTTGCACTATCCCATATTTATCCCAACGAAAATTTGTAACCTACTATCGGATTCGAGGCTTCAACCCTGTAGGATGCATGCAAGTTGTTTAAACCCTTTATTAGCCCTGCCCAAACTATTCGTTCTTTCGGCTTATTTAGGGAAGCCATCTGTTAGCTTTCACCACTAAGACTTCCATTCCACTCCACAAGTGCAGAACAACTATAGTTAGACATCAAAAATGGTACAAACAAACAAATTCTAAAATGATAAAACCCATGAGTGTAGATCCATTGCTTTGTGTGGGGTTTAGTCTTCATCGGGTCATTTTTTCAAACCTCATAGAAAGGGATTGAGGATGGGAAGCCCTTCTAAGGAATAAAAACTTTCCATGGGCATCTAGGCTTGACTAAAACTCGTACAATCCTATGACAGCATCTCACAGCTGAGCAGATCATTCTTCCATTCAGTATTGATGCTAACCCAGCCTAGGCTCCACCTAGTCGTTAAAAATAAAATTGTAAAGTGCTAAAATTATAACTGAGCTCTAATGTGACCTGATCACCATACAGGAAAGAAAAAAATAATATACTGCAATCAATTTGGATGTCAATGTAAGATCTCTTTGCTGACTTGCTAATCACTATTTAAATAGTGATGATTGATATGTTCCCATAGGAGATTATCTTCTGGAAATCATCTTGATTTATTTAGGAAAACATATTTTTATAACAGACCTCCCAAACCATGGTCTGAAGGGGCCAGAACAGACCATCCAAGCCACAGTGATAATGTAGAAACTGAATAAGCATGGAGTTATGTTTTAACACTGAGCTTCGCTTGCTCAAAATTACAAATCATGTATATTTGTGTTTAGCTTCGACATGAAATCTATGAAAGTTCAATGAAATAAAGAGGGTACAAGAAAAACCAACTTAGTCCATAAATTGAAGACAATTTTTTTTTTCCATCATTTATTTTTCTTCCACCTGATTTCTGTACATTTAAGGAGGCAAGTTTTCTTTGCCCTGTGAACAATATACAACCTCGTTACATAGAACTCTCTCATTTCATCTATGCTTAAACTAAAAGGAAACTGATCAAGGCAATGAGGCACCTACATATGATGTTATTTTATCTTTCCCATTTACTGATAGGAGAATAACTTTGTAAGGTGTGGTTAAAACTATCAACTGCTTGGCTGGACATAAATGCTTAGTGCTCCAAATTTCCCTCATCGGGTTCCTTGCACATTCTTTCATATTCCTTTTGTCAGAGGGAAATAATGAAAAGTTTCATGAAGCCCTTCATATCCACAAATACTTCCGATGTACTAGCCGAATACCATTCTCACATTCATTGCCTCAGGGAAAAAAACTACCTTCTTCATTCTTGTAGTATCTAATTCCTCTTGCAGCTTCTTGGAACATGATCAAGAACTTACTTTCAAGGGATCTGTGAGTTTTCACATAAACCAGAATCATGCACCAAAGACAATGAACGACTTCTGGGTAATGCAGAGCTTTTGCCACTTGACATGTTGAAACTGGACATGGAGGACTTTAAGGCATATTCAGATCTTTCTTTAGAACAATTTGAACCTTTAGTAAATTCCTCCCTTGATGCGCCAGGATGCTGAACTACCACCACCATTAGCCTGTTAACATCCTCACATCCAGACTGTGAAGTACGTTGCAAAAAGCACTTTATCTGTATTAGCCAAGCAATAAAATAGAACCCAAATTTCAATGTGCATGCAATTGACACTAGGCAACTTGAGAATGCAAGTTTGGTTGGCAGCATGGAAGATGGGAAAGTATCATTCTCAGAAAAAGCAAGCAAAACATTTCATTAGGTAATTCAATAAACAAAAAAATAGATCAGTTGGTACACAAAACCCTTCACAGTCTAAAAGCAAACATGGGAAACCATGTGCAGGACTGGGTGTTTACTCAGGCCCAAGAGATGCCAAATACAGTTCATCATTCTATACAAGAATGGAACTTTTTAGACTGTGTTTATCCTCAAGAGGGGGCACTTGCCACACCATTGCAGAAAAAAACTAAATGAGAACAGCAAATCATGTGAAGCAATCCACAGCAGACTAAAAGCAATACTTCATGGTACTATACTATTTCAACCGATCTAAGAAGTAAAAGATTTGATAAAACAAAAAATTTTAGCAATAAGATATTAATGCAGGTAGCTTTATCTTAGCCATTTCAATTGAAAAAGTGAACAAACAACACGATTGAAACAGTTAACCAACAACAATATTGATGAAAAGACAAAACTAATCCTAAAAAGGTAAACCACTGTTTTCATAAGGACAGGATTAAAACACAAATAAATTGAGACTGGGCATTCCTTATTCGATAAGAAATTGTAATCTGGTGTTTACCAAATGTAGCAAGTTGACTCAAAGACCGAGGATTAGATATAAGATAGAGGAATAAAGATAACAACCTACACATATAATAAATTCCAAGGGAAGGTTTTGCTTTAGAGAATTCCACTTGGTATGAATGCTACCAAACAAGTTATATAAATTTGAGGCCTTGGCCATAAAAATCACAGCACATGCACACACACAACCATGTGAGACAGAAGGCAGGAACAATCACAAAAAATACTAATCACCAAATGTTTATAATGGCTATATAGATCCATCATTAACATTAACAATAGAAAAGATATATTGGAGAAAGGAGGAAAACCTAAAGATATAAGGACAAGATGTATTAAGGATTTAAAAGGCATTTAGACTTTTTAAAGAAATTATATGCATGCTCATGCCATATTTTTCACATCCAATGTTTTTCTTTTCCATTTCTTGACTTTCTTGTGCATTTCTCATAACTAGTGAAATAGACTTGCAGAGAAAATCAAGCTGAGTGGAAAACAAACTAAAACAGGTCAAGGATATATTCTAGATGTACTTGATAATGGAATCTCCCTTTCTATTCGAGAGTACTATAGGAAATTGTTGACTTCAAGTAAACACCATGAAAAAACACCACAGATTTATTCATCTGAAAAAAAATATGGGAGAAAAAATTAAAAAAAAAAAACATTTTAGCTTTCTATTTTCCTTATGTTTTTTCATTTCCCTGTTCTCTAATGTAGCCAAAATGGCAAACCTTCAAAGGATTTTGCATTTCAGCTGTGTATGGGGCAAAGTGAAAATTACAGGTACCATAAATTGAATGAGCTATCAAAAATAAATATTGATCATAGGACAACCAAACAAACTATTGACAGAATATAAGAAATTTTCATGATATTCATAGATTCATCAAGACTGAATAAGCAAAATCCTAGATTAGTATAACTTTGTCAATAGAAAAACTCAAATCATTCCACTTACCACTCTAATATGCCATTCTCTGAAATTCAAGTTATTGAAATCACTCTCATTCATTTCCTGCATGAAAACCCAAAGTGCATTTGAACGATCAGTTTTGAAAAATACTATTCATTTAGTTCAATATATGCTCTCCTTGTACACATGTGACAACATTCTATGCTCGTGTAGCCCAAAATGCATTTGCTACTTCCCATCACAGATAATATGCTATACCAGATCTCACAACAATTATGATAAAAAGATAAAGGCAATTCTGAAGGAACAAAGGCTAGTGACATACAACAGATTTTCAAAATGGCATATGAAGATCAAATGTTCCAAGAATAAGTAGCTAGTGGCAACAAGACAACCACGGTAGGAAGTTAGCAATCAACAAGAGGAAGAAGAATGAACAGCCAACACGGAGTTTAAATTGTCAAATTTAAACCAGTCACTTCCCATTCACAAGAGAGCCTATGAAGCTCAAAAGAAGGATATGGTCAAACAAAATGCATACTTAGCTATGGTTTTTTGTAAAAACAAAAGATTAACTATGGTTATTTTGTAGAAGTAATAAAATAGAATAATAATTGATGGAAACAAATGGACTGTATGAAATATAACCCTCCTCACTATTCGCAGGCCTCAAACATGGCTCTGTAAATGAAGGAACGCTAAACAAAGTCATAAAAACTTAATGCATTCAGAGTTGTCAAGCATCACAAAAGAGAAATATCCTCCATAGAAGAGAATTTATAATTTCTATATTAGGAATCTCAAATAACACACCAAGATAAGAACTATGTAAATGAAATTAGGTGTTAAAGAGCATTAACAGTAAAAAAAAAAAATAGAAGAGACTAAAGACTCAGGTCTCTGATGTATGTAACATCTATGAATTATGAAAGTGATAAAAGACAGGGGATGCAAGGAGGCATAGGGTAAATTATCATAATGCAATGCACACAACAAGGACGTTCAAGTTAAGCCTTATATTTCTACTCTCCGAAAATAAAGGAATTTGACAACTACATAATTGCAAGATCTAACCTCTGAATAATAGTTCATATCAATCTGACTATCAATTTTGTACTCGCTGACAAGTTTCTATATAACTAGGATTGTAAAGAAAGCACCCAAAAATTTTAATGCTAGATGTTCCAATGGCAATACAATATGAGGTTCTACAGAAGCATTTATTTTTTCTTATCTTTGTTGGATTAAAACTTTCACGTGTTTTAATATCAGGAAAAGAGTTAACTTCCAAATATGAATACAAAGAAAAGATGTAAATAATAACACTTAGAAGTAAGCAATTTCAAAGTAACAGGAAGAAACAGTCGAGAGTTAACATACAATACTGAAAATAGGTGGCAATGTTCTTTGTCCTGTAGAATTATGAGTTGGGATAACTGTGAAAAATGGGGACAACTCTCGAGATCTGAAAGTCCATCTGATTTAAACAGAAAACAGACAGTATTAGTAATTATCATCACCGCCGCTGGATTGCTTCTTCTAACTAAAAAAGGATGCCTAAAGAACAAGTGTTTGTAAGTGCATTTCAAAAAGAAACAAAAAATTGTTTTTATATGTGTAGTGGAAGGATAGTGCAAAAGCAGCCACTGAAATAAGCAAATGTTCCACAAATAAACAAGTTTTCCATCCAGGTGAAATGTCTATCACCCAAGCAATCCTGTAGCCTTGAAAGAAATCTCATTGCTAACAGTAACTACTAATGCATGGATGTAATTATGAATGTCGTATACTGGGGATAGGCAAGCCACAGGACAGGTCAAAGGACTACATCTCAAACCTAGAAATGGGCCCCTAGTATTAGATAATGAAATATTTGTGGGGCACAAAATAAGATCAACTCGGCTATTTATCATTTTAGATTTTTATTGCGTTGGACTGAAATTATAATCCCACAAAAAGAAAAGCACCTAGTACTCTTCCTTTGATGGAGAATGCAATTTTAGGGAAATGTTGAATATTCATGGAACTCCAGAAGTACGAAATAAAAAACAGAGGGATGAGTTATCCAAATTATTTAATAATATAACTTGAGATTCCATGCAATACTTGAACATACTTCTCCATTTTTGTACTGATTCCAACAATCATTATATCTTAAAAGTTAAAGTTCCAGACATTGGAACTCAATAAAGTTAATGTGCTCCATCCATAGATGACAGAATCTAGAGCCAAAGTGAGTGAGAATAGCTGAAGAAAGAAAAAGAATATGATCTCTTTAGCCAGACTACTTTAGCAGGCATGCCTCAGGTGATATCATTGTAAAGATGTCATATATGATGCTACTACAAATCAGAAAATGATAAGAGAAACATATCAAATACCAAATGTGGTAAAATTGCTGCTACATTTGTATTCAAGAGCAAGTGAAGGGCCACTTCAAGTAGAATCTTGGAATTCAAATACTCTTGGGTTTGGTAAGAGAATTCACTAAGAGATATAGTATAACAGAATCATTTGAGTTCATACAGATAGTATAACAAAATCATTTGACTTCATAGAATACATGTGTTGTAGGTCCTTCTTTATTTTGTGTAGCTTGGAGAAGCTGGTTCACCATTTTTCTAGTTTCTACTAACTTTTGGCTAATCAATGCTATGAACCTGATATTTCTTAACATATTTAGATAAACAGAGAAATCCAAAACTATATCTAATAGCAATAAACCATCCAATATCTGCAAAAGATAAGACTGATGGTCATAAATGAAACATTACATACTAATGCATGACAAAGCATAAACAAGGGATAGTACATTCATATTTAATTCAAGCTCAAAGATGGTAAAGAGATCCCACTTGCAATGGAGAGGGCTGATAAATCACCTCCTTTCCATATGGGAGAGATCAATGCCTTTTAGGTAGACTTCGAAGTTCAATTCTCAACTAGGATGATAATCTATAGAAAATATGTAAACTCTCATGAGATTGGAGCTAAGGATGACATGCTGATGCTCCTTGCATATGTGAGATGAGGATGTCTACTTGTAATTATTGTGTATTTAACCATTTTAATATTAAAAGCATCCAATATATCTCAATGGAGTTGACTTAGTGTCTAGCTTTATCTCTTGACTCATCGATAGAATAACAATTCATATTAGGATTACAATCTATGTAGTAGGGGTCAGCATTCCTTGCTACAGGGCATCCAAACACAGGATGGAGCCACATTTGATGTGCCCAGTATTGAATTGGGGATGCTTGTCCCACACTTGAGTGCTGAAAAACCTCCCTTAGACATCCCAAGGATGCACTCTGTGTTCCAAAACGCTAATTCAAGGGGCAGTCCCACCTCACCCATTGGGGATTTGGTGACAGTAAAACAATGATTTAACGTAATAATGAGATGACCATTCCTGCTTTGTCCTTGAAAGTCTTACGATTTCATCCAGTTGTTAATTAAGAAAATGCAAATCAATCAACAAGAAGGTAATCTGCTATATCTGTCAGGTCTTTTTAGTTGCTTTTGTTGCCAACTTTTTTGGTTCTGCTTTCACTTTATCCTTGTCTGCTTTGCCTATTGCATCTGTGATTTAATCTCCTGGGGTTATTTGAATGTGCTATTAATTTAATTGTATAATTATTTTTTTTCTTGCAGATGATCATAGATGCTATATCTTCATTGAAACCAAACTTCTTGCTTGGGCGGGATACTATGAATAAATCGGACCACCTAATCCTTATGGTATGCTATAGCCTCAGTGGGATGGAATCAGATGTGCAAGATTGTGATGATGTTGCTCGTAATGGAGAATTTATATTACTAGCCATCCCCCATCAGAAATCACCAAGCACTTCAGAAAAAAAAAATAATGCTGACAGAATCCATTCTAATATACAGACCCTATCTCCATTCATAGTATTTGCGGCATCCCGGTTATACCAAAATTGCAAATAGAAATGCAATGACACATAATAAAATTCTCATCATGCAAATACCCAAAATGAACTTAAAAAGATAACATTCAGGATCCCATCAGATCTTGCCTTAGCTTCAAATTTGCTAAATTTGCATCGTATCTGCTCAGCACCGCCACTGTATTCTTCAACTCGGCACTGTGGCCCAACTCTCGAAGGCTTCAGCACCTGTGAAAATGATTGCTAGACCTTCCCTCCTAACTGGCTGTGAGGTATCTGCTCAGCACCGCCACTGTATTCTTCGACTCAGCACTGTGGCCCAACTCTCGAAGGCTTCAGCACGAAATTCACCCTACGTGAAGCACCAGTTCGTATCATCCTCCATGTCAACCAGACGGGAAACGTTTCGCTCCACCGAGCTGAGCACAGGGCTTTCACCTGACGCATCGGATCATGGGTTGAGCTTCATTCAACTCTCCATTAGAGTAACCTTCTCACGGGGTTCCCTTTATGGGAGGCCCTAACGGACCAGAGAGAGTCGGCCTCGCTCAGCCAGCAAGAACTTAGAAAATTTGTGTGCACAAAGCCCAACCACCTCTCCGAACCACTGAAAACTGAAAAAATGGGGCGAATGCCATAGAAATCTGGAAAATCGGGGGCGAATGCCATGGAAACCTGGAAAATCGAGGGCGAATTTCATGTTTCTAGTTTTGTGCGCCCTTTTTTTGGTAGGCTAATGTTAAATAATTAATTATTTTTAAAATATTTTTTGGGCTAACTTTATTAAACTGTAAAAAATGGGTTTTATATAAAAAATTCGCCCTAATAAAATTTAAAATCCCTTAAAATTCGCCTTTGGGCTAAAATTCGCCCCTAAAATTTTCCCTGATTTTAAGTGACCGAACTAAAAATGACTAAGTTAAACGAATAATTTAGTCTAGGGATAAAATATACGACTAGATAATAAGTGACTAAACTAAAAACGACTAACTTAAATGACTAATTTAGTTAATTACTAAAATATATGACTAGATAATAAGTGACGAAATTAATAATGATTAACGTAAATGACTATTATAGTCCAATACTAAAAATATCACCAAATAAAAAGTACAAAAGTATATGAATTGGTTATTTATGTTAGTAATTCGTGATTGCGTCACTCCAAAAATGGAAAATTGCAATTTTGATACTGAAGTGTTACATTTCACTACAAGGGTCTTTGAATCCATCTATAGTGTTAAAATTTTGAATACCCTTTTGTCTCTAAAATTTAACACTAAAGGGTTGTTTCTACTGTCACCTGAACAATGAATCCTCTCACTGTGGATTACTTATTGAATCTTGGGGATATCCCAAAGTGAAAATTTATGGGGTCTTTTGTGCAACTATATCACTAGCACCTAAAACCATTTTCCCCTTCATATACATTATGATACGTATAACATGTACCCTCAAACCTAGTTAAATGTGCTCTTCATGACCATTTAGCATATTCATTATTCGCAAAAATTTGAAAATATTATGTGAAAGCATAAAATTAGTGTGACCTCGTAGCATCAATTTCATTAGAGGGTATTCACACGATGAAATATAATGTGAACCGCGATTGATATAAATTACATGAAAAGAGATGATGGTTAACAATCCTCTATGGTTTGACTTCAACCGCCACGTATGGTTTTACTTCAGTTATAGCTAGGCTAAAACTTTTAAATATTTTCACATTTATGAAAAAAAATTATATGACTTACATATAAAATTATAATTGGCGTAGTCTAACTTATAGACGAAATTACCTTTTCACTGGAATCTGACTATACGATCTCAAGCAAGATTATGATTTTTTGTTGTTTAAAATACATTTTTGAATGCATAAATGGATTTAGAAACTTGAAAAACTCATGGGGCACTCAAATTCTACATATTAAACAACCTAAACCCAAGTTATTAAAAATCTTTATCAAATTTTCGTTAAAATTAACCCAAAAAATTCTCTCTTTCGATGATCAGATTAGTGGACTGCCACTCTTCAAAGAAAATGATTCTAGAAGATGAGGTAATATTTTCTTTTAAATATAGATTCCACCTGTGTATTACATTTCCAGTAAATATGTCGGAAAGTGAAATGATGGCGGAAAGTGAAATAATGGAACCTTTCCTTTAATACCAATAACCTGTCGTGCTAGTAGCTCAAATTGAAAACCTATACAAAATACTTGTGAATCAACCATTATACAATGCATATTCAATCCACATAAATTTTTAAATGAAAGATCTTTTTATCGATAACAAAAGAAAAAAAAAAAATCCAACATGCTACCAATTAAGAAAATCACAATTTTATATCAAAAGTAAAGCTAAAATAATTTAGCTATTCCTTCCACCATATTAATATACTTTTTTTAATAACATAAACAACTTCCTTTATAAATGAAAAATAAAATTACTATAAAATTTATGAATAAATTAAATTCAATAATATTATTTTCCAAAATTACTTAAAAAAATTATATTTCATTAAAAAATTTAAAAAAAAAACAAAAAACAAAAAACAAAAACAAATTTTGGAAATACAAATGCCTATAAAACAAATATAAAAAATATTCAAATATATCCATCCCATAATTTAACACATTGCTCAAAATTAAGCGCGTTGTCAAACATCTTTTACAATGCGCTAATTCCCGCCAAAAAACAAAGTAGCACCAGATTGACATAACCACACTTGGGAAAGGCTAGAACAATAGTTTTGCACAGCTCTGCATCAAGATCAATCTCTAATTTTCCCTGAGAATATATGGAAATAGGTACAGGTGGTTGGAATACACTGACGGCTAAGTTGCAAATTTTTTCTATGTTTTAACATGATGAAATTTTGCAGTGATTCATTGGAAGTAAGGGTTTCAATGTTTAATTTGGATACGTTGAGGGATAGGCAGATCGAGGAGGATCTCTTCAATAGCTCACCCCAAAACATTGATTTGTTCGACGCTTATTTTCGAAGGGTATGTTTGGACCACGATGGCAGGGTATGTGGTTCCTAAGCCTTTGTTCTCTTTCTAGGGGCTAATTTACTCAAGAAAATACTTGCACATGTACCCTTTCTCTTCTTTAATTCCTTCCTCGAATTCGATTGCTTCAAATATTCTACCCACTTTTTAATATTTCCCCCAAAAATCCGATTCGACTTGAAAGTAAGATATCTGTGTTAGTATTTTTTGGAATTTAGCTTCAAATGCACTAGCTGCATAATTACTTTATTGGTAATGAAATTTCTATTAAATATAGGCTAAGATCTTATAGTGGTTTGGTAGCATACCAAACAAGAACAGAGTTTTCGATTGTGTAGTTGGTTTAATTTTCTCTCTTATAATCTGAATTGAAGGATTTGAAAAACTATCAGAGCATAATGTTCTTTGTCATTTCCCCCTTGAGTGAACTATTTGAGCCTTCTTTCAGCTGGATATATCATATGATTCAATCACTTATAGCTTTAGACTGTAAATCTAATAGTACATAGCCCATTTGTCTATAAATGATGAGATCACTAACTCAGTAGACTTCGCTATTTGAAAGTGCACAATAACACAATTACGATAAGAACTAATGAAACATTTGATGCTAAATTTTTCAATTCATTTAGTTTGTAGGGCTTAAATTATCTTTGTTCAAGGATGATTTGATTGCATAGAATTAAATTGGTGTGATTTTTGGACCTTAGCTTAAGATCTTAGAATATGACCTTGAGAAAGAATGAGATGCATTGACTGCCACAATTGTGCCAGAAACATGCATAGCTAAATCTAAAGTAGGATGATCTCACTACCTTTTTCATTATCTAATCATTATGTCTATGCACTCTTCAGATGTGGATGCATGCTTATCAAAATGGCACGAGCTTCCTTGGAAGGGCACAATTTTACAATGCTTTCTAGCTAGTAACAGTAGCACAGAGTGGTAATGAGTTGACACAAGATATTGTGAGGGAGAATTTTTTTGTAACAACAACATCTAAAATTATTGCATCCCAAATTTCACCACCCACTGTAGCTACACCATCTCCTATTCTTCCCTCAGCGAGAATTAGAGGTCCCACGATACAACCGACTGTGGGAGCTACTCAACAGTATGCGCCTCCAAGGAATAATCAGTTTTTATGGCATGTGCCTCCACCAACCCCTTTGCAGGGAGCTTCCATGGGATTTACTGGAGTTGGTAAAACAAGGGAGCTTCCATGGGAATTCCTGAAGTTGGTACAATAGGTGAGTAGCCACAAATTTAGTTTGACAGAGTGGCCTTGTTCAAGGATTGTTGGGCCAACTTCTATGTACCTATTAGCAATGTTTCTGCTGCGTAGGTCTACAGGATGTTCAAATTAGGGGGAATTCTCCCATGTAACTCAAGAAAGATGGTCTCGGGTAGGCATGTTCAACTTTTTAAGGAGGGTTAATTCCATATGTACCATCAAAACTCCTGCAAGATAACATAAATTCCAGCTTGTCTAGAGGAATGAGTGATGTGAAAGGCATGTCTGCTGATGGAAATGGTTTTTATTCATATTCAATTTTCAGTGGAGATGTTTTTTCTGCTACCCCATCTCAATCTAAACAGATTTTAGCTTCCCAGCCTTTGTATTTATTCAATAATGTTTCATCATCTATGGCTCTTCCAGTGAATGGTAAAACTAAAAAAAATCCGATAAACAATTACCAACTTTGAAAAAATCAAAATATAATTGCATCTATTCAAAAAAAAAATTGGTGCACAAATTTGTTTTTTACAAGACTTGAATACAAGATGAAATGAAAGTGCGAGTTTGAACCATAGGTACAATAAGGGATTGATTTTGAGATGTTTCCCTAAATTGTGAATACTATCGCAATCAGGTTGGTGTTAGCTTTGGTAGTGTAATTTGGTTGGAATGTCCACCAAATGGATGTGAAGAGTGTGTTCTAGAATGGAATCTATGAAGATGAGGTGTATATGACTAAGTTGTGGGGTTTGAGGTGAAGGGCAAGGGGCAATTTTTTTTTGCAAAGTAATGGAATTACTTTATGAATTGAAGGAGATGCCTAGAGCTTCCTCAGACCCGACCTGAGTTCTATTCCTCTTCTTGTCTTGTCTTCTCCAAGTTGTTGGAAAAAATGGAGTAGGCATGGATCTTATTTATACTAGTTCAATACCACATTGAACCTTCATGTCTTTGGGGAAGGGCCGACTTAGATAGGGGTTAAATAAGGTTTTTTTTTTTACTTGAAAAAATTAGTTCTCCTTAATGAAGAGCAGTTAGGAGGCATGTAAATACTCATTAGAAAGATCTTAAAGAGATTTTCAAGCCTATGTTAATTAGTTTTCAACTGGACATCCCTTTGACATCAATAAAAAATAATTCTTCCAACAAACTCTCCATTGGAATCATCAATAATTGTGAAAGGTCGATGCATTGATAAATGATATCCTCTAGACAGTGGTTAGGGTTGAGAGTGCTTGGCTATGTGTCCCAAGGGGAACATAAGAGTGAAGAAGCCAAACTATCCTAACATGATGCATTAAAGGCCATGGGAAATAATTTATGGAAGGAAACCTAGTTACTCAAATGAAATGAAGGCGTACTATGTTGGACTATGGGAGCTCAACTTCAAGGATGTTTAATGTTGGTTTGTTTGTTAGTTTGGTGGTGTGTATCCAATATCCTGGAAGGAAAACTCCTCATGGGTCTTTAGGAGGCTGATCAACCTCCCAAGAAGGTTGATAAACCTTTTAGGGGAGGGGATCTCTAGGAAACCAAGGTCACATTGGTTTGGAATTTAAAATGTCATGGATTTGTGCTTGTTGCTTGTTTCTCTGATCATACAAGATAATTGGGAAGTAAGATGTGAGTGGGCTTGCAGCTAGTTAAAATACATTATGAATAATACCTTCAAGTAAAAGTGTTGGTTAATTATTAGAATACACATTTCCTTTAGTTGAACACTTAACTTTTCATGCATATCTACAGTTTTTATTATTAGAGTCATGTCCATCAAACTTAGGATACTAGTTTTTAACTTGGATATCAAGTTGTTTATCTAGTTTCAATGTACATTATGAACATCACAGTACTAGACTCTTATGAAATTGTTTTGAATCCTATGGGGATTTTGATATTGCCCGAAAATTAGATATTGCACATATTAGAATATCTCGTCATATATGTGAAGCATATTTAGTAAATCTTAGATGATGTAAAGTATACCTTTGCATTAATACTCTGTCTATCCCACTAATGAACCAAGTTCCAATTAGCATTTCTATGAAGTCCTAAATTAAATAAGAACTCAAATATACCAACAACTTGTGCACATAAGCCCTTAACCAAAATGCCATACTGGGCCGCTCGGAAAGGCATCTACATGCACCCACATTACTAGGAAAAGTTCAACCCACAGAGTTGTATGTGGATTTGTAGTTAGTGATACACGTGCATCACGAGGTGATTGACCTTAATGTTGACTACTTATGTATATGGGTGACTGAATTTCAAGCCATGGATATATATATGACACAGATGGATATTTTCAAGTGCATATGGGTGAAAATTTGACACCGTACTACAAAAGTTGAGTCGTACTATTGGATTTTACTGTAGGGGCTAATAGTGGGGATGTCTTGAAGATGCAAGTAGAAAATTTGGCCCTTGAGCAAGCTTGAGGAAGCATACCCTTTGTGGAGCCAGGTTTGGAAAGTTCCTCTGATGGTGATCTGAAGGCTTGTAATTGGACCAAAAAATATGTGTAGGTTGTGGTAACCTCCACTTTTACCCCTGCAAAACAAGAAATGAAAATATTCCAAATATTTCTTAGAGGTGTTAAAATCATAACCTTAGTTTTTCAAAGATTGACCACCATTTTCTTAGGATCTAAAAAGCTGGTCAGAGCATCCGATTACATTTGAAATCCCTCAGGGGAGGGACACAAAAAGAGCATATTTTCCAAGAACAAGAATAGGAAAATCAAGATGCGGTGTGGGATGCAGTCATAAATTGCATGAGTTTTCTTCCTAAGATATTTCTCTAGCTCATAAATGTAGATCCCAAACAATGTGGGAGATAGGGGAAAGCATGTTTGACCAGAATGGTGCTCCTAGTGAAGTAAAAAAAACCATACTGTGAACATAGTTGACCTACATGGCTCATAAGGCCTCAGGAATGCCACAGTGAGGGACTCAACTTAATCCTGAACTATCTCATTGAATAAAATTTTAGGGCACAAAATCTTTGTCACAACCTGTTTCACTAAAGCCTTGGCCATATGTGATCTTATTCATTACTTTCACTGAGACATTCATTAAAATTGAAATGAGCGGATCTTCTCCTTTTAAATTGAAATTTATCCTTTTAACATTTCCATGGAAACCACTGAAATAGTAACATTAAGGACTTGGTTCTCACCATAGATATATTACCCTAAACAACTTATTTGGAACATCACCTTGATGTAGTTAACTAGTAGTACAATAAACACCTAGTGACCCACATGTCTAAAACAATGTGGCGAATAATCCCCATGAAGATGATTTCATTGGTTGTACACTAGATCTCCATACACCTCATGATCTCTGAAAGTGGGAATATTTTTGGCCTAGTTACACAGTTTTTGATGGACAAGATATTTTTCCTGGTCTGTTATGAAAATTTTGAACCCACTTTTTCATTGAAGCTTACAAGATTAGAATTCTAATGTGCTGGAAGGAACATTTTGCCCCACATAGACTTATGAGTTATTATAAGGGAAAATAATTGCTCAAAATCGTTGGTTCACCTGCCATTGTCACAAGATTTAGAGGAAAAATTCTTCCGAGCAAGAGCTAGTCACCACTTGAATTTTATTTTCATTGCAAGACATCCAAGATATTTTGTTGGTATACCTATTTAATGACCATAATCTTGCACTCATTTACATTTTTTTAACCTAAGTTGAGAACAACTGCTTGGATTGATGCTATGTGGATATGTTAACATGAATGATCGCGTGTATAGTTGAGAAATTCCTAGCACTGGTCTTTGTGTATAGTACCCTCCTAAACCATTCATGCCAAATGTATAATTGGTATATCATCTATTCTTTCAGTATCACTCTGTAGAAACTAGGGTTTGGCAATTGATTATTTCTTTACTTTATGAGACCTGAAAAATATGATCATTTTTGTATAGTTTAGGATCTTAGTTCAGTAGTTTTCACTAAACTTTTTTCATATTTAAGTATTTGAGTTAGTTGTTTGCATGTATTATCATGTTCTTTTGCTATTATGATAATGATAATGTTTTGGTAGATTTTTCGAAAAGATGCAAGTGGGGATGAGTTAAAGAAAGTTAAATTTGTTGTTTAGTATGCGATTTTTGCAGCTTATCATTTAGCTCTTGGGACTTCATTCCTGGTAGATGAAACGGCCACCCTTCCTAGAACTCCCTTCAGTTGTGCAGTAAATGCTACCATGTCAAACAAAGTGCATTTGGAGACATCTATTTGTAGAATAATAGATCCCATGGCTCCTATTCCGGGCAAAGTGCACACAAGAGAACTCCAAATACAAGACAAAGATGATAAAATTATGACCAATTCTCTTCTATCGAGTGATTCTTTGAATGAAATTAAGGGGGATTCTAAACCCACTATAAGTGCTACTGGCACTTCTAAGACAACCAAATATTCCAGCATGTCTACTACAAGGAATATATCTATTGCTAGCGAAGGTGTGCATCAGAAAGATGCGTATTCAACTTGTGAGAGCTTTTCACCACCATTTTTTTCTTCTGGTCATTCAATATTTGGGTTATTAGTTTCTTTTTAAAAGGCATTAGGGGAAGCTTATAGGTACAGGTCCTTATGCAGTAACCACTTCTTATTTCATTATTAAGGATAAATAATTTAAAGATTTGATTCCAGTTGATGTATTAACAGTTTCTGTTGCATTTGGAGATAATCACTGTGAAATGGCCTTAAAGGAACCACATGGTATAATGCAGATTAAAAAGGAAGGAATAACTGATAATAAGGTTGATTCTATTTTATTACAATATTAATCCACATTTGAACACAAGCAAGAAGGTACTAATTATGAAGAACATGGATTCTCTAAAGTAGGAGTCATGCCTTTCCATTTTTATTATCCAAGTACTTTGGTTTCATTATCCCACTGGTGTATTTTGAAGGGGATAGTTTGTGAGAGGAACTAGATCTCTCGTATGAAGTAATATGGAAGTTGTTATCACCTTAAATTTTTTTCTAAACTTTGAAAGTTTACCTTGTTTCTAGTCATGGTCTTAAATAGGTTTTGAGTCATTTCATGCTTAAAGGGGTAAGTGATAGGGTTGAAGTCTCAACTTTATCATTTCCATTTCCAAATTAAGTTTAGAAGTCTCATTTCATGGTTTAAAGGTCCCATCATCCATTTAGAATTTAGGTTTTTTAACTTATAAAAAAAAAAATTGCAATAAGCCACAAAACCATGTTTTTTTAGTGCAACCAGTGTAAAAAAACCAGTTTTGCTACGAAACCACTGAATCAGCCCTTTTTTCATCAAAAAACTTTGTTTTCTTATTTTAGTAGTCAAATTCCAAAGGGGTTCCTGAGCAACTAAAAACTCATTTTTGAAAATTTAAAGAGGTTTGTCTTCCTAACATAGTTAACTACAAAAACCTCTCTCAGTTTCTTCAAATTCATTATGAGGTGGGAGATATTGATGACTCAACTTGCGGTACGAAACTACTGAAAGTCATTGAGAGAAAAACTCTGCTTTCTGGTTTTAGTAGTTCACTTAAAGATCAGGTTTTGGCCATAAGAAAAGGTATTTTGGAATTATGAAGGAGTTTTCTCTTCATAACATCTCTAGCGACAATAAATTATCTCACTTTTCTCACAAGTGTTACCAATTGGGAGATACAAGGCTTTCTTGGAAGCCATATTTTCAGAAATCAAAATTTTCCAGTTTTACACAGGTTGTTCAAAGACAATCATTGTGCAGTAGGAGAGGTATTTCAAAAACCCAAGAGAGGTTTTTGTTCAAGACAAATTGATCTCCAAAAGCCTCCTTCAGTTTTTCAAAATACATTATGGGTGAGAAGATAAAAGCTATGTCTCAACATCTATTTTTTAGATGAAAAAGTGAAAAAATGATAAATCTTTGAAACAGTTTTGTCATGAAGATAAAGATCATTTTTGAAGGAGAACATACAGTAAAGCCATTTTATGTTGATATACATCCTTAAAAAATCTTAAATATCATCAAAATTGTATACTTTTTGGAAAAAACTGTGTTAAAGGAGCATACACAGCAGTTTCGTGGCGCACTACGAAACTGTGGAAGGTGAAGTTTTGGCATTTTTTGCATGAAATTGGGAGGTAAGGACTGCTGATCTTCAGAGTTTAGTATTGAAAATGGAAAGAGAAAGATCACAAATGAAGTTTAAGGTTGAAAATCAAGAAAAATAATGGTCAAAGGAATGTTTTTACAGTGGTATAAAAATTGCACTACGAAAACAAGCCATTTTCGTAGCACAGTCATATTCCCTCTCCTTTTTATTTTTTTTTCGAAGGCTTATTTTTCACAGGAGTAAGATTGAAGATTTTATGGAATTTTAACACATGTTACATATGCAAGATATCCATTAAGGTCAGCAAAGATGTTCAAAGACAAGCATGGAGATAAGGACTAAAAATCAAGAAACTCTATCTCCTGGTTTTTAGGACAGTTAGGTCATGAATCAGCAGGGTTTATAACAAGACTAAAGGCATCATCCAAATTCGACCTCACGAGGTTGCAACTGTCAAAGGAAGCATTAAATTTTAGATGAGGTTGTTGCAAGCATATTTATGAGTTTCACTCCTATTTGGATTAGGACTCTTCAAAGACTGTTTACTTGTCATTTTGTAATTAAAAGTCTGTTTTATGGTTAGATTAGGTGTCATGGATGGGAATTCGAATTATCCTAGTGGTGGATCATAGAATCCAAGAATGTAAAGGCTCTATATGAAGCACTAGGTCGAATTAGCAAGGGGTTGGAGACTTTTTGGCAAAACTAGTGCATATTGTAAGCATAGTGTGTGTTGTTTCAACTTAATACAGAGATTGGTTTTACTACTCAAGATTCACAAGGGGTTTAAGTGTATCATCTTTCTATGTCCTTCACATTCTTGTAGAATGTGTTTATTCACTGTGTTACTGTTTTCACCTATAACCCTAAACTCCAAGTGCCTTGACTTCCATGTTTAGCTGATTGTGATATTTGTTTGAAGACTACTTTGATTCCATAATGCCCAATGTATACATGTTGATGTTACCTTCAACCTACAAGTTGGAAAATTTTATCTAAGCATACCACCTTGTAAAGCTTTGGATTGACTGATATATACATTAACAATACCACTTTCCTTTCACCTGAGATTCTTAGTGTATTTCAATGAGTTTATGTCCTATCATTTGAAATTTTTTTCTTCCATAGTTTAAGTGCTTATTACTTAGAATTCATGACTGATCATGCTCTAACTTCCTTTAAGTATTTAGCTATGGTGAAATACCTTTCAGTAGTTTTGCTTTCAATACCTTGATGTATCATTACTCAGAATTCATGTACCACATGCTCTGACTTCCTTTGAACCTCAAGTTATTGGGATTTTCCTGAATGTGTTATTATTTCATTGAATTATATACAAGCATCAGCTTCCACAAGGAAAGCCTTTGTCATCTTTATCCTTATCACTGACTCCATAGCCCAATGGTAGCAAGTATTCATCTTCTCAACCTAAACCAAAACACAAATAATAGAGTTAGCCATCTATCTATATTCTGTATCATTAACCCTTGAGAGAGCCCTCTCAGGCTAAGGAGGCTAAGCCTCAGCTAAAATATTGGTTTGAAATAGTTACATTGAGACTGACTTGATGAGCAGCCTGTCAGGGTCGTATTTTGGTGATAACAGAAGCTTTGACATGTCCCTTGGAAAGTTCTTGCAGGACAAATTATTTCACCAGGTAATGTTGTTAATTTACAAGTTTGTTTTTAATTACTATAAAATTCATTTATGAGTAGCTTATGTGGTTGTATTTATGCACCCAAATGGGTTGCAAACTAGGTATAGGTGTGATGTTTGTTATTATTTTGTGGGCTAGGGCATGTGAGTGCTTGCTATGGACCTTGAATGCACTCAATATATCCTAGTAACAACAACAACAAATGCCACCTAATTCAAAACAGATCATGAAACCTAACCCAGTTTCACTCAATCCTAATTTAAGCTATTCTCCTCATACTCACTGTGTTCAATGAATTTCAAGGTTGAAATTTGAAATTCACCAAACTTCAAGCTAGCCTGAACAATTTCATTACAATTCAACAAGTTTCAAGGAAAATTTAAAGATGACTTCAAATAAGAACAAATTCTTGATTAAATCTACCTTTATTTATCCAAACTCATTGGAATTAAATTTGAATTTTTTCTCTGGAGTTTTATGAAAAAAATACAAACCAAAATTGAGTCTTCTAGCTACCTAGAAATACTCTTCCCTCTGCATATATTTCCTTCCACCTAGCCAAATGTATCTTTCCTTCTGCACTACAGTTTGAAGATTTGATTGAAGATGGTTGTCTTGAAATAGAGGGCAATTTTATCATAAGAAAGGAGGAATTGATAAGCACATAGTGATAATTTATTTAAATATAGTATGTTGTCACATTTTAATTGTGTTCATATTTTATGCCTATTGTATGATTACCATTGTGAGGTATATGAGTGGCAATCTTCCAAATGATTTTTTTGAAAATCTCACTTCAACTACATAAAGGTTGTCCATAAGTGCAATTCTATCATCCCATATACATACAGTTATCAGAATATTAATGTATATCCAGTAATATCTCTTCTACATCCTTTTTCTTCTAGTGTACATGCACCAAGGTAAGTGATATTAGACTTGTGAAATGTTGGACAAGAAAGTCACCATGCTTGTGTATATTGTGAAAATACTTGAGTGCTTATTATACATTCCATTGAAGGTTGTTAATTTGTTATAGCCAAGATAATATTAACTATGTCACATCCGACCATTGCATTCAATTTTTGATAGTGAAGCTTTGCTCTAAACTAGTGTATTTTGCAGGAACATCATCAAAATTCGAAGGACTTTATAACAAGAGTGAAACATGCCCTCGGTTTTCTAATGATCGTTACATTTGTATATTCTTCTAATAACCTCCATGTTGGTTTTATTATTGAGTGTTTATCTAAGCATTTCCTATTTTTTTGGCCCAGACTTATGCCAGAGACTGTGGAGGATCTTGAACACTTTGTCATAGATTTTTTAAAAAACCTACCACTTTCTACAGTTATATGTGTCATTTTATTGGATTCTGAATATTTTTCTCTTCAAGGGGGATCTTCCATTCAATAATTCTTCTCCAACATGGATGTTTCTCACACGATTTGGCTCTAAGGGGAAACCTGTCATTCTTTTGTTGTCTATTCTTTATAATTTTGAAGGTTTGTATTTTCTTAGTTAGTCCAGGCTCCATCATCTAAACCCATATTTTCCTAAATATTACTTTTCAAATGAAAAAACCAGTGGAGAGTGATTAGTTAGACTACTTATCTATATTAAGGAGATTGAACAAATTTTCTTCACAATGTCAAGGTTTTAAATAGATGATGTTCAAGGGAGTACAGTATCTTGTCCATACACTATTGATCTGGATTGTGAAGATTCAAAAGGAAATGACATTGATGGTAGCTCAGAGGTTAAAAAATTGATCCATAGATCATCCAAAAGTTGTAGATGTAGTTGTTGAAGAGTTTGGGATGGTACTTGGGGAAATTTTGTTGTCAACCTCTGATTATTTTCCTGCTTCAAGTAACGAGGATAAATGTAGATGGTGGCAGTGGAGAATTGAACTTGATAAAAGGCTTTCAAAACTTATATGGTATAGCATTATATGAAAACTCTTCAATTATCCACAAGATACCTATAGTCTATAACTTGATTAAGTAATTTTCTTATAATTTTATGCATATTTTCAGGGGAATTGAAGATTCTTAGCTTGGTCCATGGAAGTGCTTCTTATTGGGAGGACCCTTGGAAGCTACTATCCATAATGTTGTATATGCATGTATACAAGATGTCAAGCTAATGTCGGGCTTAGCATAAACAAGTCCAATTGTGGAAACTCATGTTCCATTTGATGAATGCCTATCAAAAGCAAATGGAAAACTATCAAGAATCAATTATTTATGCATCATTAATTTTACGATTGATCCATTTGTTGATAATGTAGAGTGAGATTTCAATTGAATTGTTTGTTGTGGTCTTCTACTAGGCATACCATATCACAATGATCGCCATGCCATTTATGATTTCTATCTTAACACTTGCATATAGCACAAGGTTACAAAAAAGGGTATCAATTCATCTCTTCTAATGGGCCAGAAACCATATTGGCCAAAATAGGTCTACAAACTACCATATTTACTCAAATAAATAACTCTGGCATTAGAAAGTGAAACAATTTCATATCAAGGATTTTTATAGAGTTGCCTATCCAGGTTTTTATGGATGATATCACAGTAAAAACTATGCATGACTATGGACAACAGATTCCCCAGTGCATACTCTAGTCTAGGAGATTGTTTAGATAAGACGACATTTCCATTTAAGAAAGGAGGATTTCTGGGTTACCTCACCACCTTATATAGTTTGAAGAGATGATTGAAGATGGTTGTCTTGAAATCGAGGGAAATTTTCTTGTAAGAAAGGAGGAATTGATAAGCATCATCAACCTCTTCTTTGGTGCCTCTCTTAAATTTATTTAAGCCAATATTTTCTTCATATTGCTTATTAGTGGATTCACACATCAGTCAATGACCTTGTCATAAATTGTAAAAAATACCCTCTATGACCAGATGAAGATAATTTCGTTGTGCATGTTTTCATCACAAACAAAAGCTACAACTAGTATGCCTTCATTTTCAACTATCAATGTGTATGTCATCTTGGTTATTGCCTGTATTCAAGCCTCAAAATTAAGAATATTAGTTTGTTGAATGTGGATCTCATTTGATAGAGGGTGCACAACGTATGGAAAACTAAAACATTGTGTGATAACACCAATCCATTTGGTCTGAGGAATATTCATTTGTACCACTGTTACTAACAACAAGCTTTACTAAGTTCTTATTAGATTCGCGACCAAGTTTGTTAAGCAAATCAATCTCAAGGTATCCACGAAAAAATTTAAAGATGAAGTTAAGTTTATCATCAAGAAGCTAATATTATATGCTCCTTTTATGAATGGCCTCGTATCCTAAAAAACATAGTCATCATTTTTTATCCTTTCAGCAAGAACACAGGTGTTCTCACAAAGCATTTCCAAAAACCTATCCTTTCCATCCTCGTGAACAACTGATGCATCATCATAACTTGAGATGAAACTAAGAGGATCCATTTCATCATCAAAACCAGGGTCATTAAGGAATGAGACGAAGAAGAGGCATATTGTTGAATTGGATAGAATGGATTCATCCAAATTGCTTGGTGATAGTTCAAAAATTGGCTTTGGTCTATAAATTACTTCATCATTACAATCTGGGGCAGCAAGGATATCATCATCCAAAAATTTTAAAATCACACTAGGTTCTATGTTGTTTCAATATTCTTTGTGCACATCCAGATCTGGGTCCCCTTTTCTATTGGAAAACTCATCATTTATCCTTTCTCTACTGAATATATGGTTATGCATATCACTTTCCTCCACATATAGGGAATCCATACAATTTGAAAAAAATACATGTTCTTTGAAATCTGGAACATCTCCTTGTCTTCCTTCAAAATTCTCCCTAGAATATCCTCCATACATTTTTTTCTTCAAAGATAGCAAGAATGATGCAACATACTTCATCTTTTTCACATGTCGCAATATGAATTTCTTCTTTCTAGTTATTTCCTTTGCCAAAATTGCATCACTTTATGCGTGTTTAAACATCTGGTACATTTTATTGAGGATATGTTAAAGGATAATTGTCATCAACAAAATCAGGGGAACACTCTCCTTGTATTTCCTCGTGATCATAACTGTCATAAAGGGGGTTTCCTTCAAAATCCATGATATATGACCTAATACTTCATCGTAGATTTTTTTTTTTTGTTTTTTACCCAAGTATATGTCACTTTCTTCACCGGTGGCTTCATATATGTGGTTGTCATTATTGTCTTCTTCAAATTCTGGGCACAAAGCTTTTTTATTAGCATGTTCTCTATATCTTCTCTATCTTTTGGGGCAACAATTTTATCATCAGGTTTTTGCAGATCAATTGAAATATCATGATCATTTTCTTCCATTTTTGGCACATCTCCTTGGACTTCTTCATGAGGCTTGAGTTTTGCACCATTATCATAAAAAATTCAAAAGGAACCCTTTCTACCATGACTGGAATACCCTTCTTAATTATTCCTCCATCAAATTCATGTTCATCACATAGCACCATAGGGTATTCTTCCTCTAAGAAAGCTTCATCACAATCTTCATGAATGCCTTTATCTCCTTCGAAAGGGCAACGAGACCTTCTTGATGTAGGGTTTCCAACAAGTGCTGATATATATCTTTAAATTTCTACAATCATGGGCATCCATGCTTGAGAAAGCTTTGAACCTGAGCTTTGAGACAAGGCATGCTCTTTGGGCTACAAGAGTGATTGAACTAGCTGCAATCCCCTTGTCCCGAGGAAAGGGTAAATAATGTCATCATGACATCTTTGTGTCTTTTCTAAAATTTTGAAATATGCCTCATAAATGAAAATATATTTGGGATAATAGCCAAAGAGGAACCATCAAATGTTGCAAGCTTCTCATATAATTCTGAAGAAGGCTTATTGGGTATCCTGGGATATTCTCAATTTCCAATACAGGAAACAATATGTGTAAATCCCAAGGAGCCATATTTCATCCATGGAAGTCTTCAACTATCAAAATTCAAATTTTCAATTCCATACCTTTTTCACAATCGAGTTTCCAAGATGAGCTGTCAAATTAATTTACAATAATGTTTCTCTCACCTCTGAAGCATCAAGTATTCAAAATCTGGAACATCTCCTTGGCTTCCTTCAAAATTTTCTCTAGAATATCCTCCATACATTTGTTCTTCAAGGAAAGCAAGAATGATGCCACATACTTCATCTTTTTGACATGACACAATATGAATTTCTTCTTCTTTAGTGCTTTCCTTTGCCAAAATTGCATCGCCTGCTGCGTGGATCAACGTTTGGAGAATTTTCTTGAGGATATGGAAAATGATCATTTCCATCAACAAAATCAGGGGAACACTCTCCTTGTATTTCCTGATGACCATAACTTTCATAAAGGGGGTTTCTTTGAAAATTCATGATATATGACCTCATACTTCACTGTAGATTTTTTTTCTTTTTTCTTTTTTTTACCCAATTGTAGGTCACTTTCTTCATTGATGGCTTCTTATATGTGGTTGTCATTGATGTCTTCTTCAAATTATGGGCACAAAGCTTTTTTAGTATGCTTTGTATCTTTTCTATCTTTTTTGGCAACAATTTTATCATCAGGGTTTTTGTAATGAATAAAATAATATAAATAATGATTAAATAGTTAATTAGTAATTAGGTTGAAAGGGAATGTCTAAATTGGACATGACCTTTCGTGAAGAGGCGCCTACCTAGCTATATAAGTGGGTCTCATTTGTAATCATTCATTCATCATACATTTTAATATATAATAATTGTATATATTCTAATATTCCAAGTCTTCTGCAGTACTTAACTTGAGAAGGAACTGTGTTCACTTCATTTGGTATCAGAGCAGTTCGAGCCTTCGGCCGCTTAACTGCTGCATAGAGCCACGCTCTCCGATCTAGGTCTTTGACCATAAAAATCATCAACTTTGTTCTCGTAGTGCTTCACTACAACTTTTGGAGTTTCTCCTTTCCTAAGTTCGTCAAAAACCCTTAGCCATTTTAAAAAATAAAATAAAAAATATATAGTGAAAAAATATAACGATATACTTAAAGAAAAAAAAATTGATAAAAAAATAAAAATAAATAAAGGTTAATATATATATATATATATATATATATTTTTTTTTTTTTTAAAAAGTTATAAAAAAAAGAAAACTATAGGATAAAGAAAAATAGCAAAAAAAAAAAGAGGAGGCGTCTTACCTCATCGACGCTTGCTCCCTGTTTCATTCAACCACTGTGGCCATTGTAAAGTGGCCCTCGTCTGACCTTCCAACAGCCACCATCGTGAAGTCGATCAACCATACGCAACCCTCGTCGATTCACCCATAGTCGTCACACAAGTCCATAGCCACAACAACATTCAGAGCTTTTGATCCACTGTCGTTCTACTGCCACCATACGTCGACATCGGAACCACAACTATTGTCCTGCACAATAGCGGCCTACCCCACCTGCGGCACCATCGTATCACTCTACCCACGACATTGTTGCGTCATAGTCTGCCCTTTCAAACCGTGTCACCATCGTATCACTTACCGCAGTGCCTTCCTCGCATTGCTGATGATTTCTCTGCGCAGGGTGTTGTTGAAAGTTTTTAGGGTACGAATTAACCTAGACAACCCCAATAGAACCATCATACCACTCTGCATTTAAAATTAAATTTTCACCAACATAATTACAGTGAAAATACTCCTCAGTAAACCAGTCGGCCTTGTTGACGCAACCATTGTAGCTTGCGGAGTGCCCAGCTTGCCAATGTTTCCTATCAATTTCTTGATAGTCACCGCACCCTTCATGCCCTCCAAGCCACGAATAACAATTCTCATTCCCGATTTTTCCAAACGTTGAAACCACCATTTTTACCATGCATTTACATTAGAACGACGTTCCTACAGTTTTATTAAGTGTGCAGTAAATTAACTATTGGAACAAGGGACATGACTATTGGGAAGTGAAGTTTGAATAAGGGACGTGACTATTGGGAAGTCAAAAGTTAAATAAGGTACATTTAATTAGAAATCACGTAATTATTGAAAAACCAAGGTAGATATATTAAATGAATTTAACAAGTGATATATATCATAGAATTATAAAAGGTTTTTGCAGTGTACTTAAAAGGGTAAAAAAAAATAGTAATTATAATATTATTAAAATAATAATAGTAGTAGAATATAAAAAGGAGTAAGTATTATTACGTGAATTAAAAATTAATAGGGAAAAATAAAAGTGACTTAAAAAAAGGGGTTGCGTTTTACAGTTGGAAAAAAAAGGATAAAAAAAAAAAGGTAAGTAAGGAAGAATGGCTATAATCGTTAAAGGAATTTTACCAAAAAAAGAAGGATTTGATATTTGAATGAGAAAAATAGATACGTAGTGGAAAAACAAGGTAAAGAGATGATTTCCACAAAGAACCGTGGTTTCTTTGCAATATGTCTTTTTTGCTCACAAGAATATCCTAATTGTAGCGAGTCATTTAGAAATCAAAACGTCATCTGCATAAAATGTTACAAAAATTTTATGTTAGTTGAATTTATAAGTGATACAAAAAACAAGCATTAGCAAGACAAATGAAAAAATTCATGGCAACTGTTGGGAAACAACATACATATTTTAATAAGGAAATGAAGAAAACGAAATCCAAATTACAACATAAATACCCCTCATCACCCCTACAAAACGATGTAATCCCATGTACCGAGAAATTGCAGTTGAAAGATCAAAAGAAAGACATAATAGCCTAACTTCGGAAAAACAAGAAAGTGTTACAACAAGAATATGAAGATCTTGCATATATTAATTACAAACAAGTAATGGAAAAGGACGAAGAAATTTCTCACCTCAAGGACCATGTTATAAGAACAAGAAGAGGAAATTTTACGTCTAAAGAACCTTAATAAAAATTTATTAGAATAAATCAAAATTTTAAAAGATGAAGAGAAGAATACTAAGGATAAAGTCAACAATTCAGAAAATGAAGAGCTTTTACATCTAAGGAATCATAATCAAAACCTTGTTACACAAATAAAGAAGCTCAAAAGTGACAAGAAGTTACTTAATTTCAAGTTAGAAAAACTTACTCAAGAATAAGTATCAAAGTATTTAGTCCATGTTGAAGAAAAATAAACTGATACTAATATAGTGAATGTCACAGCTAAAGAAGAAGACAAGCAAGTTGAAGAAAGTACAAACTTAGATGTTGTAGTTCGGATGATGAACATCCCATGTGAAGGTTCTGTAACCAACTCAACAACATCATCGCCAGAATAAAACCAAAAAATCACCACACACCTAAGAAGGGAAAGTCAAACCAAAAAAGTTCCCTATCGACATCCAAATCATGGGAGTAGACAACTCGACCCAGCTACATATTCAGAATAGAAGCAACAAGCTAATGTTCTGAAGAATACTAATGTCAATACAATCCACTCAAGTAATAATTCATCACAAGTTTCAAGTCTCTGCAAGATTCCACAAAAAATTGATTTAGGATGGCCTAATCCATTCTCAGTGCGACAATTTTGTTTTTCACTTAGAAGATCATATCAAATTGTATCGACAAGGATGACTACTCCTAGATGAGAAAAAAATTGTAGCAGAAAAAGAGCTCAAACCTTTCATCAACAAGCTTTGAGAACAAAGCTTTTTGAGGAGAAAGACAATGTAATGAAAAAAATAATATAATTAACGATTAATTAGCTAATTAGTAATTAGGTTTAAAGGGCATGGCTAAATGGGACATTATCTTCCATGAAGAGGCACCTGCCTAGCTATATAAGCGGGCCTAATTTGTAATCATTCATTCATCATACATTTTAATATATAATATTTGTATCCTCAATTGATATTCTGATATTCCAAGTATTATGGAGTATTTAACTTGAGAAGGAACTTTGTTCACTTCAATTTTGCAGATCAATTGAAATATCATCATAATTTTCTTCCATTTTTGGCACATCTCCCTGGCCTTCTTCATGAGGCTTGAGTTTTGCACCATTATCATAAAGGATTCAAAAGGAACCTTTCTAAAATGAATGGAATACCCTTCTTAATGATTCCTCCTTCAACTTCATGTTCATCACATAGCACCATAAGGTCTTCTTCCTCTAAGAAAGCTTCATTGGGATCTTCATGAATGCCTTTATCTCCTTCAAAAGGGAAATGGGACCTTCTTGTTGTAGGGTTGCCAACAAGTTCTAATATATATCTTCAAATTTGTGCAATCTTGGGCATCCATTCTTGAGAAATATTTGAACCTGAGCTTTGAGACAAGGTATGCTCTTTGGGTTGCAAGAGTGCTTGAACCAGCTGCAATCCCCTTGTCCCAAGGAAAGGGTAAATAATGTCATCATGACACCTTTGTGTCTTTTCTCAAATTTTGAAATATGCCTCATAAAGTCCAATACATGTGGATGATAGCCAAAGAGGCACCATCAAATGTTGCAATATTCTCATATAATTCCGAAGAAGGCTTATTGGGTATCCTTGGATATTCTTAATATCCAATACAAGAAAAAATGTGTAAATCCCAAGGAGCCATCTTTCACCCATGGAAATCTTCAACTATGAAAATTCAAATTTGCAATTCCATACCTTTTTCACAATCTAGTTTCCAAGATGAGCTGTCAAATTCCTTTACAATAATGCTTCTCTCACCTCTGAAGCATCAAGTCTTCAAAATATGGAACATCTACTTGGCTTCCTTCAAAATTCTCCCTAGAATATCATGCATACATTTTTTCTTCAAGGATAGTAAGAATGATGCCACATACTTCATCTTTTTCACATGCCCCAATATGAATTTCTTCTTCTTTAGTTTTTTTCTTTGTGAAAATTGCATCACTTGCTGTGTGGATCAACATCTAGAACATTTTCTTGAGGATATGGAAAAGGATCATTGCCATCAACAAAATCAGGGGAACACTCTCCATGTATTTTTGATGATCATAATTGTCATAAAGAGGATTTCCTTCAAAATTCATGATATATGACCTCTTACTTCGCTGTAGAACTTTTTATTTTTTTTTACCCAAGTATAGGTCACTTTCTTCACTTATGGCTTCATATATGTGGTTTTCATTGTTTTCTTCTTCAAATTCCGAACACAAAGATTTTTTAGTATCATTTTCTCTATACATGTTGCCAAATTCTTCTCTCAATAGAGTGAGTATGGAATATATGTTGGATCGACCATTCCAGTGGGATGAAAATACCATTGCGTATTTATAACCGATTTTGTAGTCTTTTGAAGCGTCGAGCTTGGAACTGCTTCCAGTGAACAATAGTTTTGAAGAGTTGAAATAATTTTCAACTAAAATTAGGGTTGATTTTAGGATGAGTTGACCTCTTCCTTGATAAAAAATATATATTTTCCTACCTTAATTTTGTCAGGAAAAGTATTATTTTGAAATTTTGTCGTCTCTTTTATTGGTGGGGGAGGTTGAGGGTCATGTTCCAGTGACAAGAAGTCCCTATGAGGCTAGGCTAAAGTCTGTTGCCTACCTACTCAGCTAACCATTCCATCCCTGCAGGTATTGCTTTTTATGAACCTCTATCTGAAAAGGATCACTGTGCGTCAATCATCAGTATCTTTACTCCAAACCGAATATAGATCCTATTGTATTTCATGTTTCAAACTTGTGCTTGAAATGTGAAGACAACTTGCCTGGAATATCAATATAATAAGACAATTTAGAAAATGCTAATTTTCTAGGAATGACTTTATTATGGGGGACTCTATTTTAAGTCAATTTCCCAAGGTAGTGAGGCCTGATTATATAATCCTGCAATGGAGATCCACTTTTATTTGAGTTGTGATGGACACTAAGATGTGCATGGGGTTTTGAAAAATTAGATTTAATATAAAACAAAGGGAATGTCAGGTAAGCAACTCAATTTGAAAAACAAATAGAAAGGTAATATCAGAGGGTTGAAGCAATGATAAAAAATTGAAATGAGAGAAGGATGTTGGGTCTGAAATAGTTGGTCTTACTCCTGAACAGAAATTTATAATTATAAGAAACATAGATAAAGAGCTCAGTTAGTACTAGCAGGAGGACTGTGCAGGTAATTTTGTTTGTTGATCCTAAATTATACGGATATGATTTTTGTCCTAAACATTCAGTTAATTGAAATTATTTATCAGGTTTTACACATGTTTTCCCAATCTAATTTAATTTGTTTATAAATATAACCTTATCAATTTCCTAAATATAACCTTTAGCTCACAAAAAGCCTTGTTACAACACCCACTATGTTGTAAATTCCCAAGCATCAAGGAGATAGTCCTATTCATCTCAGGAAACCTGCCCACTGCCACCTCAATATCTTACTTACCCACTGTCGTGATCTCAATATCTCTTTTTTTAGCTTTTAGTTGGCTATTCTCCAACTTAAGGGGGCCTTCTCTAACTAGGATTGGTGTGTTTTAATGTGTTATTTAGGTCGTTACAAATGTGTTAACTAAGGACTGTAACAATGTTCTACAGGGGGTGCCTTAGGGCCACACATAATTACTACAACAATGTATGTCAGTCAATAAGAGCTCCTTTACACATAAATTTCATAGGGCATCTTTGTCCTAAAGAGAGAATGTTCCAAGAGAGTGACATGCAATCCCACAAGTTTTTTCTATTCATGTTATGGCCATAGGTTAACTCATTCTCTAGATAAAGCTTCTTTTGCTTTCCTAGGATCAAGGAGCATGTTCATAATGGTATTATCAATGGCATCCTACTATAAAATTTGAGAAGAGAAAGAAGCTAGCAGATTTTGAGAAAATATTGAGGAATGTTAGCATTTTGTAGCCATGTTTACACTACAGGCACGCTATCCTAACTTTGTATCATTCATCCATTAATGTCATCCTGATTTTTTAATCTATCTTCCTTAACCCTCACAAAATAGGTATTCATGACATTGACTGTGATAAACTTTGTGGCCCTATTCCACAATAGGAACACTATCCTAACTTCATGGCATTCATCCCTTGATGTCATTTTTTTTTCTAACCTTAAACCTCACCAATATAATTGTGAATGCATAAATTTATAAATAAACTACAAATATTAATGCCAAAACATAAATAGGCAATTTCATATGTTGAAGGAAGTCTCTGTACTCTTGGTGAAACTCAAGGAGAATACTTTGAAATCTGTGAACTGTAAAATTTAATAGGAGTAATTAATGACATGTAAATGCATGATATTATCAAAATATGTTGAGAATTTTCTCTACATCATGTTGGTTTGACTTGTAGGCGATAGTTTCCACCCTTGAGGCTATTCAACATTAGTACATGTTGCCAAATTCTTCTCTCAATAGACTGAGTATGGAATATATGTTGGATTTACCATTCTAGTGGGATGAAAATACCATTGCGAATCTATAAATGATTTTTGTAGTCTTCTGAAGCAGTCAAACTTGGAATTTCTTCCAATGAACAGTATTTTTGAAGAGTTGAAATATTTGTCAACTGAAATTGGGGTTGATTCTAGGATGAGTTGACCTCTTCCTATAACAAAATAGATTAACCTATTTTAATTTTGTCAGGAAAAGTACTATTTGGAAATTTTGTTTTCTCTTTTATTGGTGGGGGATGTTGAGGGTAATGTTTCAGTGACAATAATTCCCTATCAGGCTAGGCTAAAGTGTGTTTCCTACCTACTCAGCTGACCATTCCATCCTTGCAGGAATTGATTTTTATGAACCTCTATCTGAACATGCTAACTATGTGTCAATCATTAGTATCTTTACTCCAAACCGGATATAGATCCTATTTTATTTCCCGTTTCAAAATTGTGCTTGAAATGGGAGGACAAATTGCCTGGAATATGAATATAATAAGACAATTTACAAAATTTTAAGTACCCAGGATGGACTTTATTATGGGAGACTATGTTTTAATTCAATTTCCCAAGGTAGTGAGTCCTGATTATATAATCCTGCAATGGAGATCCACTTTTATTTGCGTTGGGATGGAAATTAAGATGTGCATGGGGTTTTGCAAAATTATCTTTGATATAAAACAAAGGGAATGTCAGGTAAGAAATTCAATGTGAAAAGACAAATAGAAAGGTGATATCACAGGTTTGAAGCAATGATAACAAATTGAAATGAGAGAAGGATCTTGGGTCTGAAATAGTTGGTCTCACTCCTAAACAAAAATTTGTAATGATAAGAAACATAGATAAAGAGCTCAGTTGGTACTAGTAGGAGGATCGTGTAGGTAATTTTGTTTTTTTATCCTAAACTATACAGATATGAGTTTTGACTTAAACATTTTGTTAATTGAAATTCTTTATCGATTTTTACACATTTTTTCCCAGACTATTTTAATTTGTTTATAAATATAACCTTATCAATTTCCTAAATATAAACTTTAGTTCAAAAAGAGCCCTGTTACAACACCCTCTATGTTTTAAATTCCCAAGCATCAGGAGATAGTCATGTTCATCTCAGGAACCCTACCCACTGTCACCTTAATATCTCACTTACCCACTATCATCTCAATATCTCTTTTATTAGCTTTTGGTTGGCTCTTCTCCAACTTAAGGGGGATTCTCTAACTAGGATTGGGGCGTTGTAATGTGTTATTTAGGTCATTATCAATGTGTTAACTAAGGACTGTAACAATTTTCTACAGGGGGTGCCTTAAGGCCACACTTAATAACCACAACATTATATGCCATTCAATAAGAGATCCTTTACACATAAATTTCCTAGGGCATGTTTTTCCTAAAGAGAGAAAGTTCCAGGAGAGTAACATGCAATCCCACAAGTTTTTTTCTATTCATGTTATTTTCATAGGTTAACTCATTATCTAGATCAAGCTTCTTTTTCTTTCCTAGGATAAAGGAGCATGTTAATAATGGCATTATCAATGACATCCTACTATAAAATTTGAGAAGAGAATAAAGCTAACAATTTTTGAGAAAATATTGAGGAATGTTAGCATTTTGTAGCCTTGTTTACACTACAGGCATGCTATCCTAACTTTGTATCATTCATCCCTTGATGTCATCCTGAATTTTCAATCTAGCTTCCTTAAGCCTCACAAAATAGGCATTCATGACATTGACCGTGATAAACTCTGTGGCCCTATTTCCGCCATAGGAACACTATCCTAACTTCATGGCATTCATCCTTTGATTTCATATTCCTTTCTAACCTTAAACCTAACCAATATAATTGTGAATGCATACATTTATAAATAAACTACAAATATTAATGCCAAAACAGAACTAGGAAATTTCATATGTTGAAGGAAGTTTGGGTACTCTTGGTGAAACTCAAGGAGAATTACTTTGAAATCTGTGAATTGTAAAATTAAATAACAGTAATTAATGACATGTGAATGCATGATATTATCAAAAGATGTTGAGAATTGTCTCTACATCATGTTGGTTTGACTTGTAGGCGATAGTTTCCAGCCTTGAGGCTATTCAAAAATAGTACATGTTGCCAAATTATTCTTTCAATATACTGAGTATGGAATATATGTTGTATTTACCATTCCAATGGGATGAAAATACCATTGCGGATATATAACTGATTTTTGTAGTCTTTTGAAGCAGTCGAACTTGGAATTGTTTCCAGTGAACAATAGTTTTGAAGAGTTGAAATATTTGTCAACTAAAATTGGGGTTGATTCTAAGATGAGTTGACCTCTACCTTGATAACAAAATAGATCAGCCTATTTTAATTTGTTTATACATAGAACCTTATCAATTTCCTTCTTAAGTTGACTTTCCCTTGGGCACTCGAATTAAGTAATAATTAGCATGTGATTATGCATAAGTGTTTCTACATGATTTTTTTGTTATTTCTTTCTTCATCTCAGTTAGAATGCCGAGAAATTTCTAACCCGGCCCAAGGATGTTAACGTGGTTTTAGAGTATTACTTGTCATATACTAATGTTAGTGTTTAGAGCTCTCAGAAAATTGGTCATGCTAGATTGTTTCAATTTACAATTGTTTTTCAACTTCATATGTTGGCTGGGATACCAAATTTTGATGTTTTGGCTTCCCTTTAAGATGCTTACCAGCAAAAGGTAAAATAGTTTTCAATGTAAAATTATGTAGAAATCAAAGAAATCGCTAGAAAATGGCACAACTGAAGATAAAAATATCAGTCCATTGGAAACTTTTTTTATGTGCCATTGCAGTTTTTCGGGTGGGATTTCTTAAAGGAACCTATCGAAGTAGAGTCTCAGATGAGATATTTTCTTATGTCAAGTCCTTTAATATTTTCAACTTTTGGTATTGACCTCCATTTTGGAACAATGGGCACTTTTCAAATATGTAGCAGTTTTGCTTGTTTCCTGGTTTAACTCGCATATTAGATAGCCTTTGTTGCACATAGACAAAATACTAGCATTTGATGGTTTTCAGAAAGATGGAATAGTTCATGAGGAAAAAGGATAACATATGTTATTATAAACATATATTAGAGAAAAATGCAGGTTAACAAGGAACATTTTGTTTAGACTCAAGAGTTCACAGATGGACCTTGGTTAAGAGGTTAAGACTCCATGGACAGTATTTCAGAAAATGGCACATTTATCTCATTGCATATCATTTATTTATCTGATTTATTACATGATTTATCACTTATTACTTGCTTGTATATTGCAGTCATGCACTAACTATAATAAATGGAGGATTGCCATATTTATTATTACCAATGGGTCTAGTGAAAGGGAGTAAATCATATTGTTCAAAAGGTATGGTCTCAATGAGTTCAGTTAATAATTGTTTTGTTTTAATGTTTTATTTAGGTTGTTATCAACATGTTACATTTTCTCTCTGGACTATGTTGCTATGCTTGTTGTGGCAACACATTTAGATCTTTCTACTAAAGTATAGGATGATGTGGTTGTTTTTGTTGCATACTTTGAGCTTGATGTTGATGTATGTTCTATTGCAATTGTTGTTTTTGTTGTAATTTTTGTGCTTGATGTTGAATAATGTGTTGTGGATATTGTTGATGCTGGAAAATTTACCTGTGTACAAATGGCTACAGTACACAACAAATTTTTCGTGACTGAACAGGTTGTTGTGGTTGACATTGAAAAAGCTACTTTGAACAATTAACACTCCTTGTTTCCTTTAGTGTTGCTGCATCCAATTCCTTGTACATATCTTGTTGTATTCCCACCACAGAAGAATCAAATATATCCTGCAAAATCATCCAAGGATCCATGCCTAGCCCTTGAAAGTCCAAGCCCTAAATATGTTTCTCTTCAAGAACAACACAAACAATGCCAAAATTCTTCTCATGTGAACCAATAATTGATGATGACTGACAAACCTTTGAGTGAGTTTCCTCACTGCCCTGTTCAACTATATTAATAAACTCGTCATCATGTTTTAAAGCAATCCAAGAAACTTTGTGAACCTCTTCCGGAACTGTAGCTTAAAATAGGTGTTTGCCTCTCTTTAGGCACAACAACAATTATCTTATCAAATCCCTATGGAACCCCATATCTAGCAAATGGCTGACTTCATCAAAGTACGAGCACTTTATGTAATATTCCCAATTTTCCACAAGATAATTGGAATATTAGAGTTATTTATTTTCCTAATTAATTAAGTAAATAAGGGGGTGGAGGGACCCACAAACCCCATATATGAATCAAATCCACATTTGATGTGTGTATGTGGATATTTTATATCTAGATCTACATTATGGAGTAGTGGAGAAGCTTCTTCAATGAAGGAAGAGTGGAGATCATGGATCTTAAATGTAAAATCATGAGGATTGTGGAGGAGGTCAACTAAGATCATAGTGCATTCAAAGTAAGACCATAAAGCACTTATGATGAGATAGTGGAGGAAGTGGTACATATAATGCACACATGATGGAGAGAGTGGGAATTAAATGTAGACATGATGGAGATCATGGAGAGACAACACAATCTTCATGGAGGCTAGTGGCCACATAGGAAACACAATTATGAGGTGGGCATAGGCTATGGAAGGCTCATAATCTATATAATGAAGATGAAGGCACAATAGAATTCTGGCTTTGTATTATTATTTCTTATCTGTTTAGATCTAGATTTTTCAGTTGACATTTCTATGCACACTTATACTATTTAGATAAGTCTAAAGTGTTGTTTAGCGTAGGGTGTTTCTGAGTAGAAATCTCACCCTTACCCATGGGGGACTTCGAGTTCCTACTCTGGGAAGGTTTTCTATTGAGCTACATTCCTCATCAGGCATTTGTGCTATCTTCAGGAGGTTGTTTCTAGCATTCAAGCTAGGAAACCAGTGGAGGATTCATCCTTTCACCTTGTGCTTCATGTTCATCCTTTCTGGAGCAGTATATCTATATTTGGAATTTAGGCCATTATATTTTACCCCCATCCAGCAACAGTCCCCTCAAGGATTGTGCAGTTCAGTCCTGTATATCTGGAGGAGGAAGGAATTTTCTAGTATTTCAGCTGGAAATCTTATGAGGGACTAGATCCTCACTTTGTATTCATTGTTTCCATCATTCTGGAGCTGATTTGACATATCTAGTAGCAGGCTATTGAGCCTCCCTCTCCAACAGTGCAGTTTTCTGAAGTTGTTGAGTGATTACCAGCCACATTCAATGGAGGAGATTAGAGGAGCTATATCTTGAGCTCCTAGCCTAAGGATCTAGTGAAGGGATCAACCCTTCAAGCATAGATCTGATTGTGTGACATATTGCAGCCATCTATTTTTCATATCTTGCTTCATATCTGCATACCTAGCAGTGTATATGTGAAGCCCTAAGAGGGTGATTTTCCTAAACTCATAGATCTGGAAAATACTTTCTAGGTTATCTTGGGTATCCATCATAGAGCCCACATCTAAAGTTTCAGCATCATTGGAGCTCCCAAACTACCTAGATCTACATTTCTATTTTTCCGGCAGTTGCAGTCCTAGCAGTTGCAACAGGGCCAACGCAGTTTTCCTTCTAGCAGTCCAATAGTTACATAGTCCCTCTTATGGAGTAATTTCAGGGTCATTCTATGCCATCTCATTGGCTTGAGTGTCATATTTTGAGCATTGTTGTACTATTTATCCACCTCCTATATAATAAAATGGTTCAGCTATTTCTGTGCATTCTGATGTGTATTTAGATTTATTGTTTACTTTTCTGCAGTTCTTATATTGTGTTTTAGTATTACTGCATTCTCCCTTTTGGGATATTACAATGGTATCAGAGCATGATCTTTGGCTCAGCTTGTGGACACTTCATCTTTTGAATCAAAAGAAGAAGCAGATAGTAGAGATCTATCATGAACGAGGATTGTATTTTTGTGACTCTTCTCTTTAGATCCCTGCAAGATCTCTCCAAGGAGGTTAATCAAATGAAGAGAGAAAGGCAAAGGAAGGATCCAAGAAGAATATTTGATGAGGAAGGTACAAGCACTTCCTATCAGCATGAGAAGCAACCGAAGAAGCATAGAGCTTCACATCATTCTACTAGATCCACTTTCTTTGATAAGAAAGAGGACTGGTCTGAATATGAAGGAGACTTGGGGCATGAGACCCTAAGTAAATATCTGTCCGAGTACAACGCACAGCCTAGAGCACTGAAGGAGAATCTCTCTCTCCAACAATTCTTACAACTCAAATAAGAAAGAAGATCCCGAAGCAGCAATAGAAGAAAGAGGCATAGATTCTTCTTGCCTACATTTCATGTATCTTCCACAAGAACATTGAGAGCTTGGAGGGAAGAATTAGCTACCTTCTTTCAGCTTATCCCGTAGCAGAAAGAGAGGTTGTGGAGATTGCAACGCTGCACCTAGAAGGTGAACCAAGAGATTGGTGATTCAGTCACTTATCCCATATGAAAGTGTTTGTTTATGCAGATTTCATTCAAATACCGAAGAAGAGGTATGGTAGAAAGAAACCAGAGACATCTCACATAGTGACATCTCCTATCATTGAGGAGATAGTGCATGAAGAGCCCAAGGAATATGTCCCCATTATCACTCAGGAGGAGGATATTCTACCATCACCCTCGGCTACAGATGTACTTAAATCAAGAGGAGGATCATTTTCATATTTGCAAGATGGTCTTGAGTTCTTGACATTTGGAGCCCCATGCATGATTCATGATATGCACGAGGAGGAGGCAGATACCACTGCTGGTACAGATGTAGAAGAGCAACCATCATCATTACTAGTAGTCGGAGATACTATTTCATTGGTTGGAGGAACTCTTGTAATGTGAAAGATGTTTCAGAGATTCAACTTATCCAAGGTTTTCACATACTTTCATCTCATATTAGTTCAGTACCTCATATTGAGATATGTGAGACCATGCTATCAGAGAAAGTGCATAACCAAGGATAGAGAACCTTGATGATTTGGAGCATCAAATTATCACTGCACATAGGACCCTTGATTTAATCAAGAAGAAGATGTATTTCTATCCCAATTTGTCACGGTTGAGAAACACCCAACACTTTGTGTTGAAGTGTGGAGGTACAGGAGATGGGAGGAGCATAGTCTTATTTAGTACAATGCCAAACTATGAGTTTAGCATTGTATGTGTCCATGAGACAGCACATGTATCACCATGCAGATCTACAACGTTGTCACTTAACAATAGTGATGATGAGAGGGCCCCATTATTCTTGGAGCATTCTGAAGGTAGCTTCACTCATGAAGCACTGGAGGGGCAGATGATAGAGGGTAGACATCTTATGATGGAGAGCAGTCCCCATTATCAAGATGAATTTTCCTTGATGATCATCTCACATCTCAAAGAGGGATCTCTACCTACATCATGTATGGAGCCTTATGGGTTCCAATGGGCCTTTGATGAGAGGATCTCATGGAGAGACCTCAATGGAGGTGAACTTCAACATTTCATGGAGTGAAAAGCTATTCACATGGAGTATTTTGGCATTCTACATGGGGAGGATAACAAGATTGAGCTTGGCATGATTCATCATCCACATTGGGATGAATGGATCCGCATGAGGAGCAGAAGGTTCCCTACCTTCTTGCATATCTATGATAACATGAATCAACAATCATGGTTGCGCTGGTTACTTTTGGGTGAGTATGGATATCACCCAACATCTCACATTTCCAGGATCCATTCCATACATATCATTGATGACATGCAGAAGTAGGAGGCATGGCTACGCTAGTTGTTGATGAGAGAGTTTGGACACCTCATGATGTATCTTATGTCCATGTATTTTCTTTTGTTTGGGATATGTCTCATGTCTTTACATGTATTTTTATTTGGGATATATCTCATGTTCATATATGTAATTGGGTTTGGGACATTGCATAACTCTCACATGATGTGGCATATGGGATCTTATTTGTATTATTCTGATGAGACATCCACATGTCAATTAGTTTGTTGTTGCTCCATGACTTGCATCATGATGATGTAAGGAGGCAGCAAGAATCCTTGTTGCTTTGGTTACTATTGAGAGAGTATGGGCTGATTTCTTCCCATACATTGCATGACATTTATGGAAGATGGAAACAGGAGGCCTTACAGCATTGGATTTTGTTGGGGGATTATGGTCATTGTACTTGGTATGATGATGATGTGATGGGGCAGCAAGATGCCTTACTATGGTGGATTCTCTTGAGAGAATATGGCCACTACATTTGGTACAATGATGATGTGGTGTGGCAGCAAGAGGCATTTTTGCGGTGGATTCTTTTGAGAGAGTATGGCTCTCATATCTATATTGATGCTAATTTGGCATGGCAGCAAGAAGCATTGCTACGGTGGCTTCTATTGAGAGAGTATGGCTCTCTTACTTGTTTTCATGATGATCTAGCACGGAAGCAGAAGACTTTGTTGTGGTGTTTGTTATTGGGAGAATATGGTTTGACATTGTTCACGTTCATCCATATGTATCTACTTCTTGTTTTTCACTATGTTGATGCTATGTTTGGTTCCTACATGGCCAACAGGGTTAATGATGAGAGCATTGATAGTTGCAATATACTCTATGTGACATGGGTTGGAGAGATAGTTCATGAGTTGGGACTTTCTACTTTGGGAAGAAACCACTTCATTTCATGTATCTCATATATAGAGGAGATCTTTAGACATCGTATGGTTGCCACTTGGAGATTCATTGATGAGGAAGGGTATCTAACTTTTTAGTTGGAGGCCTTTTTAGGTATTCTAGAGAGGCAACTTTGGAGTTGGAAATGCATGACACATTGTGACATATGGGAAGGCCTTTCATATGAGGATACCATTTGGAGGGAGGATGTTTGTTGTAGCATCCACTTTTGCAGTTGCTTGAGGACAAGCAACATTTTGGTGAGGAGGACTATAATATTCCCAATTTTCCACAAGATAATTGGAATATTAGAGTTCTTAATTTTCCTAATTAATTAAGTAAATAAGAGAGTGTTACACAGTAATTTGTCACCGTCCCTACCATTCCCTGTCCCGCACAATGGAGGACCCATTATGTGACCTGTGAGCAATGTCAAGCCTTGAAAATACCTTCATTGCATCCCTTTCCATGAGGACAACATTTCTTTTGTTTATCATTTCACAGGCGAGACCTAAACACATGTTTTTGTGATTAGTGGCAGGTCACTGGTGGTGGGGGAAAGAAGTGTAAGGCCCGCAGTACAGCGCGCTGTCGATTAAGCGCACGCCACTCTTGCTTTGGAAAGTTTTAAAAAAAGAGCAAGGATTTCGATTACAACAACAGGCGGATGAGTCATCGGGGAGTGGTTTTAACTGAACTGTGCAGCCTTCCTCCTTTGACCTCTGTTTCCTGGGGCCTACAGGGATAAGGCCTCCCTTCCACTATTGTAGGGATCCCAACCTCCTCCTCTCCTCTATAAATATAGCCTTCATCCATTGATGAAGGGGTGGAAGGGCTGAAGGGCTGGAAGTCTTGAAGTGCCTAAGCTTGAATCTCCAAATTCCCAAGAGCCTTTGTGATGTAAGAGCCCTCTTTCTTCCCTTAAGGCCGGCTCAAGTAAGGAGACTATCGTCGAGAGACTCTGGAGAGGTTTTGCCCTTTCCCTGGCGAGCTTTGCGAGACGTGAACGACTGGAGACCCATCCGAAGGAGACCACGACGTCAGAACATTGGTTGTAATCTCTCTTCGATTGTTATTTAATGAATGATTACGATTATGGTTCCACTCTGTTTTCAATCATGTTAATATGAGTAATATCCTTTCTGACTGATATTTGTAGTTACGTATACGGATTTATGCTTGTTGCTCGTGCACTTGCATATGGGATGTCCATGGGAGATGGGCGGGGGATGGTGATGCCATGGGGTGGGAACGGGAACGCTTTCTTCTTCAGATCGTAGCATTGGATTCCAGGTAGGCTTCCATCTTTAGTCTTTTCATTCGTAACTAGGAGCTTGCATCGTAACATTTTTAATTGTTGCTAGACCCCTGCTGGGCTAGTAAAGATCGCCTCTATCCGCAGAGGGGATTTACCTCCTCAACAGAGAGTGAAGGGACCCACAAACCCCATAGATGAATAACATCCACTTTTGATGTGTGTAGGTGGATATTTTAGATCTAGATCTACATTATGGAGTAGTGGAGCAACTTCTTAAATGAAGGAAGAGTGGCGATCATGGATCTTAAATGTAGAATCATGAGGATCTTGGAGGAGGTCAACTAATATCATAGTGCATTCAAAGTAAGATCATAAATCACTTATGATGAGATAGTGGAGGAAGAGGTGCATCTAATGCACACATGATGGAGAGAGTGGGAATTAAATGCATACATGATGGAGATCCTAGAGAGACAACACAGTCTTCATGGAGGCTAGTGGCCACATAGGCAGCACAGTTATGAGGTGGACATAGGCTATGGAAGGCTCATAATCTATATAATGAAGATGGATGCACAATAGAAGGCAAGCTTTGTATAATTATTTCTGATCTATTTAGATCTAGATTTGTCGGTTTACATTTCTATGCATGCTTATGATGTTTAGCTAAGTCTACAGTGTTGTTTAGCACAGGGTGTTTCCAAGCGGAAATCCCACCCTTACCCACGGGGGACTGCAAGTGCATACTCTGGGAAGGTTTTCTATTGAGCTACATTCCTCATTAGGTATTGGTGCCATATTCAAGAGGTTGTTTCTAGCATTCCAACTAGGAAACCGGTGGAGGATTCATCCTTTCACCTTTTTCTTCATATTCAGCCTTTCAGGAGAAGCATATCTATATCTGACATTCAGGCCATTATATTTTACCTCCATGCAGCAGCAGTCCCCTCAAGGATTGCGCAGTTCAGTCCTGTAAATCTGAAGGAGGAAGGAATTTTCCAGTATTTCAGCTGGAAATCCTGTCAGGGGCCATATCCTCACTTTGTATTCATTGGCTCCATCATGCCAGAGATGATTTGACATATCTAGAAGTCGGCTATTGAGCCTCCCTCTCTGACAATGTATTTTTTTGAAGCTGTTGAGTGATCAATAGCCACATTTAGTGGAGGAGATTGGAGGAGCTATATATTTATCTCTCAGCCCAAGGATCTAGTGAAGGGATCAACCCTTCAAACATAGATCTAATTGTGTGAAATATTGCAACCATCTATTTGTCAGATCTTGCTTTAGATCCGCATACCGAGCAGTGTATATGTGAAGCCCTAAGAGGGTGATTTTCCTAAACTCATAGATAGAGAAAATCATTTCTAGGTTATCTTGGGTATCCATCATAGAGCTTGGATCTAAAGTTTCAGCATCATCAAAGCTCCCAAACTGCCTAGATCTACATTTCTATTTTTTCGGTAGTTGCAGTCCCAACAGTTGCAACAGGGACAACACAGTTTTCCTTCCAACAATCCAGCATTTACGTAGTCCCTCTTGTGGGGTCATTTTAGGGTCATTCTAGGTCATCTCTTTGGCTTGAGTGTCTCATATTTTGAGCACTTTTGTACTGTTTATCCACCTCCTATATAATAAAATGGGTCAGTTATTTTTGTGCATTCTGATGTGTATTTAGATTTATTGTTTACTTTGTTGCAGTTATTATATTGTGTTTTAGTATTACTACATTCTCCCTTTTGGGATAATACACTTTAACACCCATTAAATGACTTGCGACTGTTGGGGTATTCAATATATGGTCCTAAAGCCTTCCAGGAGGCGCCACTAATATTTGGAAAGGATATGTTTATAGCCATTTATGTTCTCTTGGTAATTTAGTGCCCCCAATAACTACTTGTACACCAATATTTGCATGGAATTTAAATGAAACATTGGCCTCGAAAAAAACTTGACTTTCAAGTTCCGTAGTGGAAAAAATGACAAGAACAAGAATAGGAGGCCTTTTATCAGCTTGGAGAACTGGTGACTTCACTATCACTTCAATTTCAGGAAACAAAAACGATATTTTCTTGTCGGTGCCAGTTTTAGCCTTGGCCAACACATCCTTGCCTTTGAGAATAGATGGAATATTTGCTTCTTGCCCAATGTTCATATGCTCATATCCCACCGTGTTGGTTGCCTTCAGTGTTAATGGTGAGCTATTATGCTGATCGAATCTTGATTTGATCAAATAATTAGCATCGCCAGTAACCTTCACACTACTTGTTTTTAGATTTGTTTTTTCAACAAGACTCAACATTCATTGCTTGTGCCCCACAGGCTGGACTGAATCAAATTCTTCATCATCATCTTCATCTTTAGACTCATCTTCGTCATCACTTATCTTCAGTGCTTGGATACCAGCGGATTTAGAGCCTCTTTTATTCAATAAGTCACCTTCTCCTTGGCTGCCTTTTGCAGAGACCCCATTACCTCTAGAAGCTCTAGATAGTCCATCATTATCATTATTTATACCACGCTTCAGCCAACCAAACATAGATATACCCCTCTTATTAAACTAGTTATCCATATCCAATTCCTCTTCAACCAAACGTTTGAATTGGGCCTGCCTTCGGTTACTACTTATTTTGTTAAAATCCTTTGTTTTGGGGAATTTTTCGTTCTCCCAGTCATCTTCAGATATGCAACCTTCATGACTTCTTTCATGGCCATCACCCTTCTGAGATTGCATAATCTCAAGTGTTATGTCCAAAGGTGAACCACACAATGTTTCGACTATCCTTTGGGGTTGTAGGGTCTTGGATTCTATAATTTTCAGTACCACATTCTTGTCATTTGTTAAAAGGAGAATTCCTTGGTTTTGAGTCCCTATGTATAAGATTTTTTTCACATAGAAATTTTAGTCCAACAATAAGTTGGATCATTATTTGTCTCGCAACAACTTTTGAAAACCTTCCATAGTGTTGAATATATGAAACTAAATCACCACTAGACATTAAATTTGTTACTATGCACAAATATGGCAGCCTTGTGCACTAAATTGAACTATAATTTTATGCCCCACTTTCCTTGAATTAAACACCTCTTGGAATATTGAAAAATTTGTTGCAGTACATAATGAATTTTTCGTGACTGAACAAGTTGTCGTGGTTGGCATTGCAGAATATACTTTGAACAATTAACACTCCTTATTTCCTGAAGTGTTGTTGCAACGATTTCCTCGTACATATTTGGTTAGATTCCTACCAAAGAAGAATCAAATCTATCCTGCATATGCATCCAAGGATCCAGGCCTAGCCCTTGAAATTTCAAGCCCTAAATATGTTTATCTTTAAGAACAACACAAACAATGTCAAAATTCTTCTCATGTGAAGCAAGAGTTGATGACTAATAAATATTTAAGTGATTTTCTTCACTACCCAAGATTAGTGTTCTTTTTCCTCCTAATTTTCTGATGATTTGGAGGCCTAGAATGAGTGCCTCATACTTTTCCATGTAGTTGGTACATTTGAAGTTGAATCTGAAGGCATGTCCTTCTGAATGATTAGTTTCCATATTTGTAATCCATACTCCTACTCCTACTCTTGATTTGTTTACAGAGCCATCAAAGTCTAAGTGCCAAAGGGACTCATGAAATATGTTGTCATTGTTTGGTTTTGGCTTTTTATCAATTAGTTCAGTTTGGATTTCATTGTTATCAGAGTTACATAAAATAAAAGAGTCAAGGTCAGTTGGTGTAGAATAAATGGGATAATTTATGGATCTCTCAGCGCTATTGACCATGAATTTCATTAAAATTTTCCCTATATAGCTTTTTGGGTTGACCAAACACTGATATTGTAGCATAGCTCATGTCCAATTGTAGAGATCCTTGCAACTTTTCTCCCCATGAGCGAGAAATAAGCATACCATATTTTGGTGGGATGTCAGCTACTACAATGTCCATTACCATACTCTTACCAGGGTACTGAACTAAATTCACACATAAGTCTTTAATTAATCCTAAGCACTTAACTTTGCTAGAATCAAATTAAAACAAATCTTTGTAAGGCCTGATTATTTCTAGATTAAGAGTTTCCATGATAGATTTGGGCATTAAGTTATGGGAAGCTCCTGAATCTAACACAACGTTGTGTAAAATATGATCATGGATGGTAAGACTGATATAGAAAGGAGGGACTGATCCACCTGAATGCTTTCCATTCACATCAGGGCTGAAAATCAACTCTGGTTGATCATCATTCAAATTAATAGAATCTTCACCATCATTCATATTCAAAGTTTCAGTTATAGCTGATTTGTATAAGTCATTTTTAACCAATTCTGTTAAAGGAATAGGTATTTTTAACTTAGCAATTTCAGACTAAATATTGAATGAGGGTTGAGATTTACTAATTTGAATTAATTCATCTTTAGTAACTGTAATCTGAGTTGGTTTTTCTTGATTTTCAAAAGTTGTATTTTTACCTTCAATTGTCTTGGCATTTTCTGTCTGAGTTTCTTGAGTTTTGCTGCTTTTAATTTTCTTTTCAAGGACTGTTTGTGTGGCAGCAGAAATTTTATCAAACTTAGAATTATCAGCAGGTGTTCTGGGATTATCTGTTCTAGGATTTGTTGATTTAGAATCAGCGGAAATCTTTCTAGGATCAGAATCTGTTGTTTTTACTAAATTATAAGCTTTAGGAGTATCAGCTTTCTGTGCATATTTGGAAGATTGAGCTACTTCATTAGTAATATCAACAATTTTGGGACTTGTTGATTTTTTAGGACTGGAAGGATTGGAATTTTTCTTATTTTCCCTTGGGAGAATTTGCAAAACTTTTATTTTTGGGGCTTCTACATTTTTCTTATTTTGATTTTGGGAATTGTTTTTAGTAGAAGATTCATTATTCTTCTTGTTTCTAAGGTTATACTGACCGTGAATTTCATTAATAGCAAATTCATAACCTTGTTTGTAGTTAAAGGATTCACTGGAGTTTAATTTGAGTTGTTGAAGCTCAAATAGTTCTAGATCTTCATGAGTGAGGAAAATGGTGTTTTTTTCATCTATTCCCGTTAGATGATTGATGTCATCCTCATCTTAATCATTATTTTGAGAACTTTCAGCATAGTTCTCTTGAAATGGGGGCCTAATGTTTTGGTTTGGATCTGCTTCTTTAGCTTTTCCAGAATTAGTGTTTTTTATGAAATAGAGATTTCTAATCTGAGGTTGATTATCCCATTGAGGTTTTCTATCTATATTATCTAATCTTTATACCACCCTTTCTAAATTTTTAGCAAATAAATCCAATTTAACATCTGAGTTTCAACTTTCCTCTTTAATTGTAACTCTTCTTTCATTTCTAAGTCTGGCCTTCCTAGCTAAAATATTGATTTCTACACTAACAGCATCTAATTGTGTCTGTTCTAAGGTTTGGGCATCTCTTTCTCTTAATTGATAGGCCATATATGTATCAAATCCATCAGGGAATTTAAGCAGAACAAAGTAAGGTGTAGGTTTAAGAGCTGCAAGAATATAATTATAGACATTGTTATACCTAGTGCAATAGTCCTGGACAGACTCAGCAGGAGATCTTTTCAAAGCATCAAACTCAGACAAAATTTGAAGGGGGTTATTTTTCCTTTCCCATTTATTTAAAAATATTCTGTGAAATACAGCTAAATCAGCTACACTACCAGGAGCTAAATTTTTGGACCATTTTTTAACTTCTCCTGTCAAACTTTGGGCAAATAACCTCATCTGGACATCTGACTCATCAATTTCATAAATTTCACAGTAATCTGTCATTTTAGTTACATGTTGTTGAGCAATATATTGTGAAAAGCCATCAAAGAGTGGTACATTTTTTTGGTAATCTTGAGGCATATCATGGAGGTTTTGGGGTAAAACAAGGGGAGCATACCTAGCAGCCATGGCTTGAAGCTTTGCTAAGCTGGGAGGTATAACAGTAATGATAGGGGCAGTGCTGGATAGGTTAGTTGATGAATTAAAAACTGTAGTTGAAGAGCTGGGAAATGAAGCTGGTATGTAAATGGAATTGCTGGGAAATAAAGATGTGGTGCTTATAAAATCTAAATGCAAAGTAGTGGATGCAGTGGATTGAGTGGATGAAGGAAATAATATCCTAGGTTGCAAAGGCAACTTAGGAATGAAATGGTTTGTAGATGAACTTACAAAGGTATCTATAAATGAAGTGACAACATATAAAGATGAATCTGTTCTTGGTATTATTGTTGTATGCAATTGAGAAACTTGAAGTTTTATGTAAGACAACAAATGAGCTAATTCAATAGCTTCATTAATATCTTTAATCAATGAAACATGAATCTTTTCAACTGTATTTTGATATTCAGATTTATTTGACTTTGTTCCCACTGAAATATTTTTCTGTTTTGCACTCAAAAATGAAAGGAAAACAGGATCTATAACAGTACTTTTCAAATCAGTTTCAGATTTAGTTTTAAACAATGAATATTCAAACTTCAGATCAAAATCAATATCATTTAAACTCACTAATTCTTTGGGTAAATAATTGGCTTTTATTAATGGTTCTTTAGTTTCTAAATTGACAATTTGTTTTTTCTTTTTACCAATTTGATATGGGTTATCTACTATAACTGCAGGCTTAGGATCTGGGTTAGACCTGGTATAGTAGGTTTTCCTAGAAGCCAGAATGACTATTTTGAATACCCACAACCTATAAAAATAATCTTAAAGTAAAAAGATAAATGAAAGATCTTCCTTTAAGACTAAATTTAAGACTGGAGATTGGTTAGTTCCCCAGTATGGTCGCCAGTATGTTATCACTCTAGTAATTTCTTAAGTTGTGGGATTTGAGTTTTTAGTCCAAGAATACTAGAGGTAACCACAAACCTACTTCAAATTTTAGGATCTAGCCTTCCTAGAATTCAGAGAGGGCTCTCTCTTTAAGATTTATCTTTGTTTTTTATTTATGTTTTTAGGCTAGTTATGATAGGACAATTGGTTTTGTTTTTAAAGGTTTTGGTGGGAAAAAATCACTTAGAGGTAAAGTAGAGAGAAATCAACTTGTTCATTGGGCTATGGAGTCTAAATCTAGCTAGCAGCACTAGAATTCAAGGCAAAAAAGGTACAAATATATTCAAGGCAAGATAGATAGCCCTCAAAGATTTGGAAAAGTGTTTTTTGGTGAAATGGTATGATCAGGATAAAGGGCAATGAAGGATCCTTTGATCCAGAAAATGGAAGAAGGAGGCAGGGGTCAAACAGGAGTAGGAGAAATCAAGGATTCCTAACACCGAAAATCATTAAAAAACACTAAAATGGTAACTAGTTAAAAACAGGGAGCACTAAACTAACCTGTAGTAATATTCCTAGTTACACATTCAGATAGAACAAACATATAATGAATTGTGTGAAACTCAATAAATAAAACAATGACAAGAAGGGAGTACTTCACTCATCAGCTTATCACAGGGATCATGAATTATGATGCCAGTTTAGCTTTGTCCAGTCTGCTACTTGGAAATCAACACATAATAGCCTCCAATGTTCAACAAAAAAGTCTATAGTAAAGTCTAGCAATTTTATTCCACACTGAATACTTCTAATGTAGAAGTATTTATACAAAATGTAGTTACAAATATCCTAGGAGAAATCTAGGAATATCTTTAGAAAATAGAAAATATCTTTACAAAATAAGAGGGACAACTGCTTAACAAATCAGCAAGTTGTCCTCTTATCCAAAATAAATAGAACTACTTTATCTAACAAGAAGATTTTTGAGTGATTAGTTGTCCTGCTTGCTGGCAGCTAGAAAATATCTTCATTTGAGTTGCCTTAGCTAATACTCTTTCATCTTATACTCTTTAACACTGCTTTTTAACGTTGATACACTTTTGGCTGATATTTCCATTGTTTACTGCTGTAAAAATATATCTTTTTGCAGTAAAAAATCAGGAGACTGTCCTTTTGTTTCACTGTTTCTTTTTTACTATTTTTTTAAGGTAATTTTATCCACTATTTTACCTCTCATTTTCACATTAAATTTGTAAATTTTTTCCACTGTTTTTCATTGGGAATTTTTACATTCTTTAACTTTCCAAAATTCTCATCTGCCTTCGTGTATTTAGCAAAAGTGGGCTTGAACACAAAGAGATGTTTAATCTCATGTTGTAGAAAGAACAAATCTTCAAAGTGATGAAGGAGGACTTTTCCTGTGGGAGTGCCTTGTGGTAATGGTTTGCTGACTTTCTCCTTGGAAAATTCCCTGATCTTCTTATCATAATCCTTTTAGGGAATCATTTTTTCATTAAAAACATGGATGTCTGGCAAGCCCCTTTGTCTTCCAGGTAGTTCATCAAATTTTTCTTGGTTACTAACTTTTTAATCTGTAAAATTGTTTCTGTTCTGTCTAATACCTGTAATTCTTCCAATTCTGCTCTATTCTTGTTGTTCAGAAATGTGATGAGTTTTAAAGCCTGAGCTGGCTTATCAGTTAACTCATCCTTGGTCATTTGAATCTCTGCCTGAGCTGCTAACAATAAGTCTCTCTGCTCATAGATAACCTGAATTGAAGGCCATTGAGAGTGAATGGCTTCAATTATGTTTGTCCATAGATGATTTTTTACAAATGAAATTTTCTCAGTGAAAGTTAGCTCTTTTTGTAAGCCCTTGATTTTTTCTCCAAGTCTAATTGTCTTCTGCTCATGGGTTTTAGCATTTATTAGAGCTAACTTATTTGTAGCTTTGAGATTATCAATAATATTCTTTAGGATGTTGATTTCATTAGTTTTCAAAGACATTTCCTCCATAGCTTTAACAATTTGACTTGCTCCATCTGTTTGTTGAACCTGTGTTGTAGAAGAATATGTGTTTGAAGTAGTAATTGAACTCAGTGGCACTGCAGTTTCCAGTGGTTCTTTTGGTGCTATTTTTTCTCCTAATGTGGAAGCCACTGCTGTGGTAATCACTGGTATAACTGAAGGAATGATAGGAGTGTTAGTTTCTTTCACAGTTTCCTTCTCTTGGACAAGCTAGTCCATTTGGGATTCCATTTCTTTGATCTGAGCAGTTAATTTGAGGATGAGCTTCATCATCTCTTCTTTTTCACTTTGCTCTTGAAGGATTTATTTGGTTTGTGGATGCTCACTTTGAGGAAGCTTAAGATGTTTCCTCAAAGCTGCAATATCATCATTCTTTTTCTTTATCAACAATTATGCTGCTTGAATTTTTGAGGGATCATATCCCACCTGTAAAACTAAATCTTCTAAGGCTTTAATCCTTAGTTCCTTTGCATATAAAGATCCCTTGTCTAGCTTCATTTGATCCTGCATATTAAGAATAGTATTGTGCAACTTGGTAGCACTCATTGCCTTTGTCACCATTGTTGAATACAACATTTCAGAGATATGTCTATGAAATTCAATTTTTTCTAGCTCATGAACATTTTCAGTGTCTACTTCAAACTCCACCTTTTTATAATTTGCCATTGTCTTTGGTGCTGGAGTAGTTGGTTGCAAAAATGACATAATCATTTTGTTTGTAGAATAATCAAAGGTTGTCAGTAGCCTAATTTGATTTCTAGGTTTTTGCTTGAGGAATTGAGAATATATCTCTGATTTAATTTCCTCATTCTTCTGCTTTATCTGCTTATATTTCTCTTTGATATCTAAATCCTTTCCTCGGCTATTTGTGAGGAAGAGGCCTCCATATTTTGTGGCTTTTCAATCATTTGAGTATCATTTTTACCTGTTTTTTGCTCTTTTTCAATCTCTGCAAGAGTTTCATTGATTATCATTGTAGATTCATCATTATTTACCTATGGCTCATTTGTATCTTCAATGTCAATTACCTTTTCTTTCCTAATTGAGCTGAATTTAAGCCTTTTATTATAAATCAGTTTGAATTTTGTTTTTGTAGTTGTTTTTGTTGTGTATGCTCCTTCTTCTCTGTTTCTTTTGGCTGAAGTCTCTGGCTGCTTTACAACTTCAAGGACTTGTGTTGTAACCATTTTTCCTGCCGTCTCTGTATTAGTAATTGTATCAATCAGTGTGTTCTCCACCCATTCTCCTTGATTGGAAAACTTCTCAATCTCTAGCTTAAGTTCATGTATGAAGGGTGTTAGTTTACATTTTACCCTTAAATTGCTCAGGATCCCTTGAGGATCATAGTTCCATGGAAAACTTTCTTGAAATTTGAACTCTACTAGTCTCTTTGAGATTTCTTTTTTTGCCTCTCTGTTATTTATGATGAAAGGACCAACCTGATTCTTCAAATTGAATTGAGTCTTTTTCCTTGCAGCTAAGAAGTTGACAGAGTCAGAATTGAGAATCTGTCTTAAATATTCCAATGCAAAAATTCTCATGTTCATATATTTTGGCAACTTATAAGGTAATAAGTTAGATCCAAAAATTCTTATCTCTGCATGCTTTTCATAAAGAAATCAGTCTTCCATTTTATTTTTTTCTGGTAATTGAAAGATTATTTTCATTTCTTCATTGACTCTGGGCTGCTCTACTTTGTACAAAATGTTCATTGTTGGATGCAAGAAAAGGTCTGAAAAATATGTGTAGGTGAACTCACTACTCTCTTTCCTGAGCAAGGAAGTCCAGAAGACAATGGATAAAGGCTTACCCTCCAAGTCCATCTTTTGCAATGCAATTGGAAAATTATCAGCTTGGAAGAATAAAAATAAGTGAAACAAGTAGGACGAGTATCTGAAAATCCCTTCAATGGGTAGTTTGGTTACCTGATGATGAATATTGTCTACTATGAATCTGGCATAATAAAAAATGAGTGTTGGAGGTTGGCCTGAAGATAAGGTGGATAGAAAGCCAAGAACGGATTCATCAGTGAATCCATCTGTAAAGTATCCCAGTATAAAAGATAGCATTGAAATAATATGTCTAGACCCTTCAGGAAATTTGGCAGTGGAATAAGGAGGGTTTAACCTACGAATGTCAACATGGGAAGGCAAAAAGTTTTGAAATATCATAAACTTCTTTGGGAAATCCAAACCTAAGTACAACTGGGTCAAAGCTTCTATATATAGGGGGACTGATTGAGGATCAGACTGTAACTGCAGCATTTGATTTATTAACTTTGTTGTAATGGTAAAAAGGATTTCTTTGTCTGCATTAACAATGGCCCTTTGTTCTAGTTCATAATGATTTTGACATAATCTAACAAGGTCTTGTCTAGGGTGGGTCAATGGAACTACATATTTGGGCAAATGAGTTTCCCAAATAGGCATTTCATCTTTGTCCAAGTATTTATCATAGCACCAATTATGTATTTCTAAGAGGTTGAATTCTATGACAGGATCAACAATCTTGTAGTCCATATCAATCAATGGAAGGGTTTCTTCAGCAGCTACAGGTGGTTGGAGGGGATTTACTGATACAGTGGATTTAGCAGTGAGGGATGGAGTAGATTTAACAGCTTTAGGTGTTACAGATTTAGGAGGTTTGGATCCTCCAGGTTCAGCTGTGATCTGCTTTTTGGTCATTTTGGAATAACTACTGCAAGCTTAAATTGTTTGCAGGAGTTGCTTTTCTTTGTCAGAGAATATAAACTGGGATAAGACAGAAAACGAGGGTTTCCTGAATGGATTGGTCTTCAAAAATGATTTTTTAAGATATATGTAGGATTTAAACCCTTTTCTGTCTTTGAAATTGATCTTCAGAGGTCACAAATTGAGGAGATTGGCTTCAAAAGTGGTTTTCTCGAACACAGAATTTTCTGGGAAAAATTGGCCAGGGTTTGGCCTCTTTTTGGGGCTTTTTTAGGCAAATTGGTTCGGTAAAACCCTTAATTACAGACCAGGTTTAATCATTCATGGTCTAAAATTAAAATTGCAGGTTTTAACTGTCGAGAAATACCTTTAAACGTAGGTATTTGGTTGCTTGAAGGGTTCTTGAAAAGATATTTGTTTAATCTGAGGACTGGTCCGGATTGTTGGTGCAGTGAATGGCTTTACTGGTCTTCAATGGGTAATCTGTGGTCAAATTTGATTTTCTCTAGGTATAAGTCAACAATTTGAGCAAAGGGTTCTTAGACAGTTGAGTGAAACTCTTTTACAATTCGGAATGCGCAAATAAACATCAGAAATGGTATATCAAAGGTTTTAATCTTTGATATTTAATTATCATAAATGTATTAAATGCAGGTCTCATCAAATGGCGGGAGCTATTTTATTTTTAAAATGGGAAACTGGCTGCAGTTTTCGCGTTCAAATCTGGTGGTAAGCTGTTTTTATTGAAACGAACGCGATCCTATGAGAGGATGCCACGTCGCAGGAGGCGGAATTGATAAAACAACTTATTTTTCGTCCGTTTGGGCTTTGGGCGGACGATCAGTTTGTGAGCGTGATATCGTTTAAGAGTCATTGGATCTGACAATCAGGAGCGAAGGGCTGTGATCTCTTTTGGAAGGTGAGGAAAAAATATGGTGGGACCGAGGTTGCTATATACGCGCAGATGGGTAAAAACATTTACATAAGGTTTAACTTATATATTCTTTAATGAATATGGATACGGGGTTTATCAAAGTTTTCATATATGCAAAGTCGGGATTTATACATATTGTGGCAGGATCTAAGCATGGTTAAAGAAATATGCATGGAAGGTTAATTATAGAAAGCATCAGGCTTTACATAATAGAAGCAGGAATAGGCTTATTTACGTGAAGTGAAGTTAAGTTTGCACCTTCGGTTAACTTTATATAAGGCGTGGGGCTTTATATAATGGGAATAATATGAAAAGGGAAAAGCTTAAGTTTTGCAACATTTAACCTTAGCCTTAGGTTTAAAAGGTGACTTTGCTTGCAAATAGGCGGATTGTTGCATGAGCGGGAGTTTGGAAGCTTTTTTCAACCTTATAAAGTGATAAAAAATCTTTCATAACTTAAGCTAAAATGCTATGAGCGGGGTAAATGTATGTTATTGCAAAATACATAGGATATGCTTAAATACACATCTTTGCGCTATTTATTTTATTATATAGTTTTTAGAGTTGTTGAAAGGTCTAATAACCATAGGGGGCAGGGTATTTAATTAAGGTTAGTTTTAGACCAAAGGGAGTATTATTTGGGTTTTTAATTTAGCATGTGGATAATAACTTTGGTCTTAAAACTTTGTAATAGTGGGTTTTAGGGGGTATTTTAGATAAAGGGAATTATATATATATATAGGATAAGGTATTTTTAGGGAATTAATAACATAAGTTAAAAATTAATATGACAAAGGGAGATGGAATACACACAAAAAAAAACACTAAATGACCAAGTAGAGTGAACAAATAAAAGCAAGGCTTATTATTTCATCATTTCACCAATTTACTTAGGATAGAGTGTTTTTTGAGGATTTTTGTATTTTTTATGAATGAAGGAAGTTAATTAAATGGGATTTTAGGTTTCATTAAGTAAGAAGGATTCTTTACTTATGAAGATAAATTAAATGTATGAATGAGAGATAAATAATGGTAAAGGGGATTTTATCATAAGAATTCAACATTTTCCACTATCCAGTCATCGAGCCTTGGGTCCGGTCCCAACAGAAGTCAGAGAAATGCTCTGAGCCTCTGATCCGGATTTATGCAGGAACGCAACAAAATATAGAAATAACCATAGATACAGAGATGCAGTGGAAATAATGCTTCAATTTATTAATAAACGAATGACTGAAATAAGCTTACAAACATAATGGAAACAAGCTAGGGCGCTAGTAGCGTATCTCTGAGAAGAGATGTAGCATACGCAGGCCTCTGAACTGTGTTACATTGAGGCTCGCAGGCCTATTACAGACATAATGGAAATATATGAGCTAGGGTACTGACAGCGTATCCTTGAGAAGAGATGTGGCAGCTACCATCCCCTGAACTGTGTTACAATGTAGACATGATGGAGAGGTGGCGAGCTAGGGCACTGGTCGCGCTTATCTCTGAGAAGAGATGTGTCGGCTCCCAGCCCCCTGAACTGTATTACAATGAGGCTCGAGGGCCTATTTATTGTTGAGAAACAATTTAGAATCCGAAACATCCAAAACCCTAACCGTAGGAGATGAAGTGCCGAAACTGTGGGCCCCGTTTGGGTAAATTGGTGGTTCAACTTCTCGGGGACGTATTTATATCCGACATCTATTTGACGCTTACCAGTTTCAAGTAGGAAAGATCATTCAGAGGTTACTTAATGAGCAATATCGTCTATGCGATTCCATGTTACTCGCTTCCCAAAACGCTGCTTAGGCCTCAAACGCTTCCTAAGCTTAACAATTAAAAATCGCGGTGTGTTAAAGCAACCACAAAATGAATTAAATCGATGGTGGGGTTCAAATGACTGGCGTGGTGATACCAATATCCACCGATTACACGCCCTGTGTCGGTTCGTGTGCAATATCAAAAACCTGGCTATAAATATCATCACGCTTAAGTGAAAAACTGAAAGAATTGATGATGCGGGTCCAAATGGAATAGGTGGGAGGCCACCGATATCCACCTGGATCAGCCTCTTTAACTGGAAGTATAGAATATTGAATACCTACAAGGGAAGGGAAATTAGTGATTTTTGACCGGTGATGAATATTACATGCTTTTTCCACTTCTTTCTACCTACCCAACATTACTTTAACATTTTTTTTTCTTTTTAGTAGGTGCATTAAGCTTGCTACCTTGAAACATTTTATTCTTTTGAAAGCATAAAACTATCTAATTCTACCTTATTTCATCGGAGGGCTCAAATTAAACTGATGAGCTCCTCGTTATTCTCTACCTATCTATTGATTTGTCAGGATTAAATTGTCTGACCAATCTTTATTCACTATCTAAAACATGGAAATTGAAAACATGACAAGTCAAGTTTAAACAATTTAACTCATCCTGAACTATGGCATTTATTGACACTCTACCATAATCATTTGCAAAAAGTAAAAAGTAGTGGCATTTGGACTTGCACACTTTCATGTTTTATTTTCATCTTTTTTCTTTTGGGGTCTATATTTTTTAAGTCCTTTGATCTTTCTTTTAGGACTTTTTACCCTCTTTTTGATTTTTTTTTTTTTCAAAATATGGGAAAACAACTTCTAGAAAGAAAGGTATGTACATATTTTACAAGACTATCAAAATTCAATTCAAAATTATGAATCCTATATTTATAGGACCCTAACAGAATCAAGAAAGTATTTAAAATCTCTAAGGTTTTGAGAAAATCAAATTTGAACTAGTCTTAAAATGCTAATTGCACACTTTATCCTTTGAGAAAAGCGCCTTCTGCGCGCCTTTTTTCCCGATAAGCGCGCATTCCTGAAAGTGGCAAAATGTCGCTTTCCGAGACCACACAAAGCAAAGGAAAATTTTCTCCTTACATGAAGCCGCATAAGGACAGCCGCCAGCTCCTCTTTAGATATTATGTGAGCACACAAGGGAATATTTGGAACATACAATGGAATCATACCTCTCCCTTGGGTCACCATCCATCATGTACCAAGGGAGGGAAGGAGGATTCGAAATCCCCTATATAAAGCCACCAAGAGATGAAGAATGGGTGATCACAATGTTATGCTGGCCAGAATTTCCCAAGAAATACCAGCAATGTGTGACCCGGATCTGGAGATAGAGGGGACTCGATTGTTGGCCACCCAACAATCTTATTCCATCACAGTGGAGAGAGAGGGAGACTGCATCAGAGGTAGAGCTTGGAAAAACAACATCCTTGCATCGGGACCTAGAACCATTGTCTAGGGGCCCTTTGGCAAGTGGGTAAAATTTCTTCTCCATATCAAACGTTTAATAAGAAAAGGCCTAAAGCCATCGTTTGCATTATTATCGTTTTGAATCTCTTCAATAGCTTCTGTATATTTGTGTTTTCATTTTAGTTTAATTTGAGCATACATTTGCATTCTTTTTCCTCTAGATTGTATGCTATTGAGCTCCACCACTTTATGTCTGTTACCAATAGTTTATAGGGGTAGACCACACCCCTTAAACTGGTGCAATTTCATACACCCGTGCGTCAAATCCACCACAACAATGACATTCAAATCTTCCTCTTTTTGTTGATTTTTCTATTGAACACATGGAGGAAATGTTGGTAAACATGAAGAAAATTTATCAACATTTGATTCTGATGTCGACTCTTCATCACGTGCAAACCTTGATCTTTTGATCTCCTCATTTGGATCTTCTTCTTCTTCTTGATGTTTTCCTTCAATGACATTAAGAAAATCTCTTCTTTGCAATACCTTTCTTAAACTAAGAAGTATACCATTTAGGTCAAGAGGATATGTTTGGTAGTGTTGTACCTAAGCATTGTAAGTGGGCTGAGATACTTCATGGTGTGGGTTTGGAAATGGTGGTACAGGAAGTTGAGTGGGGGTGGATATATGAGATGGATGTGGTTGAGGCTGTGGTTGTGGTGGAGGTGGATGGTATGGATAGCATGGAGTTGGGTATGGAGGATATTGAGGGAAATATTGGGGATGTTGAGGATTTTCCCAATAAGGACCTTGCCAAGATTGGTTTTGGAGTTGAGATGGCCAAGGTTTCCAAGGAGGAAGTGTGTCCCAATTAGTTTGAGATGGATGTGGATAAGCTTGAAATTGTGAAGTGGGTCCTTGCATCATATCAAGTTGAGTAGGTTGCCAGGGTATCCTTGGAGCTACATAACATTAGTTTCTTTGGTGATTGCCTTGTTCCATTGTCTTCTTGGTAAACTTCTTTAAACTCGGGAAATGGTGAACAACATTTAGTAGCATAATATTTTGCATGGATAACAAAAATATTAGCATCTTATTTTTGCTCACTTTTCATTCTTAACATTTCTACTTGTTCACTTAGATTTATAAGAATTTATATTCTTAAGTTATCAAGCAAATTTCCAGGTTCATCTTGCCTTACCAATGTTGATGTTGTTTTACTTACTCTTTCCCTTCCTCTTGATAAGTGCTTGCCTGTTTCGCAAATTTCTTCAAATGAAAATTGGTATACATATCCTCTACTCATGAGATTAAGGAGATCAATCCACTCTTCCCTAATTGTTCTAAGTAAGATGGTTTTCAGTGTGTCAAATCCTAAATGATGCAATTTTTTCCTCTTAACATTAAACATGAATCTCTCTATTAGATCCTCAAGGCTCTCATCCTCTTCTTGGTTCATTCTAAAAATTTCTTCTCTAAGATCACAACCTTTATATCTTTATCAAAATATATTTTGCATATCATTCCATGATCTTATTGAATTAGTACTTAGACTCATGAACCATATAAGAGCTATATCCTTCAATGTTGCAGGAAACAATCTCAGATTTTGAATGTGTGATAAGTAGCCATAAGATCTACAAAGTATCTCAAATTCAAAGAGAAATTTTTCTGGATCCTCTCTCCTCATACCATGGAAGTTGGGAAGGAAATATGGAGGGATGTTCTTCATATGTACACTAATGTCCATATCTTGAATGGGAAACCCAATAAAATATTTTTCATTTTCATCATATCCATCCATCTCTTCTACCTTCAAAAAGTGTATGGTGATGTGGTTCTTATTGCACCACGTGGTCAAGTGGGGGGTTGGTATTGGAGAAGTATTTTTTTTTTGTAATTCTGAGTATCCCTACTCCTATAAGGCATGAAAATCATATTTTTTGTATTTTTCAATATTTCAGAAACAACATGAAAAAGAAAAGCAGAAAATAATGTTGAAACAAAATAAAAAACCTACTAGACACCTCCCCGGCAACAGCGCCAAAAAGTGGTGAGCCCTGGTATTACACCAAGAGTGTTGCAACTCCCAGGGGCTGCCCTACTTTACTTTATCAACCCAAAGTTCATACAAACTTGGAGGTGATAGTTCTATATACACAGTAGATGCATTATGTTCATGTAATTCTCTTCTGCTTTACGAAAGGGTGTTATTTCTTAAACTATGATAAAGACTAAAAAGTAAATTGTTGGAAGGAAATGACAGAAAGGAAACTAATTTAACTTGTTGAAAAGAAATGGCAGGAAGGAAACTAATCTAAATTACTGAAAAGAAATGGCAGAAAGGAAACTAATTTAAACCACACTTAACTTGGTCAATATTCTAAACACACCCTACTTATCTTATGCTCTATCTATCATGCTTTTATCCATTAAGCTAAATTATCCATGACTTTATTCTAATTGAAAAAGTGTTGATTTGCATCTTGGAGAAGAGAGGGGCTAAAGGTGCTAATGGAGGGATGAACACATGAAACAAGTCTTAGAAGTGGAAACATGGGGTTTAAACCTTATTAGAACTTTATTATAGCGCAAAAATGGCTTTGGAGCGGAATAATTTGAAAAGTTTGATGGCAGAGGTGTGATGGAGAAAAAGTTATGAAGTGTGAAGTGTGACGGGATAAAAGCTGCGACGTGTGAAATGTGATGGGAAATAACTATGAAATGTGAAATGCGAAAAGGAAAGAACTGTGAAATGTGAAATACGAAAAGGAAAGAACTGTGAAATGCGAAATGCAAAAAGGAAAGAACTGTGAAATGTGAAATGCGAAAAGGGAAAAGTTTTTGATTTGCGATATGCGATATTGCAATATCGCAATCGGAAAAAAGAGCAGTAGGTCTTAAAAGAAAAGGGAAAAGTTTGTGAAATGTGATTCGCGATGGGTGACGTGGCAGTGGGACTGGTGGCGGTGCGCAATCAAAATATCGCAATCGGCAGATAGGAGTGGTAAGTATTAAAAAAAAAGGGAAAATGATGCGAAGTGTGAAATGCGTTGGGTGGTGTGGCGGTGGGACCGGCAGTGGAGCGCGATTGCAATATCGCAATCGGTGTTTGGAAGTGGTAAGTCTTAAGGAAAAAATGGAAAAGGTGTGAAATACGATTGTGATGTAGGAATTGTTGTAAGTCATAAGGGAAAAGGGAAAAGGTGCGTAGTGCGATTGTGATACGGGAATTGTGATAAGTCATAAGGGAAAAGGAAAAAGGTGCAACGTGCAAAGTGCGATTGCGAAAATGGTAAAGGTTGTGATCTGCGATATGCAATATCGCAATCGGAAAAAAGAGGGGTAAGTCTTAAAAGAAACCGAATGAAAACTGCGATCTGCGATGAGCGAAATACAGTAGCGGGGAATTCGAGGAGGAAAGACGAAGGTCAACTTTGATGGTGTTTCAAGCGTTTTTTCATTAAAATGAGTAAAGGTGAAGTGAAAAGGGAAATTTGTTGAAATTTTGAAGAACGACAAGGGAAAGGGGAGGGGTTCTATGATGGCCGGGATTTGATAATCAGGAAAGTCCAAGGTAAGAGAGCACATGAAAAAAAATAATGGTTTCTATGAATAAAAAGGGTGCGGCAGCTGATAAGAAGATGAAATAAGGAGGTAAATGGAGCATAACAAAGGTGTTTGGAAGCATAACACAGAGATGAAAAATGAGGCGAGGAGGCACCACTCAAGATGCTCCGGGGCTTTAACAATACGTCTTGCGATCAACCCTACTAGTTTATGCATGAAATATATATGAAATGCGTGATAAAAACAATGGAAAGAAATATTGAAACTAGTACTACAACTCTTCCCTAAACTCAAACAGAAAGCAATTTTTGGCCTGTGGGAAGGTATACCCTGCTCAAACACTATTGACAGAGATGAGAGGGGAAGACGACCTCACATTTTTATAGATTTTATCAGCTATTCTACAGCGCAGATAAGCAGATTAAATCTACAGCAAAGACAACGGGAAGAAAACTAAAACATCAATAAAATTACCATCAAACTTAGCTAAATGCTTAGAAGAAAAACTAACTAAATACATGAAAGAAAATAATGGAAACAGCAGATAAGCTAAGGCACATGGCATGGGCCCTAACCCATGAGCCTCGCTCTCTAAAACTAGATCAGTAAAATAACATCAGACTACTCATCGCATAACAAAAATACATCCTTATTACATCCCGAAGGTCTTAAACAGCAAAAGCCTAATAGAATGGAAAAGAATGGCATGGCATGGAGTGGAATGAAAAATGGAATGGAAAATGGAATTGAATGGAATCGAATGGCTGGACCAGAATCCCCTGGAATCGACCCTAATTAGCTCTTGATCAGCTCTATTTATCCTCAAAGGGCAGCTACCAATAACTCATTAAAAAATAGGTAATGAGTCCACTTGACTCCAAGTGAAGTATGGCTTGAGTGCACTTGGTCTTAAGTTGCTTGGCTGCCTCTGGAATTCAAATTGTTGGAGGGGATCTCATGAGGATCCTTTGGCTGCCTTTGACTCCAAGTGATTGAGTCCACTTGACTCCAAGTCAACATTGATTGAGTGCACTTCATCTTCAGTTTGCTTTGCTGCCTTTGATAGTTAAGGAGGGTGGACAACCCCCTTGAATCTCTCCAATGTTTCTCAATAATTTCATGATATTGTGCTCATTTATTCTCCAATATTGATCTTCCAGTGGCATGGAGCAAGTCCCTGAATTATCTCCTTCTCCAAATATTCATAAGCTTCCCAATATTCTCACAATATTCTACAAAAATAACCAATATTAGACACAAATCTGCCATTACCTTTAAACCTTCCTAAGAAAATATTAAAGCATAAGAAAACATTATTAAGTGAAAAAGGAGAGATTTAATATATCTTTTATGGGTATAAGGAAGGTATATGGGCCTAAGAAAGGTTAGATGGGCCTTATTTTATGTCTAATTTAGAGGCCCATCAAGCTCATCGCAAAAAGATGAATATTTCTTTAGTTAATGCAGGGCAAATGAAGAGGCTACTTAATGCAAATAAAAATGTTGTGCTTCTCATTATCAAGAAAAAGGATAATGTTGACTATGAATCTTTTGAAGGATGTGATGAAAAATTAAAATATTATTTGTTTTATGTGGTAAGTCAGCACTGCGAGATGTTTCAAGAACCAAATGGGTTACCTCCCAAGAGGGGAATTCAACATGAGATTCAACTGCAGCAGGATGTTCCACTTCCAAACATTGGTATGTATCGCATGTCAATTATGGAGAGTTGAGAAATCAAGAAGAAAATTCAATAATTTCTGAACAAAGGTATCATACACCCATCTACTTTGCCATGTGGTTCACCAATTGTTTTGGTACCAAAGAAGGACAAGACTTGGCGCATGTGCATAGATTTTTGTGCACTGAATAAAAACACAATAAAGAATCACTATCCACTCCCATGCATTGATGATTTGTTAGATCAATTAAAGTATGTAAATTATTTCACTAAGCTAGACTTACGAAGTGTTTATCATCAAGTTAGAATAGCTGATGAGGACATTTGTAAAACTGTATTTAAAACTCGACAAGGATTGTTTGAGTGGCTAGTTATGCCATTCGGTCTAGCAAATGCTCCAACTACTTTCATGAGAGTCATGAATGATGTACTAAGAACATTTCTAGATGACTTCATCATTTTTTACTTATATCATATTTTGATATTCAACAAATCAAGAGACGAACATGTCATGCATGTGAACAAGGTACTTGATGTCTTGAAAAAAAATCAGTTATTTCTAAAGATGTCGAAGTGTGAGTTTGGCAAGACTTCTTTAGTGTATTTGGGACACATTGTTGGTGGAGGTGAGTTGAAGATAGACCCTTCCAAAGTATAGGTCATTCTGAATTGGCCCAAGCCTAATACAGTTACAGAGGTAAGAATCTTTCTTGGGGTAGCATAGTATTGGAGGAAATTCATTGCTAATTTTTCTTCCATTGTAGCTCTATTACATGCATTAACAAGTGTTAAAAAAGTCTTCCATTGGGGAGATATGCAGCAAAAATAATTTGATGATTTAAAGCAAAAGATAAGTTCAGCACTGATATTGTCTCTTCCGGATCTTAGACAACCATTTGAGATCCAAACAGATGTAAGTGATTATGTCATGGGAGCAGTTCTCATGTAGCATGGTAAGCCTATTTCATTTCATTCTAAATTTTTTAATGGATTTATGACTAACTATCCCACCTATGAAACAGAGTTATATGCATTGGTACAAAGTGTGAATAATTGGAAGCACTATTTGATGGAGAAAGAGACCATTATCCATACTGACCATCAGCCATTGCAGTACTTACAATCATGGTCAAAGTTGCAACAATCAAGACATTTTAGATGGATGGGATTTCTACAACAATTTAATTTGGTTACCAGGTATAAAAATGGAATCTACAATAAGGTAGTTGATATGCTCTGTAGGTCTATTGTAAATTCATCTATTATACTCCAGCACAATTCAATTATGCATGAAAGTTACATTGAATATATATGCATATGACAGTGATTTTCAAGATGTGCATAAAAGCTTCAGTCAAGTAAACCAAAATGAAGAGTTAGATTATCATATGCATAACAGTTTTTTGTATCGCTTGGGCAAGTTATGTATACCACAGGGAGAAAGAAACAGTATCATAAGGGAGGCGCAAACTTCATTGATTGTTGAACATTTCAGTGTAGGCAAGATGGTAGTGAATATCCAAAGGTATTGTTATTGGCCACGCATGATTGATAGTGTATCTCGTTTTATTAGAGGATGTTATTTATGTGCAATAAGTAAGCCTAGTAATAGGAAACTTGGATCGTACGCTCCACTTCGGGTTCCTTCACATCCTTGGGAGAGTATCTCAATGGATTTTGTAGGTGATATTCCAATGTCAAGGAAATGTCATGATTACTTGTATGTTGTGGTAGATAGGTTCAGAAAAATGTGTCTTTTGATGCCATGTAAAAAAAAAATTACAGCTGAACAAAAAACTCATCTTTTCTTTCAAAATGTATGGGTTCATTTTGGTCTTCCTACTTCTATTGTAAGTGATCGAGATTCCTAGTTTGTTGGGAATTTTTGGTCAAAATTATGGGATATGATGGACACAAATTTCAATAAAATTAAAGCATTTCATCCGCAAATATATGGTTAGACCGAGGTGGTAAATAGAACAGACATTCATCTTCTTAGAGGTTATTGCAGCAAACATCCCAAGTTGTGGGATTAACAGTTTCATTACATTCAGCATGCATACAATAGGGCAAAGCATTCTTCCACAAACACATTGCCATTTGAGGCATGTCTTGGGTACTTTCCAAGATCTCTTTTGGACTTCATCTTTGAGAAATATGTCGCTATAGATGGTCATAGTGACATAGATAAGGCAAGGAAGTTCTATGAGAAAATTAAGTTGGTATATCACATAGTGCAAGAACAACTTGAAAAGAATCATAGTAGCTACAAGGCAAGGCATGATAAACACCATGTTGATCATAAATTCCAGGTTGGAGATGAAGTTTGGTTATATATCATCAAAGAAATATTGCAAGGGGAAGGTAAAAAGCTCAAGCGAATCCGTTATGGTCCATTTAAAATTCTGGAAAAGATTGGTACTAATGCATTTAAGCTAGATTTTCCTCCTTATGTGAAAATATATTCTCTCGTTAATGTTGAGAATTTGAGATTGTTTGAGCCTCCTTTGATTGATGATCAATGAGAACATGTTCAGTTTCCATCAATATATGATTTCTCGCCATAATATCTTGATGAACTTCAACAAGATCTCATACTTGAGAGAAGAACCAGAATTTCAAGGAGAGGGAATGTTGAATACCTTAGAGTGGGACTTAAGGGACAAAATCCTTCCAAGGCCAAATGGATGGAGAGTGAAAGGGTGAAGGAGTTGTACCCTCACCTGCTGAAAAAATGATAGTATATTTTGGGGTCCAAAAGGCTTCTAGTGGGGAGGAATGATCAGAGACTCAGTATTTAGCTCAAAAAGTAAAGTGCTCAGAAAGACTCCAACCAAAATGACCAGATAGAGCTTGTCACCAAGATTCCAACTCAACTCATTTCATCAAAATCTGAATTCGTATGAGTAAGTTATGGTATGTTGTTCGTTTTCCCAAACAAGGAAAAAATGTGCAAAACAGTGACAGACTGATGACTTGGTAGTCCAGTCAGCACCTCGGGAATATCCAAGGAATATTCTCCAATTTTCAGCCAATGACACTGTGACAAGTGTCACAGTCAAATTCGCCAATGTTGCTTGGGAAATTGAAAATTTTCTTCCTAATCCTAAGGTTGAAATTTTCTAAGTATGGGTGCATTATTATTTTTATAATGGTATATTTGGGCCAATGGAGAAAGGACACGTGGAGTAGCAAGAGGTTGCCATGTGCCCTCCCCCATGGCAAGGATGGATGGCGCATTATTTTATAACCAAGGTTGAATGCAAAGGTTGATAACCAAATGTCAATGGGTGCATATATATTTGCATATATATATTAACCAAAGTCCAATTCTAAAGTTCTGCTCAACAAAATATATGATCGAGGAGGGGCGGAGGTCAAGGTCAACCCCGCGACCTCCCCCAGACTAGCGCCTACACCAACCAACAGACCACATGAATTTTCTTAATATTCATGGGTTTGCTTTTATATTTAAAGTTAAGTTGTGACGGAGTTGGGGGGTCCAGAGGGGTCCAGCCCTGCAGGCCAGCCCCCTCCCATATGCTCAAAAGGGAAGAACCACGACTTAGCACTGTTCACCGATAGAGTTTTAAATCCGTTAAACCATGTTTAATACGCCAATAATCCAAGATTAGCCACCATAACCCGTAGTTAAGCGCTAAACATGCTTAGCGCTAAGTGCACCTTAATCACACTTTAAAACGTGTTTATCATTAAGTTAATGCACGTTTAACTTAGCAGCAGACTTGGTGGAGCCCGCCAAATGCGACGGAGCTCCATTTTTAGTGGAGCTATCTGGCCAGATTGCAGATTTAGTGGAGAAATTGTAGGAAAATTTGGATTTTCCATAACTGAGGAAATTTTCGACCAATTTTGGCTCAGGAAGAGTCATTCTTGGTAGATTTTGATGTTTTGAAGCCATTGGAGCAGGTTGCAGAGGAAACAGGAGACTGTAAACAACACTTTTACATAATTGAATCTAATACAAAGGCCCATGCCATGGAAGTTGGACCAAGGAGTTGTAGCCTAGGAGGGGTGAACTCCTTCATCAAAACCATGTGTATTTGACTCAATTGTCTATGTTTGTTGTGTGTTTATATGTTGTTTTTCAGCATTTAGTTTCCATGCTTTTATGTTCATGAAATACACTTAATCTCATCAAGTTTGTTGTTTTATCAATCATAAGCACATGTATAAACCCTTGTATAAGAAGAAAACCTAAGCACTTTCATATTAAATCTGAAACTGATATTAGCACAACATTAACTAATAATCAATTTAAGATCATATGTACCATGGATAGTGATGGATCTTGAAGGCTGGTTCAAGAGGTAGATGATCACCTCCCATTGAAGATAAGTATTTTTTTATTTATGATGCTTCTCTGTGTATTTACTTTTGTTTAGACTTATAGATCTTATTATTGTTTTTATTATTACCCATGCCTCCTGCGTATATATGAGTATTTGGACGCTTATAACCTCTTGATGAGTTGTCATAAGTGGATCCTTCTTGAAGATCATGGATAATATAGGAAGAGAAGAATTAGTGTTGGAAAAGGTAAAGAGACACCTAACGAAAAGATGACAAAGTGCTACAAGCTACCTATGTAAAATAAGAAGGTCCACAAATATTTGAATACTACAAGGTATGCATGGTATATTCTTTCAATATTATGTTTTAGCTGTAATATTGGACAACGAGTTAAGCCCCAAGGTATGATGAGAATGTATCCTTCACAAAAGGCTCATGCATATGAAAGTGATTTGGATTCATGTTTCCTATGATGAAATGATGCACTTGGTATTGAACAAGTATCTTACCTTTTAGACATAATGAACTTCTTCATTCTATGAAGCTACTTAATATTGATATTTGAAATATTGGCATACTTAATGTTTAGCTAACATCTATCATTTTTTTGGATGTCTTGATCCCATAAAGAAGTTTATCACCTTGATTTTAGTAGATGGTAACTTGATACTATTGATATTGTTTGTGGAAAGAATGGTAGGCATGATGATAGAAGTATAACAATAAGATTGATATTCAAGATCTTTTGTTGACCATGGTTATGTTTTGACGTGATTAATAACTATGGCATGTGGTAAAAACTGAATGGTTTGTCTTGACTATGTTAAGTAATGTTGTAGTGTACTCCTATTAAGCTAGTTGAAAATAACCCTTGAAAAAATATTGATATCATGATATGATGATGAAGTAGTTGATGTTAGCATGTTATGACCATGATGGATATATGTTTGAATTTATGATCTAATATATTTGTTGATGCATGATAACGTTACAGACAAGTTGATGGCATGAATGAAGATGACTGGAGTAGATTCTCATTCAGAGGGAGAATCTCTCCATGAGATTCTCATTATCATTTGCATTATATATTCTTTACTGTTGAAGTGTGATTTATTGAAGTATGATTTATGGGCATGAATAGACAAATATCTGACATTGTTGATCTGAATCAAAGTTCTGATCTGAGGGAAGAGAGTTTTCTCTTACTCTAAGCCACAGTCACATGGAAGCAAGCTTACAGGTGTAACTATGGCCTCTCAACCGCACTAAAGTAAGCTCAAGGGTGTGATTGTAGTCTCCCAACCGCACAGAGGAATACCAATGGGTGTGACTATGCCTATAGGACACAAAATGAAGTGTTGTGCATAAAATCATATGTTCGCATGAAGAATGTCAATCCTATAAACATGAAGCAAACAACTGAAAGTTCTACGAGAAGAAAAGTTCGAGTGTTTACTATAATATGAATATGTAGATTGAACTTGTGTTTGCAAATGACCAGGATATGCATATAGATATGTCATTATGATTTAACCATTGAATTTTGTGTTGCTAGAGTTTGACATGATTTGGTTGATATAGATGAGTAGTGTTTGGATTTTTGACATAATGATCGATAATGACTTGGAAATTTGACTTGATGATTGAAATATGTTTTGGACTAAAGATCTCACTATGATAGAAAAATTGGGATTTGACCTGATGACAAATTATTTGATTTGGCGACTGTTGATTTTCCTTGATAACAATGTTATATGGGCATAGTGACTTTCAGTTACTAATATTGGTATTTGATAATGGTTTTGTATTGGCCTTCTTGTTTTTAGCATAATGGTTGAAGTATTGACAGTTGTGAATCAATGTGAAGCAATCTCATAATGAATGGATGGAACCTATTCTTGGTGTATGCATTTGCATCTAGTGACTTATATTATGATCATGAGGATGACCTAATATTGTTTGGGAAATGACAACTTGTTGGCATATATATAGTCATAACTTGACATTTGGATGAAGTTTGGTTTGATATTTCTTATGACAACTAGTTGCATATCAATAGATGATGTCATGATTTGATGAGAGCTCTACCTGTCACCTGGTATAAAGACTAATATTGTTATATTAATGACTTTGATATTAGTTCTGATCTAGCTTCTAAACTTTGATAAGCTGACTAAGTTGATTTGATTGCACAATATTGATTTGGGCAAGACTCAACATATTGTTTTGGTAAAGTGTTATTATTACATAGATCATTGTATATGTCTGCATTAACAGTTATCTGGTAAAGCTGGGATGATGTGCTGATCCAAAACTCTACAAAAGTGTTGCAAGGTATGATTTTGGTTTTGGTTTTGGTTTTATATGTTGACGGTCTACTATTCATAGATAATGAGCCTCGGATGATCTAAGTAAGAGGTAGATGGCTTATGAAGCTCGAAGTAATGAATCATGGCATGATTTTTGAAGTTGGGAATAGAAAATATATTGTGAAGCTCTTGAAAGTGGAAATGCAAATCCTTGGACATTCCGATTCAATTTCAGGAAGTTGTATTGTTGAAAATTGACTTGGAAAACAACAACATATTGAAGAATTGATGTTCCTATTGAACATTCGTTTGTATATGTTGTACATAGAACCTTAGTCGATTCATGATTGAGTTGCTTCATACACTTAGAGTTGCTACTAAGCACCCTTTGATCTATTTGCATGGGACGATCTATCTTCGACATTCTTCCTATGATATGTGACCACATGAATGTACTGATGATTGATGTTTGGGATTATTATTGACGAGCATTTCCTTAGTATGAGATCTTCCATGATGTTTTGGGATGAGAAGTTCGTAGCTTTAAGCACGAACGAGGATGAGTATGATTATTGCTAGCATGACTAGCTATGAGGTAGGATGAAGAAGCTTTTTGGAGAGATGTTTAAGAAAGTTCTGGATACCAAAGAGTGGAATCTGATTAACAGAGAATCCCATATATAGTTGGGACTGAAATTCATTCATATATTGAGATAGTGTTGATGTACGAGACAAACTTAGGCTTGTGGTTGGCACCTCCTTGAGAGGGTGGGTGACTATGGTATCCTTTTTGTGATATATATATATATATATATACATCTTCTAATATGATATTTGATTTGATGCCCTAGAAGAATAGGAGACAGTTGCTATTGATACATGATGATTACCATATATGAGTACAATGATATGATAAAGAGAATCATTGATCGAGGACACTGAGCCAACTCTTCATCCCTTGTTTGAAATCTCAAAGTGTGGAATTGAGATAGAAGGCTCCTGGGGTTGAGGGATCTCTAGACAATAGGGTATCACCCATATCTGTTACCCATAGGGTTGGAGACGTTTCTCCCCTATCTACCCATAGGGTTGGAAATGTTTCTCCCCTATCATATCTATGCAGAATATACCCCTGTTGGCAGCATACCCACAAGCAGGGCTTGTTGGGAATATCGCTCCCCATCTGGCCAATGGGTTGAGAGTGTACTTGGGGGGTGTACAACCCAAGTCGATTATGATGTAAGTTTTCTACCACATGAATGATTTGAGTCATCGATGGGAAGATCAACACGCAATAGAATTGGGTTGAGATTTGCTCCCCTATGTGGTTTTGGGTTGAGTTTGAGCTCCCCGACGTGATTCCAGGGTTGAGATGTGCTCCCCTGTGTGTTTGGATATCCTATTGCTCAATATGGGGTTGTAGATGTTTATCTCCACCATGAGATTTTGGGTAGTAGCTCGATGGACAGAGGGTGGTAGATTGAGCTCCCCTCTGATGTCAAAAAATCCTCTTCTTTTAGATACGAGAATATTTAGCACATGAGCAAGGACAATCAAGAGATAAGCAGGAATAAGCAAAGAGATGAATTGAGACAATTAGTGACTATACGTGATGATGATATACTTGAGACTGGATAGGATATGATGACAGGATGACATGATTGATCGATGGTTAGATATTGGCAGGTGGAATTCTCCCTAGTTGAGAGGGAGTGTTAAAAATATGCAACCGCGGTTCATTCCACTTTGGAAAGCTTACTTGATGGAGATAATGGTTGCATTTAATTTATATTTTCGAGACCAAAATTGACCTAAATATCACTCAAAATGGATAAGGGAAAGTGTGTTTATGAAGAAAAGCCCACATGTGCATATTTGACAAGGTCGGCCCTAAAGTAAAGTGCACCCCCTTGGAAGGCTATAAATACAAGTGACCTCTACCTCATTTGGACATCATCATGAGGCACTCTTCTATCTTGGTTTTTGGCTCGCACAGGTCTGAGGCTCATTCACAGAGGATCAGGTTTGCTCTAAGGTAAAATTGTAAGGTTTGAAGCTCGCATCTCAGTTTTAGGGTTTTGGGCCACAGTCGCAAACACAACACAAAAATATTTTGACCACAGTCGCTCTCACAAAGGATCATCTGTGCAACTGGAGCCTTCCAGTTGCATGGACAACCCTCCATCCATGCGATTAGGAGTTAGGGTTTCAGAATTCTGGTTGCAAACTCCAGTCGCTCATAGACTAGGCTTAAGAGAGCGACTAGGAAGTTATAGTCGCTCGTTCACAGTGTTTCAGAGAGCGAATGGGAAGCCAAAATCACTTGCATAACATATTGAAGGGTGTGACTGAGGCTCTGAGATAGATCTAGGAAAATCCGACCACAAACACTCGCTCAGTGCTTCAGAGAGTGACCATGAAGCATATTCGCTCGCATGACTCCATGCGACCGAGATCTAAAAGATGAAATCTGAATCTTTTGAAGATTTCGCTTAGTGACCGCAAAGTTCGACAATTGACTGTAGATAGTGATAGTTCAACTCAGGCTTCAAAATCAAGATTTTGAGTATAAGCATTGTTGGGTTCATTTCATGGATATTGTGTAGTTGTTTTTGTTGAATAGTTTTATAGATGAAGATTTGTATCATTGTACTCTCTTTTGTTGAATCATTTGATGACGACCTAATAAGAAGAAGAATTTGAAAAGGGTTTCGCCATAGTGGATTTTGCCTTGGTCTCCGACTAATCCTAGTGTCTCTATGTGTGAATGTTTTTATTTTATTGTTCCTTTATGTTTCGTTGCACTGATGATGATGATATTTCTCTTTCTACATAGTTGCATATGTTGCTAAATAATGATGTAAATCTGAATAATGTTATGATGTTATGGGGTGAACTTAATGTGTTAATGAAGAAAATGAAATTATCAAAGCAAAGAACAATATAGCCCGAAGAAAAATTAACAAATGTAAAGTGACTAATTCTTCAAGAACAATTGATCCATCACAAACCAACTCTTTAGCAACAAACTTGCTTTCAATCAACTACATTGCTTCCCATTTAGGCACTCAATTTACAACATCAATTTCCATGTCTTTCAAATTTATCTCACATTCTTGAATATCTTGAACATTACTCTCCATGTTTCTTTTGTGTTTAGAGCATGCTAAATTAGTATGTGATCTTTAAAGTTTTTTTGGGGAGAATATTCATCACCTCCATCACCAACACTTCCAATTGTAGTTCCCTTCTATTTATTAATATTACCACGACTCTTACAAGAAATTGAAAAACTATTTTGAGAACAATGAGTGGAACCAATGCCATTATTGGTTGTAAAATAACCCCTTTGCTTGTTTATTTATCTGAATATATTGGTGTGTTAATATCGTCTTTAAAGGATTTGTTTCTAAACTTTAGCATCATGAGATACTTCAAAATTTTCAAATTCAATTGTCATGACTTATTGAAAGCTAAACCATAACCAATAGTGATCATGTACGTTCAAAAGGTACATTCTGGATCAAAGCCCTCATAAAATTGAACATCATTTATTTTAAAAGAATTAAAATATAAAGCAATTTCATTCAAGTGAGATGTTCCTTCAACCCTAATGTCCACAATTTTGAATGGCATTAAGATGAATTGTCTTTTCCTCTTTTTATAAAAAAAACCCAACATTTGTATTCTCTATGGATGTTTGCTAAAAAAATATCACAAACAAAATAAGGGAAAATCAAAAGCTTTCTATCAAATCCAAACAATCTAATATAAGAGAATTCTTCCTAATATTCAAAGATAATCTTCCTGAGGAGAAAATTATGAGCTGTTTGAAAAAACCTATTGCTATGGAACTAATAATCATCTAAATGTTGTGACAAAGAAATTCTAAACTTATAGAAATAAAATGGGGCCTTTTGTTTCCATACTAACGGATACCAAAACTCCATACTAAAAGATACCAAAACTAGTCTGGGTCCTAATTAAAGTCAAAATTGTGTGATCAATGCAAATCCTTGAATATGTTACAATATACCAAAGCATAAACTAGATAAGAGGTCATGAAGAATTCCTAATTGGTAGAAAATCTCATTTGAAATAACATGAGCCTAATAGAATATGGTTCCTTGATCTATATAATAATGGAGGATATAAAAAAATATCTTGGTATATAAGACATGTGAAAATTTCCTAATTGGTAAAAAATTTCATTAGGTATAAAATTTCATTTGAAATAACACGAGCCTAATAGAACATGGTTCCTTAATCTATAGAATAATGGAGGATATAAAAAATATATCTGGGTATATAAGACATAGATCTTGACCAACAATTTGTGCAAAAAACCATGTGAACTCCCTATTTGGGTTTGCTAGTGAACATAGCATTCAAAAATTTTAAGAGTCTTATTTGGAGTAGGAAGTCACAAGATTCTTGTGAAGGCACTTGGAGTTAAAGGAATACGGGTCGGGGTCCTGCCATTTTCATCAAGTTATATCAGTGTTAGTGTTTGTTTTGTGTCAAACTTAGCCATGCACCATGAAACTTACTCTTTGAAATCAGAAAATTTCAAGCATGTTGCCACTTTCATCAAGTTATATCAGTCTTTGTTTTGTATAAACTTAGCCATGCACCATGAATCTTACTCTTTTAAATCAAAAATTTCAAGCATGTAGCCAACTTCTCCTAGATGTCCCTTTGTTAGAATTATCACCCTCTGATGAATGTTTTGAATACCATTTCTGAGCCACAAACCATTGAAAATCACAGTTTTTCCATCCCAAAGTATTGATAGTATCTCCACAAAAATCACAAGTTTTCCATCCCAAAGTATTGATAGTATCTCCACAAAAAGGTTCCCTTCTTCTACTGGCCATCTTTTATGTTTACTATCTCCACAAAAAGGTTCCCTTCTTCCACTGGCCGTCTTTTATGTTTACTATCTCCACAAAAAGGTTCCCTTCTTCTACTGGCCATCTTTTATTTACAAAGTTTTGACAATAGTTGATAGTCACTATACAACAATATCCCGTTTAACGAGGACATTAGTCACTATACAATAATATCCCGTTTAACGAGGACATTAGTCACTATACAATAATATCCCGTTTAACGAGGACATGAGCAATGTTAACTATTGCTAAATTAGACATCAATTTGTTGTAATAGGGCATGTTCTAAAATAAACTCGAGAGATGTTTATTGAAACTACACCTTATTTAATGACAATAGATTTCCAATGTGCAAAGGATGTGTTTGGCAGTGGAACTTCATTTTACTTTGAAAATAATGCTTTGTGCAGTATGATGGATATGGAGTCATTTCTTAGTTAAACTTGCAGATTCTGCAAGTGCAAAAATTAAGTATGAAGAGTTATGAGACTAAAATTTGACGAATATGAAGAAAGAAGTGAGGGTTGCAGGAATGTGGAGTGAAACTTCGCGGGATATGAAAAATTAGTTTGGTACATTATGTTCCACATTCCACAATTGTTTCATGAAAACAACTAAATATTATAATATTGCGAATATATAGTCATGCCAAGGTTGGTGAATGGGATCCTCTGCATATTATATTTAAAAAATAAAAATAAAAAGTTCTTTCAGTGTGGGAGAGTATTGCAAAAATATACTATGGTTTATGCGGAGAGGCTTCATGCACTTATTTTTCAGCAATTTGAAAAGAATTAAATGAAACTAAAGCGCAACATGTAGAATAATACCAAGCGAAAAAGAAACATAAAATATACATATATTGATATGGAATGTTGATCAGAACCCATGTTTCACATTCATTGGCTTTTTCTTGTGTTGTTTCCCAGTTCTCTTTTTTGATAACATAGGCCCCAAGTTCAAATTAAAAACTGAAACTAAAGCGCAACATGTAGAATAATACCAAGTGACAAAGAAACATAAAAATATACATATATTGATATGGAATGTTGATCAGAACCCATGTTTCACATTCATTGGCTCTTTCTTGTGTTGTTTCCCAGTTCTCTTTTTTGATAACATAGGTCTACATATATTGATATGGAATGTTGATCAGAACCCATGTTTCACATTCATTGGCTCTTTCTTGTGTTGTTTCCCAGTTCTCTTTTTTGATAACATAGGTCTACATATATTGATATGGAATGTTGATCAGAACCCATGTTTCACATTCATTGGCTTTTTCTTGTGTTGTTTCCCAGTTCTCTTTTTTGATAACATAGGTCCTAAGCATTGGTACTAGATGAAGATAACATAGGTCCCTAAGCATTGGTACTAGATGAAGAAGACAGTCAGATCGGCTTACACATCAGACATGACCCCAGAGACAGACAAACCATTCAAAAGGTATACCATTCTGTTGGTTGAGGAGGACTAAAAAGATTAAACCATGCCTGCCAAGGACAACTAAAGCTAACCCAAAAGAGTTTCCATATCCATCAAACAAGATGAAGGATGGTCAATCCATCCCAGATCAACTATTGAGTGACCAACAAGGGTGAGATCAACTTCATTGACCAACATCAACCATCGATCATTGAATATCGATTGGAAGACAAAAAACGACAGGACAAAACCAATCAAATATTTAAATGATATTATAACTGATAGACATTAATTTGTACAAATGGAAAACTTAAAAGAGTAAATCATTTGTTTAGAAGCAGAAATAGATAAAGCAGGAAGTTTAGCCCTGATGGGTAGCCCAGTTGGTTGGTTGAAGCCACCCTGCCAAGTCATTGGCCCTCTGTCATGAGGCGTGGGTTTAATTCTCTTCGGGTCCATCAGGGTCCCTGTGGTAGAGTCAACTTAAGAGGCAGCAAGAAGCCACCCTGCCAAGTCATTGGCCCTCTGTCATGAGGCGTGGGTTCAATTCTCCTTAGGTCCATCAGGGTCCCCGTGGTAGAGTGTTCAATTCTCCTTAGGTCCATCAGGGTCCCCGTGGTAGAGTCAACTGGGTAAGAGATAGAGTCAACTGGGTAAGAGTTCGGCCTGTCTAGGGGTGTTAAAAGAAAAAAAAACAAGAAGAAACAAGAAGCAGACTGAAAGATTGTTCCTTTTTTATATCATTCCTCTGATAAGTCAATCAGCAAGGCTGAGGAAGTAAGGCTCTGTACTTTATGCTTGCTGTTTTTCTTTGTTGTTTTGTATATGATATCCATCGGTTATCAATCAGCAAGGCTGAGGAAGTAAGGCTCTGTACTTTATCCCTGCTGTTTTTCTTTGTTGTTTTGTATATGATATCCATCGAACACTGGTGTTAGATGTAAGTGGTGTATCCCTATTATGACCATTAACCTAATGCCAAAAATGGTTAAAAGAGTTGTACTTGTTGTTAATTTAAGGTCCCAAAGGCCAACGCTATAAAAATAGTGCCTACTTCACTGAATTGGCATACCTAAGCAAGTTACAAAATTGCATGAAGTTACTATGAAATTATAAACTTAACATTGTTCTCAAGGTCTTTGCATGTTTGAATGTCTCTCAGATTTAAGTTGAATTATGCTTAATTGACCAGTCAAGTTTTCCTATTTCGACTGCCTTCCGAAACTTATCTATGGACAGTATATATATTGAGTTGAAACCAACTAGAATGCTTTGCTCCATTCATCATCACTTACGAAGAATATTTTAGACAAATAAGTTTTCATAAGCCATACTGTTGATACATTATTTGCATTCGAGTCTGACATTCAAGAAAACATGTGTTTATATAACAGTAAAAGCCATGAAGTTCTCCCTCCAGAAATATGCACCTTTGAAGTGTATTGAAGACAGATATATCACAAGGACTATAACTATTTAGTGGATTCATATTTTCTCAGCAAACATCAATAAGCAAACGAAAGCTAGGGTAGGTAAAATTTCTCAAAGCAGAACTAATTGGGCCAATAAGGATCTGCATCTCTATTTCTTGAGATCAGAAATCATGCCTTTCAAAGGACATTCAACTTATCCTAGAAGGGACACTAAATGCGAATAAATCTGCAAAAAAGAAAATTCACATATAATCTTAATACTTGAGAGCATGAAGGGAAATATGACTTATTGCATTTAGAGAAGCCTTTTGTATTGAAGAGAAATGCATACATAACAAGACTGTTGCCTCATAAGTAAATTTCAGACGAACTGAAAATTTATCATTAGTACAAAGAAACTAAATGCTGGTAGATCTTTCTTATTCTCGAGACTGCATAACTTTTAATAAAACTGTACCAAAAACATAATTCTAAATCAATGAATTTTCAGGCACCTTTTCTGCACCTTTTTCCCAGGCAAGAAAAAACCTCACAGGGAAATAAAAAAGATGTTCCCCACACTCGTATATAACATCCTTGGTAAACCTGTCATCTGAGACTACTAGACCTAACCCAGAGGGATTCAAACCGGGCACCTGATGACACAAAACTATGCAAATGCCCAGCAACATTGTCAACAACCAAATGGAACTCACCCCATGGGCTTGTTTAGTTTCTGCAATTGTGTAGAAGACTTCCAAATTAAAATAATATTATAATTTCAAACTTAACATATTGCAGAATATTGAAAATTTAAAATAAAATGAATACCAAAGTTTCAATATTACACTAGTAGAATACAGAATATTAAAACGAAAACGAAAAGTGAAATAGTAAATAATAGACTATAATACCTGAATGGGACATATCACTAGTTCTGTTAAATAGAAATACAATGACATATTAAATACACAAATGGGGAATGCCAGATTAATACAACGTATGACAAATTACAGGGAAAAAGGGGAGAAATATCAACTGTCAGAAACTTGAGGATCAAGATTGGAGGCTCCCTCCTGGAAAACAGCGTTATTGTGCTGAGGGGGGTTTTGATTGGAAGCATGTTGTTTAGCAGTATCTAACATAAGCTTGCTGATCTCTTTTGAATAAAATTGCAATACATGACTTCCACTGTCACCTCGACTTGTAGCTGCAAAACTTTGAGAGGTTGAAAATGCTGCTTCTTCTATTTTCTTTGCATGAACTTGAGCTTGTTCGGAATCAAACTGACCATATTTGTTCGAGAGTATTGAAGGGGATGAAAGTGTCTCCACCATGCGTTCCACCACCGCAGCTCTGGTTCTTTCACTGGGAGGCCATAAATTGAACGAGAAAGCTGAAACTGCCATTTGGGTTGTTGCTCTACCACTAACTCAACAGGAGATAAGCTGGAAGAGCAAAGAGAACATTAGCATGACAAAAACCAGCTCACACAATTAGCGTTGGAAGACTGGAAGATGGGCTACCACAAGCACCCTTGAAAAAACAGAACATGCAAATTATGTAACAAAAAGAAAGTCAAAGATGAATGCCCTTGCTCCTAGCAACCACCCACATTGAGCTATTAGATATCAGCTTTGCAACAATCTAATAGCATCTGAAAAGATTAAAAAAGAGAACAATAGAAAACCTAGATTATAGGTCATTAATAGAAACAGTAGACCAGATCTAAATTCAGTTCAATAGACTGGCATGGTCTGATACCACAGCCAAGTAGCTTTAAAAAGAAACAAATTCAATTTTAGGTTGTTGAATCAGAGACAAGAGTAGCCTATGTTAAGTGCTAAAGCCTTGGATTATTGCACTGAGAAAAGTGAACTGCTCTTATAGTGAGGAAAAAAATATGCGTCACATGTTTATGTCATGTGCATAAATTAAAATCCAAAAAAAAATTGGCATAGTCACTAGCGAATTCAAGAATGAATTATAGAACTGCAGCTTGAGGAAACAGACACATATTTCGGGAAAAATAAGGAGGACAACAACAGAGAGGAACATACTTTCAGGCCTAATGATGGCATACTGTACCTCAGTTCTCAACCATGGTAGGCGAAGACAAAGCAGAGTACGCAGATTGAAAGGGAGAAAGAAGCATCAAGGATACCAAGGGCAATAATGAGAGAATAACCCATTCATGCAGAATCAATTAACTGTGAATAAATGAGAGAATAAGACTGAAGGTTCAACAAAGAGCTTGCTCTAAGCAGTTCGGCTCTGAGTTTTCAGTAGCAACATGGTTAAGAGAGGTTGTCCTGCTTCAAGTTCCTCACCTACCCAGGACAAGGGTAAAGGTTTCGCTTTCTCAGAGAAAGGTTCGTCTAGGAAAGGAATTAGAATTTGGTTAGAGCAAACAAAGAAACAATATGCAGACATGTCGGAGGTCCTTCAGGAAAATGTTGAAAAATCCCTAGAATGGCAAGGGAAGGTGAGACAGATTTTAAGGAAGAGGCCCTCCAGCACGGCCAGCAAAACCTTCCCAGCAGACCCAAAACAAACTAGGGGCCGCAGGAATCTTTACAAGGAAACATCAATGTTCCTCATCATGTCCAGGAAATTTTAGCTGGTCAAGGGAGCCCTTTAGCACTTGAAATTAGAAGAAGCATAACAGTGTCTTCCAACATGGACTATCAATCTGGTTAAAGATAGGTTGGCAAAGCAGTATAAGGAAGATGAACGGAAAGAAGGATTGACCTAGAGAATCCGGATAGATATAACATGCTTGAATTCCTTACCCCTCTTATCCAAACCACCAGAGGTCAATCAAAACAAAGAAGAGTTCTGCAGCTGAAACAGAGGTTGGAGAGGGCCCCAGTAATGGATGACTAGAAAGGGAGAGGAAAGGGTACTAGCAATGGGATTTTAGCTATGGGAACAAGGAGAAGGGCTCCATCGAGATTGATCAATAATAATTTTAGCCAAGGGGCCAATTTTTGCTATGGTATGCCGGATGCCTCCTATATGATAATCCACAGGACAGGAAAAACACAGCTAGCAGTTTTGAAAGACCAAGCCCCTGCGGTGTCAGCCGTCAAATTCACTGCATATCACTCTCTAATGCATGCATATTTTGTTATGAAAATGCAGGACAGCAGCAGACTAGCAAGAGCCATGGAGTCCAGGCAGAAAGAGATTTAAAGCATACACAGAATCTTGGAATGCCCTAAAACAACCAAAAAGAGTTTAGTTGGAGAAAGTATTATTAACAGAAAGCAGTTAGTGTCTCTCTGTATACATTTCGGTTTGAGTCAGCCAGATTATAAAATTAGAAGTTTCAGGCCTGAAGCATCGAAGCATGGAAAAAGAGCCAAAAAATCAAATCTATCAGGTGATGGTCATCCATGGACAATCCAATTTTTTAAAATAATTTCAAAATCATTAATTTGAAATTCATCATTTAATTACCAAAATATGAAAAGACAAAGGTTCCCTATGTTGGTATAGAAGTAATTGCAGGGAAAATGGTCTCGCTCTTTTTTATGCTATTTTCTGCCATGGATCATAGCAAAAAGAAAAAATCAAATGTGGGTATTGAAGTAGGGAAAGGAAAATCGCGTGGATAGAGTCCAAACACAATTTAAATTCTTCGGATCAGGCAAGAACCCCAGAAAAGAACTCTCGGCTTTTAAGAAGAATCTATAAATTCGCCTGAAAACCCCACTAACCCTTTCTACACAGATCATGATCATTGATAAGTGAAAAATACACAATGAGTAACTTACAGATCTATTTGTATTCAGTCTTGCTCCTTCACATCGCAGAAACAACAGGACCCAGTTGTAAATATTGGAGCATAATGTGAAATTCTGTGAAATTGTTGTATACGAAGCGACAGGTACCCACCTTGCATGAAGCGCTGATTGGAATGAGTTGACTTGTCAGTTACCTGGTGCGCTTTGATAACCTGACAGTTCATTTCCCAAATCAAATATTTTATCTGGTATTAATGTTGCCCAAAAACAAAGAGCAAGGTAGATCTCCACATGGTTTTCTCCGCCAATGCCCTTGATACTTTTGGATTTCTGTGACATTCGTCGTACTGTTTGATCTTAACTTTATAATTTTGTTTCACAGTAAATCTATTTATTTATTTATTCTATGTATTTAGTGGGAAAATTCATTTTTTCAAAATAAAATAAACTATGCGAGACTCATAGAACTTAACATAAAACATTGAATTATATATATATATATATATATATATATATATATATATATATATATATATATATATTTGTTTTTAATATAAGTGAAATATAATATTTTTATATAATTATTTATGAAATATAGATTAATTGGTTTGTGTGAAATTTAGTTTTTAAGATCAAGTTTTATGAGGAAGGGTTAAGGATGTCAATCATTTTTTCAATGTTGGAAATAGTAAGAGGGAGGTGAATCAATATTTCTTATCAATTAGTATATATTTTTAATTCCACACAACATTAATTGTTATTAGCATCAAATAAACATAAACATTATTAACATCATTCAACAATGCATAACAAATAGAGACTATAAACACAAAGATTTCTAGGTGAAAACCCCTTCGAGACAAAAACCAACGAACGCTTCTTAATATTTGTCTTCGAAAGATTTACATCAAGTTTTCAGCTCCAACTGAAGGAGACTCAAAGTTGTAGGACAATCTTATGCCATGTTTACCAACTGCAACTCGGAGGACGCTTCAACGCCCTACTTTACAGGCTCCAACCTGAAGATTCTCCAACACCCTGTGTACTAGCTACAACTAGATGGCCACACCAACACCCTGTGCAGGGTCCAACCTGTCCTAGCACCACCCTGACGCCGTGAAGTACTCTTAGGCTCCAACCTGAAGGAGACTCCACTCTATTGTCTTGCACCACCCTACCACCCTTATCAACTAGTGGACCACGTTTCACATTTTAAGATTGGATCCACTTGTGCTCTGAACCAACACAAAATATATCGAAGTATAATCACTACAACTTCTACTTAGTATATCAATGTCAACTCTGCTCAATCTCAGTAACAATTCTGATTGTTGCACAATTGTCAACAAATAGCTCCGCTTGTGCTCAACATGTACCACAAACCCCTGTTTTCAACCTTGTCATTGTCATTGTATGACAACCATTGTTGCCCTCGACATAAATATTGCAATGCTCACGAATGAATATGCATTAAGAGGCTCATGGAGCAGTTGCCCAAACAAACGGTGTCAAGCTGCTTTTGACCTTATGTTGTTGCACTGGTGTCGAGGGATGTAACAATCAATATGTTGCTACAAGTACTGATTTATATGTTGCTCAGATTGATATCCAATCATGGCTCAGTCCTAGATGCCTTAGGCTAGTTCTATGACCTTCTTGCAACTTTCTTAAGCTCTCCCCAAAGAGGCCTACTAGCATATGTCTTATATCTAAACTTTTGTTTTGGATATATTCTGAAGAAAATGCAGAGAGTGATGAAACAACTTGTGAAATGAAGCCCATACTTGACAATGAATTGTTGTAGGATCCTTTTGCTAGAGCCTCCTTATTTTAGATAACAACTAAGCTAGATACATTCAATGCAATGTACTAAAAACTTTGACTACCATCCATGAATGTTTAAAGCATTGTTGTCCTTATCACCAAACAAAAGAGACCATATTGCTACAATCAAAGAGATCGGTTCTTTGTCCTCCTTGTGTAAATATCAACTCGGATTTATTATTATTCAATGTGGTTATTGAGTTGAGTACCGAAACATTGCTTCTTAAACAATAATGAAGTCAGCTTGATATGGCGTTGATAGGCACAAGTATATATGCTAGATTAACTACTTCAAGACTTGCTACAACAATCTAATGGTGTTGCCTTGCACAGGAGGTATGCCAACTAATGATGAATGCACAAAATATTTCTCAAGACTACAAAGAACAGAATTGGAGATCATCTGAGGTTCTCCAAGCAATGCCACAAATAATGGTTCTTCAAATATGCTTGAGAAGTAGACGGTTGTCCTTTCACATAGATATACCACAACCAATTCTTTATGACATACTTTGGTTCATACAAGAAATACTTCGTTGTACTAAGGAATACATTATGAATGTGATCTTTAATCCACAAACATTTCCACAAATATGGTGCTCATAGGTAAGCCATTATCCAGCACATCTACAAGATGTTGTCTTTATTATAGGCTTAAATACACTTTGAAATAATTCGCTTAGTATTCAAAGGCCAAGGGACCTAATAGCTCTCATTGTCTTCAAATGGAGCTTTGGTTGAATTCCCTAGAGGGTTGAATCTCATAAAACAAGACCTACAGGATGTGATCAACGAGTTTTCTTCTTCGTTGGCCTTGATCCTCTTCAAACACATAGAAAAGGATACCCTAAGAGATTCAAAGTCCTGCCCAGACCATATGCCAAAAACAAAAATCCTTAAGGGGTCTCGTTGGTCTTCAATCTCCCTTGCTAACCTTTTAGAGCACAAATCTTTTGCAAATATTTCAGAAGGTGATGCCCTACCGAGGGATGAATGCATATGCTACAAGTGAAGCTCATAAGTGTGGTTTTTCTCCTACAAAACTAACCAAAACGAATCCCCAAACAACCAAAACAAACCTAAAACCCTATTATTTGATCTTCCTTTGTCTCCATAGGGGCCGAAATAGATTTCAGTAGCTTGATCACAAGATATTTTCCATTTAAGTGCATATATTTGTGAGGAAGGCTAAATGAAGCCTTTAAATAGATGGCCTAGATATGAGAAAGGGCTTCTAAAGAGATGATCGTTGAAGGGATTTTAGGAAGGCATTCTCTTTCTTTTGATATTTAAATTTTATTTAAGTTGAAGCCAAAAAGTGGGGCATCCATCCTTTAGAAATGAGAATTTTACCCCTTTTGTTTTTTTAAATAAAATTCAATGCCCTTCAAACCCTTGTTCAAATTTTACCTTTGACTTGGCCAATTAACCTTTGAGGTTTTTTCTTGATCTATAATATTGGAACTCAACAAAAACTTTAAATCCATGTCATGATTTGACCTTTTGACTTTTGGGGTTATTGTCCACAAGATGGGGGAATTGACTTTAAGCGAGAATATCTTACACTCTGTGAAGGCCCTTATGGTGTGCAATATACCACCCAAAGTAGCTTGACGAGGAGAATTCAATGGCGAGGATCTCCAACACAAATTCAGTGATTTTCTTCTTCAAAAAACCTCAACAAGTGCACGGCATGTCCATCGTCTAAGGAATCCAAACACTAGAGCTAAGGATTCCAACCATCCTTTCATTGGAGCTTCCAACTTGATGCAATCTAAACAAATATTAAGAGCGCTCATTAGTTAATGTTGTCATCAATGACAACACCATTCAACAATCTCCCCCCTTTTCATTGATGGAAACATGCGTACTCCTTCTGTGATTATAACTCCCCATGACTTCACACCTTGGTCTTATTCTCTTGGTTTATCTCCCCCTTTGACATCAATGGCAAAGGGTGACTCCCCTGACAATTTGCCTACTTCTATGTTCTTGCAACATGCCTTTGCTTCCCATGTTTTTCCAAATTGAAAGAGATCAATGTGGACCTATAACCTACACGTGCTACCCCTAATGAGAATACTTCTTCTATCTTCCTTCAAGCTACCTCATCTGCTTTGAAATTCCTTGATCAATTCTTCTTTTACTAAAACACCTATCTTCCCTTGTCATGCTAAGCTTCATACGGATTGCCACTGCTGACTCTACTTGTCAATATGGATCAAACTTGCCTGCCAAAATTGTTACTCCACTAAAACTACTCATAGTTTTGAATCAAAACATCTTTATATCTACCAATTGTTAACATGTCAAAGATAGATCCTTAAAATCATAGTTTTTTCTACATAGACTCCCTATTTTCACTATTCCTAGGACAAGGAGTCAACATTTTGAATTCTTCAAATAATCTATGAACTAGCTCTTCGACTAGATCATCCTGAACTTCAACATCTTCCATCAGAGATTCATCGTGTCATTTTTCCTTTACAAAACCTGAATGCACGAGTGCTGAGACTTTCTCATTTTCTTGGTTTTCTTGCATCTGTTTTCTTCTCTAGAGCTTCCTGTACCTGATTTTAGGGTTGTCATTCATGAAAGGTTCCATCTTGTACCTACAATCACGAGCTATGTGTCCATAGTTATGGAATTTGTAGCATTCAACATTTGGCATGAACGATGGAGCGAAAAAACATATACTCTCAATTAACGAAATCATTGAAGTATCTATCTTGAGTTCCTACAACCTAACTTCTATGGTTTTGATAATGCCCTTGATAATTGTACCCGTCATAAGCTTTAAAATCCCTAACTATATGTCCAAATTTAGTACATGAAAAACAATAACCATTAAACAAATTAGTGTACCTGGATGAGTTATCTTGTCTGGATGATATTTTGTATTCATTTTGTTATCACTCATAAAATTGTGAAACATTACTTGACATGGTCATACAGTTCACCAATCAAAAGGATAAGGTCTCCTTAAGCCTTTTCAAGTTGGTATAGGAAAATTTCATTTTTTTTTACATGTTTAACCTATCCTAAGGTTCAAGGTCGCCTCCATTCATGTCATGTCATGTCCCATCAGTCCTCATATGGTGTCAATTTTCATTTCCCATGCATTTAAAATAAAAAAGGGTGCTTGTGTCAGTTTTTCAACTTTTCGTAGTGTTTTATACAGCAAAACAACAGTTTTCGCTAGGAAACTGTCAGAGGATAAACTAGCTACACTATGAAAATCTGTTTTCTTACCAATATTGTCAAATTCCAATATGAAATGTCATTCCAAGATTGGAGGAGTTAGGGTGGAGGTCATTTGAGTATGTTATGGTTAATTCAAAGGTACAAAGTCGTGTCTGAGGTCATCATTACCCTTTTTGGCATGCATGTGTCATGATTAAAGCATGAGCTGTCATTTAAACCATAAAACCTTACCCAAATTAACCTTTTTGTCATATTCCACTTTATCTTTGCATGTAATTGGATCTCTAGAGAGTTGTTTCATTGAGCCAAGTAGGTTGCTGGTAGATTTGAACTTTGCAGGTGTCATCAAGCAAGCGAGGCTGTGAAGATATAAAGCACTCATGGCTGCAAGGAGGAAAACAAACAAAGGTGGTCATTGCCATAGGTATGATCCCATGGACATGAATTTGCTCAATGAAGACCCAACTTCCATGGAGGTTTTCAGAAGAACTGGTTGATTGCAATTCTGTCAAAGGTTGCAGGGTTTTCATCTACATGTTTCCAAGGATTTTGCTGCCAGCTTCATAGGAACAACTTCAAAAGTGGGAATTTTGAACCTTACAGTGACACCATATAGCTTTTCATCAGCAACAAGAATCCCTATAGGAGGGGAAAAGTGGTTTAAAAGCATCAAATTCACAATGCAAGACTGCAAAGAGTTCATCAAACCAGAACACAGTGAAATTGATTTGACAAATGTTATCCTTAGGGGTTTCATGAAGGAAAATTATTCAAAGATGTTGATGGTCATCCAAAAGTATTTTACCTGTGAAGGATGGTTTCACATGGTCTACTCCTATCATCTCAGACTTCTGCTACATTTTGTGGGTAAGAGGTCACTTGACTTGCATTTTTATTTATACAGAAATTTAGGGAAAATGTCAGATAAGTTTCAAATAAAAAAAGAAGGCAATGAAACTTCTCTTTTTCATTATGGTTTGATTAAGCTATTGGTGTTAGAGGAATTGAAGAGACTAGACAGAGATTGGACTTCCTTTTTTTTCATGAGTGGTTATGAAACTGATGTTGTCACTCCTAAGAAAACCTCCAAACCAAGAAACATTTCATCACTAGTTGTGCTAGAGGAATTTGAAGAAGGGAATAGATCATACCCTCTAGAACTAGTGAGCATGGAGGAAAAACCTTTGCAGAATATTGGCACACCTAAACAACACCTGCAAAATAGAAGCAAACAGCTAGCAAACAAGGATGTAAAAGAGTCACTAGGAGCCAAACAATGGCTAAAGGAAACTTGGAGGATATCCTGCATGCAATTGACATTGAATAAACTCCCATTGTCTAAGTTGAAGACTTTGAAGATGGAGGAAGAAAGTTGAAAAAGGGTAAGACTGCTAAAAAGTTAGAGTTTGCAGGTGATGATGTTGGTTTCATTTTTCAACCTAGGAAACCAATGACCAGACATGCAAGGAAGGTCATGGAAAGAAAAGGAACTGATAAAATCAATGAAGCTGCTTCCCATCCACCAAGCATCATAGATTTGTCTTCACCTGCAAAGAAGAACTGGTTATCAAACAAATAAAGGGTAAAGAGAAAGTTATTGAAAAATTAGAAATTTAAACCCTTAAAGAGCAGTTGAAGGAGGCAGGTAAGGAAATATCAGTTTTTAAGCAAGAGGCAAAGAAACATAGAGCTAAGAAAGTTCAATTTGAACAAATGAGGAAAATCTGGGAAGATCAAGTCACAAGTGTATCAAAGACCTTAAACAATACAGAAAAGTTGATAAAGTGGACTCAGCCACTAAGAGGAGAGGTCAAACACATAAAAAAGATAAACTTGCACTTGCAACCCAAGAACAGGGCATTAAAGGACAAAGTGCAAGATCTTCAGGAGCAATTGGATTTGATTCATGAGGAATTGGAAAAGAAAGGTTTGAAAATGACAGTGGTAGAAGAGCCCATTAGTCAATTGATTGTGAATGAGGAGGAAACAGCACAGGAGCAATAAGTTGAGATGGAATTTGTTTAGGAGGTTCACAAGATGCATAGAATCCAAGTTTTGCAGTTGGAGAACATTTTTTGAAGACAAGCATGAAAACAACATTTTTTGGTTTTTTGCACAATTTTGTAGCGTACCTCAGGCTTAAAGCTGGAAATACGCTACGAAAATTCCTATAGGTGCTTTTTTGCATTTAAACTCAGTTTTGGCATGTTTTAAGGAGAGAGATCGATGGTTGCAAGGTGTCATGACATGATGAAGGTGTTGGAACATCAAAGAAGTCAAGAAAGTTGATGGAAAATCCATTTTTCCCACGCTACTAAAACTCGCTACGAGATTGTCTAAAACTGCCCTGTTTTCGTAGCGAGTAATTTTTGAAGGATTTTGAGTATCTTAACAGCACATTTTTCCAGCTGGAGACCTCCAACATGTTAGTGGACCTTATTATCAGATATTTATGACTCAAAGGGAGTGCCCTGCAGCCAGATCATCAGTCAAAACAACGTTAAAGATGAAGGTCATCCATTCCTAAAAAGCAGGGTTATGTTCCACAGATCTAGGGGTGCTTTAAAGATGTAAAGTGGTGGTGAACTTGGTCATGTGTCCTTCAAGCATGTGACATTCATTATGTAACCATTATGTAATTGTTTCACAGATAGGATAAAGGAATGTAATAAATAGGAGATAAAGTCCTATTAGGATTTTGTTTCTTTAAAGACAACTGTCATTTCTCTGTTTTAAGTTAGTGGTTTCAGTTATAATAGGTGTCAGAGTAGAATTCGAAGATCTAGCTAGCCAGCCAGGTCATCTACATTGTAAATAATGTCTATTTATATACAAAACATCGAAGAAGCAAAGGGTTGGAGAATATTGCACCAAATTGCTGCTTGTATGTTTTTTACCATTATTAGTAATATAAAGTGATATTCTACTTTCAGACCTGAGATTCTCATGAGGTTTTTAATGTGTTATTGATATATATCTCTATGTTTAATCACTTGCATTAGATTTCATCTCTAATTGCTCATAATTCATAATATTATGCTCTGACTTCCTTTAGTGGTGAAATGACTGTGTTTTCCTATGTTATCTGTGTGAATTATCTCTGTTAGAAACCTCTATCTGCCTCAGATTCCATGTTAAGAACCACTATCACTAAGACTACTAATTTTTGACTCCATAAGCTCAATGGTAGCAAGCCTGCATTTTTTCAACCTGCAATCATACAAAACAAGTTACAATTTCCATAGATTTGGCCATCTAGTACTATCCTTATTCAAAATCATAAACCCCCATTGAGATAGCCCTCTCAAACTGAAGAGGCTAATATTCAATTAGAAGTGGTTTGAAAGAGTTACATTGAGTTGATTGATGAGCAGTCAATCAAGATCAATTTGGTGATAACATTTTGGTGCATCTACTGGGAGCCTGAAGACATATTTCCTGAAGTTTTTGTGCAAATATTGAAAGCTGAACTCTTGAAGGTAGTAGGAGCTCAAAATCTGTTCGAGGCTGCAACTATCTTGGTGAATCCATTTCAAAAATTCATGCTTAAAGGTGGCTTCGAGAAGGAGATACACGAGGAGCAATCCAAATCCTAACCCACCTTCTATTGTGGATATTCCAAACACAATTTCTAGAGGCATTCAAGGCACCTCTTCAAAATCAGGTACTCCATCACATTCAAGAGATTTTTCCTCTGAAATTTTAAGAAGTCCTGAAGATAAAAATTTTGATGATAAAATTCAGGAAGTCTTGTTTAGGTCTGAAAATGAAAATGAATTAACTGATATTGTAATAGATCTACAAAGAAGAGGTATTGATACCTCGCCTTAGTGACCCAAAAAGATAGAGAATAATTCTTGGGGGCAGTCACATCAGAGTTATTATTAGAGAGGGAATCTTTTGATAAATTAAAGGAATTAGACCCATTTGAATTTCTGCTAAGAAGAAAATCTGGTATTCCTTTACCTGACTGGAGTTCATTTGTAACTGGACTACAAAGACCAACTTAATCACCTCCTAGCAGTTCATCCTCTACTACTGTTGTCCCTAAAAATACCACAGTCCCTGTCATCATGGCTGGAAATGTTCCACCTCCACCTCCTCATGCACCTGCTAGATATGCTCCACTTGTTCTTCCAGCTGTCCTTAATGCCCTCCCTAGTAAGTACTCGGCTATAATCAAAACCTAGGGGAGTGATGAAGAAATTACAGCTGAGGAACATGTATACCAATTCAATGAATTCATAGATAGAGAGGAGGTAGACCATGAAGATGTCAAGATGAGACTATTTTCTCAAAGTTTCACCGGTGAGATCAGAAAGTGGTTTATAGCCCTTGCTCCAGGAAGTTTTCATAATTGGAATGAGTTTGAGGATAGTTTCTTGAGAAAGTGGGGAAATAGAACTAACCCAGTGCAAGCCATCACTGAGTATAATAGTTTGAAAAGAGTTGTAGATGAAACTGTCCAAATTTCTCCAAGAGATTTAACAAAATCTATGATTCCATCCCCACTCATCTTAAACCTCCACCAGGAGCTGCTCAATTGTGCTATGTTGAGGCATTTGACTATGAATTTTCTATCCTGCTTAGAGAAAGAGAATCTCCTTCACTAGCATAAATGAAAAATGATGCAGTGAAAGTGGAAGTGAATATGATAGCAACCAAGAAATCAAAGATGGGAAAAACAAAGTTGAAAGAAGAAGAAAAGCCTTCCACCTCAGATGATAAATTTGATTCTATGATGAAGACAATGGAAAAACTCATGGATAGGCTTGCCCTTAGAAATGCTTCTGCACAACATGAGCCACAATTTAGAAATCCACATTTTAGAAGGCCTCAAAATCAGCAAAGACTAAGGGAAAACAGAAATCAGCCTGATCCTCAAGTGAGGCCTCCTTTTTAGCATAACTTAATTGATGAAGATGAAACTCAGCCTGAAATTCAAGAAGACTCAATTCACGGCCTCGATGAAAACATGTCTGGAATGTTTTTGACTAAGGAAGAACATGATGAGTTTGAGCATGATGTAAACAAGGGTGAGGAACCATCTGACTATCTTAAGGGTTATCAACATGAAATTTTTGAGATGCAAAAGCAATATAACCTCAAAAACATAAATGTCCCGATTAATGCAAATAAAACATATCCCAAGAAGGATGCTCCTAAAGCAGCTGAGGCTATAAAAGATCCACCACCTCCTTCTCCTATCAAAGAGAGTGAAAATATTACTTTTGTTTTCAGTTTGGAGAATGAGATTTCCAAAATCAAGATCTCAGTCCCTTTTGGAGAACTTCTCAAGGTGAATGAGTACAGAAGTAAAATTGTAAAAATGCTGAATTCTCAACCAAGAGTTGCAAACATCCTTAATGTACAAGAAGACCATCCTACCATCTACTTGGGACCAATATTGGAATATGAGTAGAATGAAGAAGTACCTCCTTTCTATGTTAGCCTTAGTATCCATGACATGACCTTACATAATGCCATGTTGGACTCAGGGGCTTCTCATAACCTCATGCCTAAAGTGATTATGGAGAGGGTGGGATTGGAAATCACTAGGCCATACAAGGATTTGTTTTCTTTTGATTCAAAAAGAGTTCAATGCATTGGATTGATAAAGGATGTTGTTGTTGGTATTACACAAGTCCCTGCCAAGACAATAGTAACGGACATTGTGGTAGCAGACATTCCGCCCAAGTTTGGCATGCTCTTATCTAGATCTTGGGCAACAAAAATCAAAGGCACCATGCATATGGACTTGACATATGCCACCATTTCTATTTTTTATGAGCAAAGAATACTATATAGAGAGACAAGAATGGCTTATATGGTAAGCAGTAAGGATAAACCTCAAAATTTTCCAATTTATGTTGTTGAGACTTAATTAGGATTAGAAATTCTTTTCAATGAACTAACCGATGAAGCAGAAGATGAAGGGAAAGAAGAAATTCAAGAGGTTGAAAATCAGCAAGCTGAAAATCGGGAAATCATTGAAGAAAAAGCATAGTGCTGGTGGCTTTTTCATTTTGATGGATCAACTGGAAAAGAGGGGGTTGGAGCAGGCATTTGGATTACAACTCCTGATGATGAAAGTAAGTTCTATTCTTTCAAATTGAACTTTTATTGTACAAATAATATGGTTGAGTATGAATCTCTGTTTTTTGGGTTTGGAAATTTTGAAAAGATTGGGTACCCAAAAAATTTTAGTTTGTGGAGATTCTGAATTGGTGATTAAACAAGTTGAAGGAGTATATCAAACCAAGGATGTGAGAATGAGAGCATACAGAAATCTGATCATGGAGATGTTGGAAAAATTTCAAGAATATTCATTTATAGTGAAAACTAGGGATCAAAACTCAGTAGCTGATTCCCTAGCTGTTTCTGCAATTTTATTTGTTATCCCTGCACATTCCACTGAAAAGTACGAGGTTGGAGTTTGTCATAGGCCTGCTATCCCAGACAACATCATCCATTGACAAGTGTTTGAAGATGACTAGCAAGTTAGAAATTTCATAGAGTTAAAAGAGGAGTTTGAAATCACATAGGTAGATCAGAAAAACATGCTTGCTGAAACTAAGGGTAATTCTGAAGTTTTGCAGCTAAAGAATAATTGTATACCCAAGGGTCTTATTCCAATTGAAAATATTTTTGACCAAAATGATGTGTTCAAATCTCCTAGAATGCAGGTTGATGATGAAGAGGTAGAGAGTTGTAATCTTAGTACAATAGCAATGCTTAAAAAGATAAAGCTTTCTAAGTTATTTCTATAGATATGAAACATAAATATATTGAGATGATGAAAAAGTTCATTGATGTTTTTGCATGGAGTTATGCTGATTTGAAGAAGTATAATCCTACTATTATTCAGCATACCATTCCTATTAAAGAAAATGAGAAACCTTTCAAAGAGAAGTTGAGAAGGATTAATCCACTGCTCATGCCTCTGATTGAAAAGGAAATTAAGAAACTCTTTGATGCAAAAATTATAGTTCCTATCAGATTCTCAAAATGGCTTGCTAACTTGGTGCCAGTCAGGAAGAAGAGTGGAGAAATCAGAATTTGCATTGATTTCAAAAACTTGAACAAGGCTTCTCTGAAAGACAACTACCCTCTCCCTAAGATGGATCAAATTCTGTAGAATATTGTTGGTTCCCAAAGGATGTCTATGTTGGATGGTTTTTTAGGATACGATCAGATATTGGTACATCTAGAAGACCAGGAGAAAAATGCTTTTACTACACCATGGGGGGTCATTCATGTATGCCAAGATGCCCTTTGGTTTGATGAATGTAGGAGCGACCTTTCAAAGAGAAATGGGCATTTCCTTTGCTGAGGAGAAGGATAAGTTGGTGGTTGTCTATCTGGATGACATAATTATATTTTCAAGAAAAGAGGAAGATCACTTTAAGCACCTGGAGAAAGTTCTGCTGAAGTGTAGAAGATCTGGTATTTCTCTTAATCCCACTAAAAGTGTTTTTTCTTTAACTTCTGGAAAGTTCTTGAGCATATTATATCAAAATATGGGATAAATATTGATCCAAACAGAGTCAATGCCATTTAGAAAGTTTACTTTCCAAGGAACAAAAAGGAAATTCAGTCTTTCCTTGAGAGAGTGAATTTTTTTAGAAGGTTTATCCCCAACTTTGTTGAGATTATCAAAGATATAACCAAGATGCTGAAGAAAGGAGAAGATATTAAATTGACAGTTGAAGCAAAGCAGTCATTTGAAGAAATTAAGAAAGCACTCACTCAGGCCCCAGTGTTGATTAGCCTAGAATTTTCAAAAGAATTTCTGGTTTTTAAATTTGCATCTGAAAACACCATTGCTGGAGTTTTACTGTAGAAAGGACAATAAGGTATAGAGAAACCCATTTAATTCTTTAGCAGAACCCTTGCTAACTCAAAGCTGATGTACAATACTCTAGAAAAACAGGAATATGCTTTGATCAAAGCCATTAAGGATTTCAGAATCTATATTCTGCATTCTCATGTCATAGCATTTGTGCCTAATACTGTGGTGAAGGACATCTTGACTCAAGCTGATCTTGATGGCAAGAGAGGGAAGTGGATAGCTAATTTTTTAGAGTATGATATAGAAATCAGACCTACAAAATTGGTGAAAGGACAAGGGCTATAAAAGCTTATGGCACAGTCCAATTTTGACTGTCTTGATATGAATTTAATTGCATAAATTTCAGAGTTATTAGATGAAGATGAAGATCTGATTCCTATTGAAGAGAAGTACATTCTATCTGACTTGTACAGAGACATTGTCTTTGTCTTACATCATCATAAAGATCCTGCTGAATTGACTAAATATAAAGCAATGTTTGTAAAGCTGAAATCTCTGAGGTACTACATTATAGATACAAATCTTTATTGGAAAGATACTGGTGGCATTCTTTTGAATTTTTTGTTGGAAGAGGAAGCTAAAAAAGTGATTGAAGAGTTTCATAAAGGAGATTGCGGAGAACATCACTATTGGAACACCATAGCAAACAAAATTCTTAGAGCAGGGTACTACTAGCTCACCATGTTCAAGGATGTTTATAAGAAGATAGCTGCTTGCTATGTATGCCAGATTTTTTATGGTAAGAAAAAGCTAGTTCCTCTACCCTCGATGCCAATTTATGTTGAGGCGCATTTCCAACAATGGGGGCTAGATTTTATTGGTGAAATACACCCATCTTTTTCAGGGCAACATCGTTGGATCCTGACAGCAACAAATTATTTCACCAAGTGGATTGAAGCAATCCCAACAAGGCAGGAAAATGATTTAGTCATCATCCAGTTCTTAGAGAATAACATGTTGTCCAAATTTGGTTGTCCTATGAAGATTATCACTGAAAATGCATAGTCTTTCAAATCTAAAAGGTTGATCAGCTTTTGTCATCAGTATCACATAACACTTGGACACTCTATTTCTTATTACCCACAAGGTAATGGTCTTGTTCTAAATCTTCTAATAAAAACATTGTGAGGATTATCAAGAAGGTACTAAAGGAAAACAAAAGATCTTGTCATTTGAAGTTGAAGTATGCTTTGTGGGCTGATAGAGTATGTACAAAAAGATCAATTGGTACTTCACCTTATGAGTTAGTGTATGGAGTTGAAGCCATCTTTCACACATCCTTGGGAGTGCCTGTTATGAAGTTGCTGCAAGGAATAGAGGAGGAGCCTAATGCTATTCAGAGGAGAATAAACCAGCTTATAGCTCTGCGGGAAAAAATGGAGGGGGTATATAACAGTCATCAACAGTCACAAAACAAAATAAAGAAGACATTTGACAAGAAGGTGAAAGAAGAAAATTTTCAGATTCAAGATGTGGTGTTGAAGTGGGAGGCCATAATTGAAGAAAAGGGGAAACATGGTAAGTTTGAGAACATATGGAAAGGACCATTCATAGTAGCAGCATTCCATGGCAACAACACTTATCTACTGCAGGAGATGGATAGACAACCTTGTACTGGATGGCCTATCAATGGCAGGTTTCTAAAGCACTATTCCTCTTAAGCTCTACTCATTTTTCACTCCATTGTATATATTCCATTTTATTATGCTTTTCTGCAAGTAAATACAGGTTGATCATTAAACTTGAGCTCGAGGTGAAGGCCATTAGAGTTTGAAGAATGCTTGGCAAATTTCAGAGCTTTTTTTATTTCCAACAATATAGATGGCACTGGAACTATAGGTTCTTTGGTGTACCACAGGGGCACACCATCCCAAGTGGAGCCACTTTTATCACTCATAAAATTGTGAAACATTAGTTGACATTGTCATACAATTCACCCATCAAAAGGATAAGGTCTCCTTAAGCCTTTTCAAGTTGGTATGGGAAAATTTCATTTTTTTTTACATGTTTAACCTATCCTAAGGTTCAAGGTCACCTCCATTCATGTCATGTCATGTCATGTCCCATAAGTCCTCAAATGGTGTCAATTTTCATTTCCCATGCTTTTAAAATGAAAAAGGGTGCTTGTGTCAGTTTTTCTACTTTTCGTAGCATTTTATACAGCAAAACAACAGTTTTCGCTACGAAACTGCCTAATAGTTTCGTAGTGAAACTGTCAGAGGATAAACTAGCTATGCTATGAAAATCTGTTTTCTTACCTGTCTTGTCAAATTCGATATGAAATGTCATTCCATGATTGGAGGAGTTAGGATGGAGGTCATTCGAGTCTATTATGGTTAATTCAAAGGTATAAAGCCGTGTCTGAGGTCATCATTACCCTTTTTGGCATGCATGTGTCATGATTAAAGAATGAGCTGTCATTTAAACCATAAAACCTTACCCCAATTAGCCTTTTTGTCATATTTCGCTTTATCTTTGCATGTAATTAGATCTCTGGAGAGTTGTTTCATCGAGCCAAGTAGGTTGCTGGAAGATTTGAACTTTGCAAGTGTCATCAAGCAAGCGAGGCTGTGAAGATATAAAGCACTCATGGCTGCAAGGAGGAAAACAAAAAAAGGTGGTAATTGCCACAGGTATGATCCCATGGACATGAGTTTTCTCAATGAAGACCCAACTGCCATGGAGGTTTTCAGAAGAACTGGTTGCTTGCAATTCTGTCAGAGGTTGCAGGGTTTTCATCTACAGGTTTCCAAGGATTTTGTTGCTAGCTTCACAGGAACAACTTCAAAAGTGGGAATTTTGAAACTTATAGTGACACCAGACAACATTTCATCAACAACATAAATCCCTAGAGGAGGGAAACAATGGGTTAAAAGCATCGAATTCACAATGCAGGATTGCAAAGAGTTCATCAAACCAGAACACAGTGAAATTGATTTGACAAATTCTATCCCTAGGGGTTTCATGAAGGACAATTATTCAAAGCTGCTAATGATCATCCAAAAGTATTTTACTTGTGAAGGATGGTTTCACATGGTCTACTCATATCATCTCAGACTTTTGCTGCATTTTGTGGGTAAGAGGTCACTTGACTTGCCTTTTTATTTATACAAATGTTTAGGGAAAATGTCAGATAAGTTTCAAATAAAAAAAGAAGGCAATGAAACTTCTCTTTTTCATCATGGTTTGATTAAGCTATTGGTATGAGAGGAATTGAAGAGACTAGACAGATATTGGACTTCCTTTTTGTTCATGAGTGGTTATGAAATTGATGCTGTCACTCCTAAGGAAACCTCCAAACCAAGAAACATTTCATCACCAGCTGTGGTAGAGGAAGTTGAAGAAGGGAATAAACCATCTCCTTTAGAACCAGTGAGCATGGAGGCAGAGCCGTTGCAGAAGATTTGCACACTTAAAACAACACCTGTAAAATAGAAGCAAACAGTCAACAAACAAGGCAGTAAAAGAGTCACTAGGAGCTAGACAGTGGCTAAAGGAAACTTGGAGGATATCTTGCATGCAATTGACATTGAAGAAAATCCCATTGTCCAAGCTAAAGACTTTGAATATGGAGTAAGAAAGCTGAAAAAGGGTAAGACTACTAAAAAGTTAGAGTTTGCAGGTGATGATGTTGGTTTCATTTTTAAACCTGGGAAACCAATGACCGGACATGCAAGGAAGGTCATGGAAAGCAAAGAAACTGATAAAATCAATGAAGCTGCTGCCTAGCCACCAAACATCATAGATTTTTCTTCACCTGCAAAAGTAGAACTAGTTATCAAACAAAGAAAGGGTAAAGAGAAAGTTATTGAAAAATCAGAAATTGAAACCCTTAAAGAACAGTTGAAGGAGGCAGGTAAGGAAATATCAGTTTTGAAGCAAGAGGCAAAGAAACATAGAGCTGAGAAGGTTCAGTTTGAACAAATGAGGAAAATATGGGAATATCAAGTCAAGTGTATCAAAGACCTTAGACAATACATAAAATTTGATAAAGTGGACTCAACCACTAAGAGGAGAGGTCAAACACATCAAAAAGATAAACATGCACTTGCAATCCAAGAACGGGGCATTAAAGGAAAAATTGCAAGATCTTCAAGAGCAATTGGATTTGATTCATGAGGAATTGGAAAAGAAAGGTTTTAAAATGACAAGTGTAGAAGAGCCCATTAGTCAACTGATTTTGAATGAGGAGGAAACACCAAAGGAGAAATAAGTTGAGACGAAATATGTTTAGGAGGCTCACAACATGCAGAGAATCCAATTCTTGCAATTGGAGAATAGTTTTTGAAGACAAGCATGAAAACAACATTTTCCGGTTTTTTGCACAATTTCGTAGTGTACCTCAGGCTTAAAGCCAGAAATACGCTACGAAAATTCCTGTAGGTGCTTTTTTGCATTTAAAATTAGCTTTGGAATGTTTCAAGGAGAGATATCGATGGTTGCAAGGTGTCATGACATGATGAAGGTGTTGGAATAACAAAGAAGTCAAGAAGATTGATGGAAAAGCCGTTTTTACCACGCTACTAAAACTCACTACGAAACTATCTAAAACTGTCCTGTTTTCGTAGCGAGTAATTTTTGAAGGATTTTAAGTATCTCAACAACGCATTTTTCCGTCTGGAGACCTCCACCATACCAGTGGACCTTATTAGCAGATATTTATGACTCAAAGGGAGTGCCATGCAGCCAGATCATTAGTCAAAACAACGTTAAAGATGAAGGTCATCCATTACTAAAAAGCAAGGTTATGTTCCATAGATCTAGGTGTTCTTTAAAGATGTAAAGTGGTGGTGAACTTGGTCATGTGTCCTTCAAGCATGTGACATTCATTATGTAACCATTATGTAATTGTTTCACATATATGATAAAGGAATGTCATAAATAGGAGATAGAGTCATATTAGGAGTTTGTTTCTTTAAAGACAACTGTCGTTTTTCTGTTTTAAGTTAGTGGTTTCAGTTATGATAGGTGTCAGTGATCTGAAAGGAGTGTATTAGTTTGTTGTGCTAAGTGTCCTTTCAGTATTAAAAACATGTAGAATTTGTCTCCATTTGTTTTCTTAAGGAATGAGTGTTTTAACCATGAAACATAGATGAATTTATGAAATTTAAGCATGAAAATAAGCCTAAAAAACACTAAACAATAGTGTATAACAAAGAAATACAATCACACATAAGTTTTACATAGTAGGTATGATGAAGAAGTTCACCCCTCCTGGGTTACATCTGCTAGTCCAGCTCCCAATGGCATGTCCCTCTTTGTCATTATGCTCAAAATTGAAAATTACATATGTTTACAGGCCTTTAATGGTTATTTTCTCTGCACTAATGGCTCCGGAATGTTCAAATTAGTCTAGGTAGATTCTTGTTTCACCCAAATTGGTCGAAAATTGACCTCCCAATGCATTTTTCCCAATATCAGCTAGAAAAGCTCCACTAAAAGTGGAGACTGGCACTTAACTATCACTAAAAATAGTATAAACCTTAAATTTAGGGTCGGTGCCAAAATTTCCGCTATTATGGACCATTTGAATTAAATGTTAGTGGTTAGGTCAGGGTGGTCACAAACCGACCCCCCACCTAAAACCATGTGGTTAAAACTGTTTGAACTCCGCATGCAATAGTGGAACTCAGAGTCTTATGGTTCTACAAACTGTGGCATTAACCCTTAACCCGCAACTGTCACATTTTTGTTAAATTCTCGCATGTGATAAGGATGGACGGAGCCGCCAGTGTTATGGTTTAATATAACCGTCGCCTTGTAGTTTTGATGTCACAACAACATGTGAATGCAACCACCGAACCCGTCGGAGTAAACGTTTAAATGTGACTGCTGCTTTGAAGCTTGTTGCTGCGGGTTTTAACGTTTCATGTGACCACTGATTTGGGGCTGCCAGTGGGTTGGGACCACTAGCGGTCCCCTCCCCCAACCTCCAAAACATAACTCAATAAATTGATGCGGAGAACTATAGTGTTAAGAAACAACTGGTAGGCGAAATGGTCGAAGGTCTTCGTGGGCACTATGGAGGTCACGAGGTTGAACCCCTCGGATTCCAATAAAAATTTTCTAGAAACTTTTGAGGACATGTGGTAGTCTTCGGGCTTGCCACATGTCTTTCATCCAATAGACCATTCAAAAACGTATACATCCCATCCAACGGTCAGAATCACTTCTCGTACAATTAAATCAATGGCTCAGATTCAGCCATGTGGTGCGATCTGATTAGATGTGAGAAAAGGGAATATTCCCTAAAATATTCCATCTACTGATTGTACCTATATGCTGACTGGGCATCCCAGTCATAAAATTTTAGTTTTTTTGGAAAACGAACAGAACACGATATCTTCCTCATACAACATCGATTTTTCGAATTGTTCACGGCGCCAGAATTGCAATGACGAGACCTTTTTGGTTGATCAGGTTCAGTACAATTTTGAACACTTTCAATTTTGAGCATAACACATGATCTACTAATCACACTTCCCCATTGGGAAGCTTTTGAACCACAAAAGACTTTAATTACCTGTTCAGAAGATGAGGGTACAACTCCCTCACCTTTTCCACTTCCATCCACTTTGCCTTACTTGGTTTGCTGCCCTTGAGCCTAATTCAAAGATAATCAACACTTCCCCTCTTAGAAGTGTGTGTCCTCCTGTCAAGGATGGAATCCTCCTTGAGCTCGTCTAGAAATTCTAGCGAGAAATCTTCTATAGATGGCAGCTAAATATCACTCCCTTGATCATCAATCAAAGGAGGCTCATACAATCATAAATTCTCCACATTCACAACGTAATACATTTGCATATATGAAGGAAATTCAAGTTGCAATGCATTATACCATCTTGTTTAATGATCTTGAATGGACCATAGTGAATGGGTTTGAGATTTTTACCTTCTCCTTGCATCCTTTCTTTTCTTATGTGCAACCATACTTCATCTCCTTCTTGAAACTTATGATCAACTCTATGTTTTCCATGCCTCTCCTTGTATTTGCTTTAACTCTTCTCAAGCTATCCTTGAACTTGTTGATGAATAATCTAAATTTTCTCAATGAACTTTCGAGCCTTGTCAATATCACTATGCCCATCAATTGAAACATCCTTCTTAAAGATGAAGTCTAATGGCGATTTCGGCAAATACCCAAAGCAGGCTTCAAAAGGTGAAGTATTTGTAGAAGAGTGCTTGGCTTGGTTGTAAGCATGCTAAATGTAATGCAGTTGTTCATCCCACAACTTGGGATGTTTTCTGCAATATCCATTCAATAGATGCACAATGGTTCTGTTCACCACCTTGGTTTGGCCATCAGTTTGCGGATGAAAAGTAGTACTCTTTTTCAACTTTGTGTCCATCATCTTCCAAAGATTGGACCAAAAATTCCCAACGAACCTGGAATCCCTGTCACTAACAATAGAAGTTGGAAGACCATAATGAACCCATACATGTTGAAAATAAAGTTGAGCAGTTTGTTCAACAGTAATGTTTTTCTTACATGGCATACGTATACACATTTTACTGAGTCTATCCACAACTACATAAAGATAATCATGTTGTTTTCTTGACATAGGTAGACCTCTAACAAAGTCCATGGAGACACTCTCCCATGGCCTTGATGGTACTGGTAGTGGCATGTACAACCCAAGCTTCCTATTTCTAGGCTTGCTTTTTGCACACATAGAACATCCTCTTATAAAACGTGACACACTATCTATCATGTGAGGCCAATAGCAATACCTCTGTAAATGCACCACTGTTTTGCTTACCCCAAAGTGTCCAACAATAGGAGACAAATGAGCCTCTCTAATGACACTAAGTCTCTCTCCTTGTGGTATACACATCTTGCCCAAATGAAACAGAAAATTGTTATGCATGTGATAATCATTTTCCTCAACTTGATTCCCTTCACTCAAACTAGCATACACATGAAAATCAGCATTAGATGCATAATGTTCTATGTAACTCTAATGTACAATAGAATCATTTTTAAGCAACGTAGAAGCACTTATAATTGGTCTTGAAAGCATATCAACAACTTTATTGAAAATACCTTTCTTGTATCTTATAACGAAGTGAAACTGTTGAAGAAATCCCATCCACCTGAAATGTCATGATTGCTGCAATTTTGTTTGCGACTGCAAGTACTGTAATGGTTGGTGATCAGTATGTATAATTATATCTTTACCCATCAAGTAGTGTTTCCACTTCTTGACGCTTTGTACCAACTCATACAACTCTTTGTCATGTGTATGATAATTAGTTATAACACCATTGAATGTTTCATAATGAAAAGCGATAGGCTTACCATGCTGCAAAAGTACTGCGCCCATGGAATAATCACTAGCATCGGTTTGTATCTCGAATGACTGTCTCAAATCCGGTAATGCGAGGACCAGAGTTGAACTGATCTTGTCTTTTAAAGCTTCAAAAGCTTGCTGTTTTTTTCCTCCCCATTGGAAGCCTTTTTAACACTTGCCACTGCATGCATAGGAGCTGCTATGGCAGAAAAGTTAGCAATACAATTTCTCCAATACTAAGATGCGCCTAAGAAACTTCTTACCTCGGACCTTGGTTACTGTTTTGGGAGTGGGCCAATTCAAAATATTTTCCATTTTAGAAGGATCAATTCTCAACTCGCCTCCTCCTACAATGTGTCCCAAATAAACTAGAGAAATCTTTCCAAATTCACACTTAGATATCTTAAGAAATAATTTCTCTTTCCTCAAAACATCAAGCACCTTTTTCACATGCAAGGCATGTTCTTCTCTTGTTTTGCTGAAAATGAGTATATCATCTAAATACACAATCACAAAGTCATCAATAAATGGATGAAAAACATTATCCATAACACGCATGAAAGTCACTGGTGCATTACACAAACCAAACGGCATAACCAACCACTCAAAGAGTCCTTGTTTGGTTTTGAATGCAGTCTTCCATATGTCACTTTCTGCAATTCTTACTTGATAATATCCACTTCGTAAATCTAACTTGGTGAAAAACTTTGCTTCTTTTAGCTGATCTAAAAAATCATCTGAGTGCGTATCGATTCTTTACCGTTATCTTGTTCAAAGCTCTAAAGTCTACACACATGCGCCAAGTCCCATATTTCTTCGGAATCAAGACTATGGTTGAACCACATGGTGAAGTGCTTGGCCTTATGAGTCCCTTGTCCAACAAGTATTTGATTTTCCTCTTTATTTTAGCATTCTCCATTATCGACATGCGATACATGCTGATATTTGGAAGAGGAAAATCTTGTTGTAACTGAATCTCATGTTGAATCTCCCTTTTAGGAGGCAATCATGTTGGCTCCTGAAACATATCGTGATGTGCATCAAATATATAATATAAATCTGATTTCAACTTAGGATCACAATCTTCAAATGAATCATGATTAACATCATCTTTAGGCTTAATCATTAGAAGAACAAAATTCTTACTTGAATTCACCAACCTCTTTACCTATCCAGCATTTACCATTGAAATATTTGTCTTCTTACGATGTGCTCTAATAATGAACTCCTTTCCATATTTGAATAAATGGTATTTGTTCTCATGGCAATGGAAGATTTATTTCCTGTCATACAAGTAAGGACTACCCAACACAATACCTGTAATATCAAGCAGAACCACATCTAATTCAACTGTGTCAACAAAATGTGCAGTTATTGCAAAGCACAATATGCACTTCTTTGAAACCTGTAAATTTGGATGCTTACAAATCCAACCAAGTGGATATGGTTTTGAATGTGGAATGGTCTCAAGATTAAGTTTTTTGTCCAAGTCTTCAGAGATTAAGTTTTCTTGTGACCCACTGTCAAATAGTGTGTCAATCTTGGTATGTTTGGATATGGCCCTCACATGAAACAATTCAATTATCTCTTCTTCATTTGGAGCTTGTATGTGATAGTTTGAAGTGCTAGTACTGGGTTTTGTTTAAATTTATTTCCCCTCCATGTTCTTCAATCCCATGGTTGTAATTTTAGTTTCATCACCTGAATCCTCTCCTAAGTCATGTTGAGTTGTAGATGCAATTTTCTGCTCCCCTTTGTTATTGTTATACTTGGGTCTCTCGTCAGGATGTAATTTCCAACAATTTTTCTCTTCATGGCCTTCTCTTGAACAATGTTTACAAACCACTTTCTCTCCCTCTTTCTCGATAGATGCATTATTTTCTCCCTTACCTTTTGAGGTCTTCTCTTTGTTTTTCCCCTTAAAAGTTTTCTTCCTACTCTCATCAGTAATGTTTTTCCCTCTTGCTTCTAAATGTGTAGCTTGAACACATACCTCATCTAAGCTTGTAGGGTTAAACATGAGAATAGTATGTCTTAGGTAGCTATGTAAGCCTCCTATGTACTTGAGCAAAGTATATTGACTCTCCGAATCTACCCCCAATAAGAGAGCTCTTCTCCTAAATCCTTGGGTGTAGTCTTGTACATTTTGTCGATTCAATTGTATAACATTTTTCTATTTCATTATGGCTTTCTGCATGTGAGCTAATGGATAAAATTGTTGTTTTATTGTAGTAATGAAATCAGTCCATGATAGAATAATCTTACCATGATTCTTGATCTCCTCCTTTGTCTTGGCTTCCCACTAAACAAGAGCTGCACCTTCCATCCTCAATGAAGCTAGTTGGATTTTGGTATCATCATCATGAAGGTTCTGAATTCTCAAATAGACCTCCAATTGCCTAATCCAATTATCAAGATTTTTTGCACTGACTTCACCATTAAACATTGACAATTCAAACTTAACATCAAGTTTTAGAAAAGGACTTTTACCAATGTTCTTTGACTTGTGTGACTGGTGTACTAAAGATTAAGTAGAGGATGATGATGATGAGGGTGAGGATGGTGACTTTCCACTGCCTACATTTCCTCCATTGCTCTTCTTTGATTTATCTTCATCATTGTGGCCTCCTGATGATCCCTGACCTTCCTTGTGAAGTTTGGATCCTTCTCCTTCTAGTATTTCATTCCTTTCTTGATAAAAGACTCTCACCATTTCAGTCATTTCAAGGAATTCTTTCCTGAACACTCTTTATCCTTCTTTGGGATCCACCTCTTTATGGGTTTCTTCTTCTTCTAGAGGCATGCTTATAGCTTCTTATGCTTCTTTTGGAGGTGAACTAGGTGGCAGATAATGTGGAAATCTTTCCCTCCTTTGTTGTGGCTCACTTTGAGAACCTCTTGCTTCCACCAATTTGCCTTCTCCTCTCTTAATCTTGAGCCTAGTAAGCATGAAAACCCTTGCAAACAGTTAACAAATCTTTGCACACAAAAACACCAGAGATTAAACTCTAGCTCTGATACCAACTTGATCTAAAAGGAGTGTATTAGTTTTCTTTACTAAGTGTCCTTTCAGTATTAAAAACATGTACAATTTGTCTCCATTTGTTTGCTTAATGAATGAGTGTTTTAACCATGAAACAAAGATGAATTTGTGAACTTTATGCATGAAAATAAGCCTAAAAAGCACTGAACAATAGTGTATAAAAAAGAAATACAATCATACATAATTTTTACACAGTAGGCATGATGAATCAGTTCACCCCTCCTGCGTTACATCTGCTGGTCCAACTCCCAATGGCATGCCCCTCTTTGTCATTATGCTTAAAATTGAAAATTACATATGTTTACAGGCCTCTAATGGCTGTTTTATTTGCACCAATGGCTCCATAATTCTCAAATTAGTCTAGGTAGACTCTTGTTTCACCCAAATTGGTCGTAAATTGAACTTGCAATGCATTTTTCCCAATATCAGCTAGAAAAGCTCCAACAAAAGTGGAGACTGGCACTTAACTACCACTAAAAATAGTATAAACCCTAAATTTAGAGTCGACGCCAAAATTCCCGCTGTTATGGACCATTTGAATTAAATGTTAGTGGTTGGGTTAGGGTGGTCACAAGTCGAACCCCTGCCTAAAAGCACGCGGTTAAAACTGTTTGACTCCGCATGCAATAGTGGAACTCAGAGTATTATGGTTCCGCTAACTGTGGCATTAACAACTATGAAATTGTGCCCATGTGAACGTAATGTTCCCTGTCGGAAGTTACAGTTAGTTAACCCTTGACCTGCAACCATCACATTTTTGTTAACTCCTCGCATGTGATAAGGATGGATGGAACTATTGGTGTTACGGTCTAATATAACCGTCGCCTTGTAGTTTTGATGTCACAACAACATGTGACCGCAACCACCGAACCCGCCGGAGTAAATGTTTGAATGTGACCGCTGCTTTGAAGTTTGTTGCTGCAGGTTTTAAAGTTTCATGTGACCACTACTTTGGGGCCGCCAGCTGGTTGGGATTGCTGGTGGTCCCCTCCCCCAACCTCCAAAACATAACTCAATAAATTGATGTGGAGAACTATAGTGTTAAGAAACAACTGGTAGGAAAATGGTCAGAGATCTTCACGGGCGTTATGGAGGTCATGGGGTCGAACCCCCCGGAATCCAATAGAATTTTGCTAGAACCTCCTAAGGACACGTGGCAGCCTCCGGACTTGCCACGTGTCTTTCATCCAACAGACCATTCAAAAACCTGTACATCCCATCCAATGGTTAGAATAAATTCTCATACAATTAAATCAATGGCTCAGATTCAACCATGTGGCGCAATCTGATTGGCTGTGAGAAAAGGGAATATTCCACAGAATATGCCATCTGCTGAATGTACCTGTATTCTAACTAGGCATCCTAGTCACAAAATTTTAGCTGTTTGGGAAAACAAACAAAACGCGATATCTTCCTCATACGACATTGGTTTTTCCAACCGTTCGCGGCGCCGTAATCACAACGACGAGACCTTTCCGGTCGCTCAAGTTCGGTACAATTTCGAGCACTTTCAATTTTGAGCATAAAACATGATCTCCTAATCAATCAGAGTAGAATTCAAAGATCTAGCCAGCCAAGCAGGTCATCTACATTGTAAGTAATGTCTATTTATAGACAAGACATCGAAGAAGCAAAGGGTTGGAGAATATTGCATCAAATTTCTGCTTGTATGTTTTTTACCATTATCAGTAATACAAAGTGATATTATACTTCCAAACCTGAGATTCTCATGGGGTTTTTGATGTGTTATTGATCTATATCTCTATGTTTAATCACTTGCAGTAGATTTCATCTCTAATTACTCAAAATTCATAATATTATGCTCTGACTTCCTTTAGTGGTGAAATGACTGTGTTTTCCTATGTTATCTGTGTGGATTATATCTGTTAAAAACCTCAATCTGCCTTAGCTTCCATGTGAAGAACCACTATCACTAAGACTACTGATTGTTGACTCCATAAGCCCAATGGTAGCAAGCCTGCATTTTTCAACCTACAATCATACAAAACAAGTTACAATTTCCATAGAGTTAGCCATCTAGTACTATCCTTATTCAAAATCATAAACCCCCATTGAAAGAGCCCTCTCAAAATGAAGAGGCTAATATTTAGTTAGAAGTGGTTTGAAAGAGTTACATTGAGTTATTGATGAGCAGCCAATCAAGATCAATTTGGTGATAACACATTTTTTTTTTGGAGGAGGTACAAACTCTTCTTGATCCTTGTCCTTGATTACTTCAAAATTATTCCTAATCTTATTCAGTCCTTAACTTTGATCAATATTCTCAGTGTCTTGTCATAAATATTGTTTTTTTAAGCCTTGGAGATTGTGCATTCATCACATGGAGCTTTATCTGCTTCATTTTCCTTCATCTTCAACTGAGCCAATTCTTGATCTTTCCTTTCAATAACCTGCAAGTGTTCCTTTTTCCATTCCTTGAGCATGTTGATTTCATTAAGATTTCTGTCAATTTTTCCTTTCTCTTGTGCAAGATCTTCCTAAAATCTTGCTTTCGTCAATTTCCTTCTTTCTCCTGCTTCTTCTACTTGTAGCTTTAGAAGAGTGACCTTTTTTGCTTATTTGTTAAGAACTTGTAGTTGTTCCTTCTACAATTCATTTTCCTTTCTAAGCCTTCTAATTTAATCTAATTCATTTTTTTAATCAACTTCAGATATGTAGCTTTAACCAAATTACTTTAGTTGTCTTGTTAGGTATTTCTCTTTCCTTTTTGCTTCTTGCACTTGGAGTTTCAAAATAGTAGATTCTTCCCTGACTTTGCGATTTTCCTTCTTTATGTTCTTCCATTCTTTGAAGATATTAATTAATTATTTTTGCATGTCCTCTTGTACATCCTCTTCATCATCATTGTTCGATTCTTTGATATGAGGATTTGCACGATTATCAACATCTTCATCTTGACCTATATGTTTTTTACCTTCATAGAGATCTTGAAGTTTCTCCTGAAGATGTTTGGTGGGTGAGTATTGACCAAATTTCGCTTTTACGGTGTATGGAAGAGTATTAACAATTATATCCATGTATTTTTTATTGTACCTTAGATATTCGACGATAGACATATCTCCATAAATATTAGTGTCGTGCATCCCATCCATTGGATTGCAGATAGACTTCAATTTTATTTTTCCAAAATACAAAATTTTATTCATTGAACAAGGGAACTGTGAAACCATTTTATCTTCATCAATGGTGATAGGTGTTGAGAATGCAGCAAGATGATGGAGCTTGGTGAAATGAAGTCGCCTTCACTAAGTGGGCCCGCAGGCAAATTCTGGCGCAAAATCTATTTTTAGACTATGTCTATTTTTAGACATATGGGGCATGGTTCGGGGATTCCAGTTTGAGATTCTTGGAGCATTGGTCATGTTGGTAAAAATAGATGAGACTCTATTTTTTAGGTCGAAGAGGTCGAAGGCTATTTTTAGACTGCCTCTCCTAAAAATATGGAAGTCAAATATTATTTACCCTTAATCATATTTGGACTATAAACAGCAGTTTACTCTCTTGGAGCACTTCAGTTTGAGCTACGGATGTGGCACATGCAACTGCCAGAAGGAAATACGCTTTTCTTATGGGGTATTGAGCTCATGCATGGTTGACTTCAGTTGGACTTCAGTGACAGAGGTTTGGAGGAGTTAATGAGACAGATAGTGGAGTTGTGTTCTGTTTATTTTAGTTGAACTAGTTGAGATTAGTTTAACTAGCTAATCAATTAGTTATGAGTGGAGTGAATTAAATATTATTTAATTCATTAATTAGTAACTCATTATTTAACTCAAGAACACATCAGTTCACTACAGTGCATGATCAGTTCAGTGGAGACCAGTGAAAGAGGTAGATGAAAGGGTGGAGTTAGCTATCAGTGGCGACATCAGTTGTGCATGAGATTTGCACCACACTTGGAGGATTTGTCCATGATGATTGCGTTGTCAAGCCAAGGAGATTCGAACCTTGGATCTCTATATAGACAGGCCTGGATTGCGCAATAGAGGCAAGGCAATTGGCGGTGAGTTTTGAACCAGTAACCTGTTCAAAACTGAGCTAGATTATGTGTAACTTCATGAGAAAGTACCGAGTACTTGTGAGGAGTATTGTACTGAGTTTGTTACATGATTTCTCCATTATAATATACACAATAGCTGCGGGGTTTTCAGCTATAAGCTTTCCCCATACATACCGTGTTAATGTGTATGATGATTTGATGTGTTATCGCTTGTTTTATTTCCGCATGTTTGATGATCTGAGTGGAAGAGATTATGTGTTGCATATAAATTCGAATTGTATGTGATCAGGATAGTATCGGTGGATAATTAATCATTATTCAGCAAATTTCTACATGGTATCGGAGCTATTGAAGCAGAGATTGATCATCATAGTGATTACAAACTTATTTCGGTAGACAGAGTCTGCATGCGGGCCAGGTAGCCTCCGGATTCATCTTTCTTCGGAAAGTGAAAGGTCTGGTAAATGCCCCTTGCAGTCAATCTCTGTGCTAGAAATAATTTGTTCTCACAGATCTAGAGCGGTTGAGATTTGAGGTGGAATTAAAATTTTTGCAGCAGTTTTGTTTTCTTGGTGCTAGTGTTGAAAATGTCTTTCAACGGTTTGCGACTCGAATATGCTCTTGAAGGCAGTTCGAATTATGTTGCATGGAAGGATCACATGGAGGTAGTATTAGAAGATAATGGTCTGAAGGAGTTCGTAGATACGGATGTCCAAAAGCCCACTGATCCTGCTGAAGTCGAAGCATGGCAAAAGAAGATGGCGAAATGTCGAAGGATCCCGTTGGAGGGCGTCAAGGATCATATTGTATCCAGCCTGCATGGAAAGGCTACTCCATATTTAATGTGGAAAGCTTTGACGGATCTATTCCAGAGTAAGAGCGACCAAAGGAAGCCGGCGCTCAAAGATAAGCTCAGGAACATCAAGATGGAGAAAGGCGACAGTATCGCCAAATACCTCACGAAGTTCACTCAGTGCAGAGATGAGCCGGGAAGTGTGGGGGTGACTGTCGAAGACGAGGACATGGTCGACCTGGCTCTCCTTGGTCTTCCGAAGGCTTGGCACTCATATCAAGATAGTGTCAATGGTCGGGAGAAGCTGCCGAGATGGGAGCGCCTTTGGGCGGATCTCATGCAGGAGGAGATAAGGAGGACTACTTGAGATGGATCTTCATCAAAGGGAGCTGATGAAGAAAACTGCGCTTTGGTGTCCAAAGCAAAGAAGGGGAAGGGTAAGAAAACCTCTCATTCTGGTGCTAAGGGCAAGAAGCAGGATATGGCGAAAGTGAAGTGTTTTCACTGCCATGATCAGGGACATTATGCTACCAATTGTCCAAAGAAGAAGAAGAACAAGCAAGCGGGAAGATCTGCAGATGGAGAAGCTTTGGCTTCACAGTTCGAGCTTGACTTTTCACTAATCGCATGCTTGGTTTCAAGTGTGATGGGATCGGTGTGGTTCTTGGACAGCGGTGCGTCATTTCATATGACGGGAGATCGGGAGTTGTTCTCAGATCTGGAGGACAAGGATTTGGGTATGCACATCGAGATGGGCGATGACGGTAGATACAGTGCGATTGGTATCGGTACCGTATCCTTTCAGAGGGAGTCTGGTAAACCCTTTGTCTTAAAGGATGTCATGCATGTACCTGGATTGAAGAAGAACCTGATTTCAGTAGCGATGCTGGAGGATAAGGGGTATGATGTGGTCTTCAGCGAAGGAAAAGCCTTCCTGCGCAGTAAGACTACTGGAGAGACCCGGAAGATAGGGGTTCGAACTCAAAACCTTTATCAGTTGCAGGTAGATGACTGCGCAGCTATGGCATGCAAGGCGGGAGAAGTGGTGAGCCGGGATGATGAGGGCGAACTGTGGCACAGGAGATTGGGCCACCTTCACCATGGAGCTTTGAAGATTCTGCAGCAGATTTCTACTGGGCTTCCTAAGGGCACTCTTGCACAGTCAGATTAGTGAAGGGGTGTACTTTAGGGAAGTATGTGAAAGCCACCTTTCACGAGAAGGATAGTCGCGCCACGACGATCCTTGAGAGAGTTCACACAGACGTGTGTGGTCCTTTCTCAGTTGCTTCGACAGCAAAGCACAAGCATTATGTGATCTTTGTTGATGATTTCTCTCGAAAGTGCTGGATCTTCTTCATGCAGAAGAAGAGCGATACATTCGCGAAGTTCTGTGAGTTTAAAGCACTGGTCGAGAAGGAGTCTGGGAAGAAGGTGATTGCTCTAAGGAGTGATAACGGTGGTGAATTCATCTCGGCTGAATTCAAGGAGTTCTGCAGCGCAGAAGGGATTCGGAGAGAGCTCATCGCACCCCCTAACCCACAGCAGAACGGGGTGGCTGAGCGGAAGAACAGAACGATCGTGGGTGCTGCACGGGCGATGTTGCATGATCAGGGCCTACCCCTTCACTTGTGGGCTGAGGCATGCAATACATCAGTGTATGTGCATAACCGTTGTCCTCACAAGGTTCTTGGCATGAGTACACCAGAGGAGGCTTATTCTGGCAAGAGGCCTGATATTTCCCATTTGCGGATTTTTGGTTCTCCTGTCTACATGCATGTGACGAAGGATGCAAGAAGGAAGCTGGATCCAACCGCCGAGGTTGGAATATTTGTGGGGTACACTGATACACCTCACAACTATCGGGTGTATTTGTCAGACAGTCGCAAGACTGTTGTGCGACGGGATATAAAATTTCAAGAGGAGAAAGCCATGCAGTGTTCGCTTGAGAGGGAGCTACACTTGCATGCAGATGAGGAGCTGTTAGTTCCTAAGGAGGAGCTCCCGGATGTGGATCAGCCACAAGAGGAGGTTCAGGAGGTGGAAGAAACCACCCAGGCAGCGCCAACCATCAGAGGGCGCATGCGCACTACAGAAGCTGAGCGACTGGCTCGGGATGCAGAGAAGGTTGTAGGACCACCTACAGCACAGCGCAGACAGAGACAGTCACCGGATCGGTACACTGGATACATGGCTCTTGTGGGTCAATGTGTTGTGACGGAGCCATCCTCTTTTGAGGAAGCTGTGGAGGAACCCGCATGGGTTGATGCCATGATCGAAGAATATGATTCGATCGCCAGGAACAGTGCATGGGAGATTGTCCCAAGACCGGTGGGAAAATCAGTGGTGGGTTCGCGATGGATCTACAAAGTGAAGCAGGCGGCTGACGGGAGTGTGGAGAAGTACAAGGCGAGATTTGTCGCCCGTGGCTTTTCACAGATCGAGGGGATCGATTATGAGGAGAATTTTGCACCTGTCACAAGGTACTCTTCCATATGGACGATCCTTGCTCTCTCAGCGCAGATGGGGTGGCACATTCATCAGATGGATGTGAAGACTGCGTTCCTCAATGGAGTTATTGAGGAGGAGGTGTACATAGAGCACCCTGAAGGTTTTGAGATCTTCAGCAGTGAGTCGCATGTGTGCCGACTCAAGAGAGCACTGTACGGGCTGAAGCAAGCACCTCGTGCTTGGTACACTCGGATAGACAGCTACTTCACCGGGCTTGGATTCTCCAAGAGTGAGGCGGATCAAAACCTGTACCAGATTGTGGTGGAGGGGAAGCTGTTGATCATCGTACTATATGTAGATGATCTGATTTTGACTGGCGATGAGAAGTTGATACTTTCATGCAAGGAGGATCTTGCACGAGAGTTTGAGATGAAGGACCTGGGCATCCTTCATTATTTCTTGGGATTGGAGATTTGGCAGCGCAGCGGAGGACTGTTTGTTTCTCAGGGAAAGTATGCCCGGGAGATTCTGGAGAGGTTCAAAATGCAAGGCTGCAAGCCTGTTGACACTCCTCTTCCTGGTGGTTGGAGGAAGGAGGATGCTACTTCAGCGGAGGTAGTGGATGCCACTGTCTATCGACAGTTGGTGGGGTTGCTTATGTATCTAGTCAATACACGACCAGATATATGCTATGCAGTTAACCAGCTTTCGCAAGCTATGGTTAAGCCTACCAAGCTCTTTTGGAAGGCAGGCAAGCATGTATTGCGCTATATTAGAGGCACATCGGGATATGGTTCATGGTACAGACAGGAGGATCAGTTGAGGCGGCATGGCTTCATGGATTGGTATCATCATATCAGAGATTGTGTTCAGCGGAGAATCATGATGCTTTCATATGTTCCCACGGAGGATCAAGATGCCGACATCCTGACGAAGGCGCTCACCAGGAGCAAGTTCGAATTCCACAGAGGCAGGATAGGGATTGCAGATAATCCATATCTTGCTGAGAGGGAGTGTTGAGAATGTAGCAAGATGATGGAGCTTGGTGAAATGAAGTCGCCTTCACTAAGTGGGCCCGCAGGCAAATTCTGGCGCAAAATCTATTTTTAGACTATGTCTATTTTTAGACATATGGAGCATGGTTCGGGGATTTCAGTTTGAGATTCTTGGAGCATTGGTCATGTTGGAAAAAATAGATGGGACTCTATTTTTAGGTCAAAGAGGTCGAAGACTATTTTTAGACTACCTCTCCTAAAAATATGGAAGTCAAATATTATTTACCCTTAATAATATTTGGACTATAAACTTCAGTTTACTCTCTTGGAGCACTTCAGTTTGAGCTACGGATGTGGCACATGCAACTGCCAGAAGGAAATACGCTTTTCTTATGGGTTTGATGGCATCATGCATGGTTGAATTCAGTTAGGACTTCAGTGACAGAAGTTGGTGGAGTTAATGAGACAGCTAGTGGAGTTGTGTTCTGTTTATTTTAGTTGAACTAGTTGAGATTAGTTTAACTAGCTAATCAATTAGTTATGAGTGGAGTGAATTAAATATTATTTAATTCATTAATTAGTAACTCATTATTCAACTCAAGAACACATCAGTTCACTACAGTGCATGATCAGTTCAGAGGAGACAAGTGAAAGAGATAGATGAAAGGGTGGAGTTAGCTATCAGTGGCGACATCAGTTGTGCATGAGATTTGCACCACACTTGGAGGATTTGTCCATGATGATTGCGCAGTGAAGGCAAGGAGATTCGAACCTTGGATCTCTATATAGACAGGCCATTATTGCGCAATAGAGGCAAGGCAATTGGCGGTGAGTTTTGAACCAGTAACCTGTTCAAAACTGAGCTAGATTGTGTGTAACTTCATGAGAAAGTACTGAGTACTTGTGAGGAGTATTGTACTGAGTTGTTACATGATTTCTTCATTATAATATACACAATAGCTGCGGGGTTTTCAGCTATAGGCTTTCCCCATACATACTGTGTTAATGTGTATAAGAATTTGATGTGTTATCGCTTGATTTAATTTCCGCATGTGTGAAGATCTGAGTGGAAGAGATTATGTGTTGCATATAAATTTGAATTGTATGTGATCAGGATAGTCTCGGTGGATAATTAATCGTTATTCAGCAAATTTCTACAATAGGATCTGAAACAATTTCAAAACCTGAAACTTCCTTTGATTCCTTTGAATGCTTGGTAGATTGTGTCTTTTATTTTCCAATATTTGTACTATGATATCTACCTTGCAATTTTTAAACCACTACTCAAGGAACTGACTATGATTCCAATTGTTGGAAGTACTAAGTGGAGGGGTGAATCAATATTTATTATCAATTAGTATATATTTTTAATTCCATGGAGAATTAATTTTTATTAGCATAAGATAGACATAAACATCATCAACACCATTCAACAATGCATAACAAATAGAGACATTAGACACATATATTTTTAGGTGGAAACCCCTCCAGGACAAAAACCACTAAACGCTTCATAATATTTTTCTTAAAAATATTTACATCAAGTTTTTTTTCCAACTAAAGGAAGCTCCAACCCCTTGATTTATAGGCTCCAACTTGTCAGACACACCAATTACCTGTTTAGCAACTACAACTGGGAGGACGCTCCAATTCCCTAGTTTATATGCTCCAATATGAAGGTGCTCCAACACCCTATGTACTAGTTTCAACTGGATGGATGCTCCAAGGCCTTGTTGATTCAGGGGCATTAGACACTAGCCAGAAATGTAGGAAGTTTTGTCCACATGTTGTGGCTAGGAGGGTTCGAAATCGTCTGAATTTGTAGCAGCAAGGTGTCAATACCTTAGCTGTCTGTTGCATTTAGGTAAGTTAGAGTCAGTAGAAGTCGAATAGTTTGGTTCTGTCCATCTGTCATTTTTAGTTATTACAATAATGTAATTAAGTTTTGTTAGAAGATAAACGGTCCTCACCGAGGAACCGAAGAGACATATTGTAATGCATATAAATTGTATCCCCCGGATGTGTTGAGGGAGGAGATTTCCGTAGTGAACTTGTGTGTTAAGAAATTGCTTCCAGTTGAATAAATTTTAGTGCTCGTTGATTATCAAATTTTCTTGAATTGACATTTGTGAGGAATTTGTTTAATTGAGAGGCGATTGAACACTGGTCTGTGTATAATTGTTGAATGGAGTTGTTGTATAATCTTTGAATCTCTTTGTCCACTGTTTTCTCTTGAATTTTCTGAACAATTGGAAAATCCCACTCGTATCAGAGGTTTGTGTGTGATCGTGGTCGTTGAGCTCTGTCTCGTGGTAGTGAAAACCTCGCTTACACAGAAATAGTTCGGTTGGTTGTGAATTGAGAACGCTATACCGAGAGTTGAACCTGAGTTAGTGAATGGGAGAGCACAAAGAGGAAGGTGTTAACCCCACGGTAAATCACTTTTCAAAGGCTAGAAGCAGTTTTGAACGCACCGCCTTTGTGGGACGAGCGGTATTTGAGAATTTGGAGCGATCCCATTTGTTGGAGGACACGTGGCATAAGGCGGGTTTCCAAAACCGCCCTCATCGCGCGTTAACTATTGGCTGAGGAGGCAGCGCGATATCCGCATACGCCATCTGATCTGGAGGCTGGCTATCGAATGGTGATCGCACCCAGACTTGCTCGGAGGTTAATCTAAGGTAAGACATGCGTATTTAATTGAACCTTCGATTGTGTATGGTGGGCCCGAGGACTAAAGTTGTTTATTTAAAAAGCATCGGGTTATTAATATAAGATACTGAAGGGTGACAACCTTAGTATAAGGTTCGATGAGAGAATTAAGGTTCAGGAATACATTTGAAATTCCAAAGTTGCTGAATGTATTTATTTGTCAATTTCTTTGAAATTGATAAATAAAATTACAAGAGAGTTGTGGAAGACCACGTGGAGAGGAACTGAGTTAATCCAAGGGAAAATGCTGACAGAGCTACTATAGAGGCCAGCTCTCCTTAGGGGGCCAAATTCAATTTTGTTGCTGTCAATTGTGGTATCAGAGCTGTTTTTGAGTTGTTTTTGCAGAGAATTAACATGGCAATCCGAGTTGGTAGAGGTGCTGGTAGAAGGAGAGGCGGACCAATTGCCAATGCAGAAGTGTTGGGGATCTTGCAGAGGTTCAAGGCCAGAATGGATGCCATAGAGCGAAGGCAGCCGAGAGATCTTGAAGACATCAGTGAACCTAAAATGAAGAAGCTGGAGAAATTGCTGAGATTCCTCCTGACATGAGGCTCCTTAGAATTGTTCTGGGGTCTGCAGTTAAGGCCAAGATTGAAGTATCAAGTTTTGCAGGAGGACTGAATCCAGAGGAGCTGGTGGACTGGATTAATGAAATGAACAAGTGCTTTGACTATGAAGAAATGAGCGAAGATAAGAAAGTCAAGTTTGCAGTAACAAAGCTGAAGGGGCATGCTGCACTCTGGTGGGATGGAGTGCAAGCAGAAAGGAGGAGAGTTGGCAAGCAACCTATCAAAAGCTGGACCATAATGATGGCTAAATTAAAAGGCAAATTCTTGCCTAGTGATTATCAGCTAACATTGTTTAGGCAAATGCAGAACCTGAGACAGAGGTTGCTGACAGTAAAGGAATACACAGAAGAATTCTATAGAGTAAGCATAAGAGCTGGGAAATTTCAAGACACACCAGAGAAGACTACCAGATATGTGAATGGTATCAAGCTGGAGATCCAAGATGAGATTGGTCTTCTGTCTCCTAAGACAGTTGAAGAGGCCTATCAGATGGCCTTGAAAGCAGAGGAGAAACTCTTGAGGAAGCAGTCTGCCAAAGGGAGAGGTAATTTCCGTGGAAAGGGAAGTCAGGGTGGTAGAGGAAAGCCTACTACACCCAGAGATGGAGCTAAGAGTAGCTCACCTCAGAATGCATCTACAGAGGGTGATGCAAGAGGTAGAAGGGGTTCTTACAGAGGAAGAGGAGGTAGAGGTAGAGGTAGAGAATTGAGGTGCTATAGATGTCAGCAAGTGGGACACAAGCACTATGAGTGCCTAGAGAATGTGGGTGTTGGTCCAAGAAATGTTGTTGTTTCCCAGGCTGGAGAAGAGGTAGCAATTGAAGAAGAAATTCTACTAGAGAGGGGAGAGTCCTTGGTGGTTAATAAGGTCCTGTTGAAACAAACCAAAGAGGTCACTGAGCCTGCACAAAGGAAGACTTTGTTTAGGAGCATATGCAAAGTCCAGGGGAAATGATGTCAGCTAGTCATTGATAGTGGCAGCACAGAAAATCTGGTTTCCATTGAGGTGATAGAGAAGTTGAAGCTGAAGACAAGGGAGCATCCAACTCCCTATAGGGTGTCCTGGCTGCATAAAGGGCACCAACTGATTGTAAAAGAATAGTGTGAGATAGAGCTGAAAATGGGAAACTACAAAGACAAAGTCCTGTGTGATGTGATGCACATGGATGTGTGTCACATACTGCTAGGTAGACCTTGGCAGTTTGACAGAGTAGCAGTGCATGATGGCAAGAAGAACACTTACAAGTTCTTCAAGGATGGGGTACATCATACATTGATACCCATGGAAGAAGGAGAGCCATCAAGCAGAGTGGTTGATCCAAAGACCTTGTTGCTGAGCGGGAAGGAATATCTACAACAGATTGAAGAAGAAGAGGTAAGCTTTGCTTTAGTTTGCAAGCCTAAGGTAGTTCTTACTTCTACAAAGATTTCTGATTTTCCAATAGAAATCCAAGAGATGTTAGACAATTATTGTGACATTGTTGTGGATGATTTACCTGATGAGCTGCCACCTGTGAGAAAGATCAGCCATCAGATAGATTTTATCCCTGGTTCAAATCTGCCAAATAAGGCAGCCTACAGAATGAATCCCACAGAAAATGAGGAAATCAGGAGACAAGTACAGGAATTGGTGGACAAGGGACTGATCAGAGAAAGTTTGAGTCCATGTGCAGTACCAGCAGTATTGAGCCCAAAGAAAGATGGAGGCTGGAGGATGTGTACTGATTCCAGAGAAATCAATAAGATAACAATCAGGTATAGATTCCCTTTGCCCAGAGTTGAGGATTTAATGGATTGTTTGAGTGGTGCTAAATATTTTTCAAAGATAGATTTAAAAAGTGGATATCATCAGATTAGAATAAGAGAGGGTGATGAGTGGAAAACTGCCTTTAAAACGAATGAAGGACTGTATGAATGGATGGCAATGCCTTTTGGGTTGTCAAATGCACCTAGTACTTTTATGAGACTTATGAATGAAGTGTTGAAAGAATTCATTGGTAAATTTGTGATAGTGTATCTGGATGATATATTAGTTTTCAGCAAAACCAAAGAAGAACATCTAAGGCATCTTAATTATGTCTTGAAGAAGCTGCACCAAGAGAAACTGCTGATAAACTTAAAGAAATTCTCATTCATGAAGGAAGAGTTGGTGTATTTGGGCTTTGTTGTCTCTGCAGAAGGATTGAAGATGGACCCAGAAAAGGTTAAGGCAATTGTGGAGTGGCCTTCACCCAGAAATGTTTTTGAGGTAAGAAGTTTCCATGGACTTGCCAGTTTTTACAGGAAATTTATAAGAAACTTCAGTAAGATTAATGCACCCATCATTGAGACAATAAAAAAGAGCAAACAACCATTTAAATGGACTGTTGAAGCAGAAAGAAACTTTAAACTTTTGAAGCAAAAGATAACTGAAAAGCCTGTTTTGATTCTGCCTGATTTTGCTAAACCATTTCAAGTGAAGTGTGATGCCAGTGGAGAGGCCATTGGAGTTGTGCTGAGTCAGGATGATAGGCCTGTAGCCTATTTCAGTGAAAAGCTGAATGACACCAGAAGGAATTATTCCTCTTATGAGAAGGAATTATACGCAGTTGTTCAAGCATTGAAAAAGTGGAGGCATTATTTGATGTCCAAGGAATTTGTATTATATTCTGATAATCATGCTTTGTAGTATATTGTACAACAACCCAAGTTGAATCATAAGCATGCCAAATGGGTTGAGTATCTCCAAGGTTTTAACTTTGTTTTGAAACATATAAGTGGCCAAGCAAATAAAGTAGCTGATGCTTTGAGTAGGAGGCACATGCTTGTTCAAGAAACCAATTTTGAAGTTGTAGGATTTGATTTTCTCAAAGAACTGTATAAAACAGATTCAGATTTTAAGGAAGCATTTGAGGCATGTTGTAACCCTGTTCTAACAGATAGAAGCTAGTGGCTGGATTATTTCTTGCAGGAGGACTTACTATTCAGAAGAAACCAACTGTGTGTACCAAAATGTTCCATGAGAGAAAATTTGATCAAGGAGAAGCATAGTGGTGGACTTGTTGGACACTTTGGTACTGATAAAACTTATGAGCAGCTGAGTCACTTCTATTATTGGCCCAAGATGAGAGCAGAAGTGGACAAGTTTGTGAAAAATTGCAAAATCTGTCAATATGCCAAAGGAAGGAGCCAGAATGCAGGATTGTACACTCCCTTGCCTATTCTAGACAGGCCTTGGGACATGGTGAGTATGGATTTTGTTCTAGGATTGCCCAGGACTCAGAGAGGGAACGATGCAATCTTTGTTGTGGTGGACATGTTTTCCAAAATGGCACATTTTATTCCATGTTATAAAACTAGTGATGCCACCCATGTTGCTAACTTGTTCTTCAAAGAAGTTGTTAGGTTGCATGGGTTGCCCAAGAGTATTGTTTTAGACAGAGACACCAGATTTGTGGGCCATTTTTGGAGGACACTGTGGAAGAAACTTGGTACCAAACTGAGTTTTAGCTCAGCTTATCATTCTTAGACTGATGGACAAAATGAGGTAGTGAATAGGAGTCTGGGAAATTTGTTGAGAAGTCTTGCAGGAGAGCATCCCAAGCAGTGGGACCATATTTTTCCCCGGGAAGAGTATGCATATAATGACTCACAAAACAGAAGCACAGGGCAGAGTCCATTCCATATTGTTTATGGAATGCACCCCAAAGGAATATTAGAATTAAGAAATCTCAGAAAGGCAGAGCTGAGGAGTGCTGATGGTGAGGAATTTGCTTCAGAGATCCAAGCCATACATGAACAAGTGAAACAACAGCTGCAAGGCAACATCATCAAATACAAAGGCAGAGCAGACTTGAGCAGAAAAGAAGTCCATTTTGAAGTAGGAGATCTGGTTTTGGCACACTTGAGAAAGGAGAGATTCCCAAAGAAGCAGTATAACAAACTGAAGTTCAAAAAGATTGGGCCATGCAAGATACTTAGAAAGTTTTCTGCTAATGCTTATGAAATTGAATTACCTCCTGATGTTGGAATATCTCCCATTTTTAATGTTGCAGATCTGTATAAGTATGAAGGTGATGGTGCAAAAAAAGGACCAGCAGACAAGGAACAGATTGAGTGGGAAAAGCAACTACCTCCAGCACAACCATTGCAACTAGAGAAGATATTGGACAAAAGAGTGTTCAAGAAGACCAAAGGACAAGAGTACTTTCAGTACTTAATCAAATGGAAGGAAAAGCCAGAAGAAGATGCCACTTGGATGACTGAAGGAATGTTGCAGAAGATAGGTAGATTAGTGGAAGAGCTCATGGACAGGAGTCCATGAATAAAATTGCCGTCGGGAGTCTGATGCAGGAGCATTAGACCCTAGCCATCAATGTAGGAAGTTTTGTCCACATGTTGTGGCTAGGAGGGTTCGAAATCATTTGAATTTGTAGCAGCAAGGTGTCAATACCTTAGCTGTCTGTTTCATTTAGGTCAATTAGAGTCAATAGAAGTTGAATAGTTTGGTTCAGTCCATCTGTCATGTTTAGTTATTCAAATAATGTAATTAAGTTTTGTTAGAAGATAAACGGTCCTCACCGAGGAACTGAAGAGACACATTGTAATGCATATAAATTATATCCCCTGGATGTGTTGAGGGAGGAGATTTCTGCAGTGAACTTGTGTGTTAAGCAATTGCTTCCGGTTGAATAAATTTCAGTGCTCGTTGATTATCAAATTGTCTTGAATTGATATTTGTGAGGAATTTGTTTAACTGTGAGGCGATTGAATACTGGTCTGTGTATAATTGTTGAATGGAGTTGTTGTATAATCTCCGCATCTCTTTGTCCATTGTTTTCTGTTGAATTGTTCGAACAATTGGAAAATCCCACTCGTAGCAGAGGTCTGTGTATGATCGTGGTCATTGAGCTCTATCTCGTGGTAGTGAAAACCCCGCTTACACAGAAATAGTTCAGTTGGTTGTGAACTAAGAACGCTATCCCGAGAGTTGAACCTGAGTTAGTGAACGGGAGAGCACAGAGAGGAAGGCGTTAACCCCATGGTCAATAACTATTCAAAGGTTGGAAGCAGTTTTGATCGCACCGCCTTTGTGGGATGAGCAGTATTTGAGAATTTGGAGCGATCCCATTTGTTGGAGGACACGTGGCATAAGGCGGGTTTCCAAAACTACCCTCATTGCACGTTAATTATCGGCTGAGGAGGCAGCGCGATATCCACGTATGCCGTCCGATCTGGAGGCTGGCTATTGAACGGTGATCACACTTGGACTTGCTCAGAGGTTAATCTAAGGTAAGGCGTGCGTATTTAATTGAACCTTCGATTGTGTATGGTGGGCCCGAGGACTAAAGTTGTTTATTTAAAAAGCGTCGGGTTATTAATATAAGATACTGAAGGGTGACAACCTTAGTATAAGGTTCGATGAGAGAATTAAGGTTCGGGAATACATTTGAAATTCCAAAGTTGTTGAATGTATTTATTTGTCAATTTATTCAAAATTGATAAATAAAATTACAAGAGAGTTGTGGAAGACCACGTGGAGAGGAATTGAGTTAATCTAAGGGAAAATACTGATAGAGCTACTATAGAGGCTAGCTCTCCTTAGGGGGCCGAATTCAATTTTGTTGTTGTCACTTGTGTATGCTCAAACTTGACCTAGCACCACCCTTCCACCCTCAAGTATTCTCAGGCTCCAACCTGAAGGAGATTCCACTCTTCTTCGTTTCACCACCATGCCACCCTTATCGGTCGACATACCATGTTTCACAATTTTCAAACTGGATCCACCTATGCTTCGAATCAATAAAAAATATACCAAAACATAATCATTGTTGCTTATTATTAGTATATCAATGTAAACTCTACTCAATCTCATTAAAAATTCTGACTGTAGTATAATTTTCAACAAATAGCTCTACTTCTACTCAACCAGTACCACAAACCCTGGTTGTCAACCTTGTCACTGCCACTGTATGTCAACCATTATTTCCCTTGATACAAATATTTCAATTCTCATGAATGAATATGCATTAAGAGGCTCATGGAGTAGTTTCCCAAACCAACTATGCCAAGCTGCTTTTGACCTTATGTTGTTTCACTGGTGCCGAAGGATGTAACTATCAATATGTTGTTGCAAGTACCAATTTATATGTTGCTAGCATTGATGTTCGATGATGGCTTAGTCCTAGATGCCTTAGGTCAATTCTATGACGCTCTTGCAACTATCTCAGGCTCTTCCCAAAGAGGCCTACTAGCATATGTCTTATAAATACACCTTTTTTTTGGAGATATTCTGAAGCAAATTTAGTCTAGTGATGAATCAACTTGTGAAATGAAGCCCAGAATTGACAATGAACTAATGTAGGATTTTTCACTAGAGCCTCCTTATTTTAGATAACAACTGAGTTGGAGAAATTCAATGCAATGTACTGAAAACTCTGACTACCATCCATGAACATTTAAATCATTGTTTTTCTTATCACCAAACAAAAGATACCATATTACTGCTAATAAAGAGATTTTTTCTTTGTCCTCCTTGTGCAAATACCAACTCAAATTTATTATTAATCAATGTGGTTATTGAGTTTAATACTAAAATATATACACCATCTACCACATGGGTGTGCCACATCATTCTACTTCAGTGCCACAACATCATGAACCAAATAACAATGACATGTTATCTTCCATGTGGGTGTTCCACATGCCAATGAATATATTACTATTCTTCACTGCAAACTACAAGTCTAGGGTAAGGAAAATGTTCTTAAACCTCGGCTAAGGCAATAGTTCTTGTAATTTTCCCAATTAGCCACGGCCACTTGGAACATTATAACTGCTCCAATTTTGAAATAAGAAGTAGGAAAGGCAATAAAACATATCCCAATGTGAAAAGGGATTGAAGTAAGAGTTCAAAATAAAGCCTCTTTGGTGTGAAAGAGGGGAAAAGCAATGATCTAGCTACATTTGACCAAGTCAACAGTGCTATCACAAGAGGAGGGAAAACTACTAGGGCAGCACAGTTTTGAAGGAGGAAACTTCTCAAGGTAGTCACATCACCAATGAGTGGGGCTCGGGAGGGGAAAGCTCACCAAGGATAAGAAGGAGGAGATAGCATCAAAGGATTCATTCATTAATTCATCTTGTATCAGTCTTATGACTGTTTGCAAGCTTCAACTGTTTAGCTGGAGTTGCAACACTGTTTAGTGCAAAAGGATTCTCAGGCGGGAATTCTATCTTCATCATTGGTATAACTGATTGGGAGATCTAAGGAGCAGGTCCTGAGTTAAATTATCATCATTTATCTTGAGGGGAACTAATTTCCAACCTAGACAGTGTAGTCACTCCCAGTGATTGCGTTATATCTGTAGTAGCTGGGGTTGCATCTTTCCATTTGTGCTTGTTTCAGAGGAGGAGGAGTCTATTTCACTCCGGGAGATCTATTGAGGAATGCCTTGGGCCAATTATTGTATTTTTTTTGTCCATTTCAGATCATATTTGGTCGTTATTAATATAGAGTTGCTGGGTACATCGTTATTTTCTACAGAGCTGCATTTTATGGTGCTATTTTGCTGGAAACCCTTGCCGGGGTATTCCGAGGTGCTTGTAAAAGAGGTCTAACCTCTCATTTCTGATTCCATGCTTAATGAAAGCTATAGATATGTATTAAAATATATTTTTCTATAGATGCCATAATAAAAATAACGTTGTTGCAGTCTCCAGAATTTCTATTTTCTGAAGCAGTGGGATTGGGGTGCTTTTATGCATATATGAGTTGGGGATATCTGCTTATAGTAGCTAGAATGATTTTTTTCTGATGCCATTTTATATTTAAGCTACATACAACATATATTAGAGGATAAAAGTCCTGGCCTTCATTTTTATTGCATGGTTTTCTTTATATAGCGTCCTCACTGAAGAAATTTCCAAAATTCCTAAAAAGGAACATTACAGTGGTATAAAAGCTCTGCTCTTGGCTCAGCTTGTGGGGGGAAGATTTACCTTCAGCACGGAGAAGTAAGGAATCTCAAATCTAGTACTTCAAACCCTGCAGAACATTGTAAGGGATCTCAAGGTGATGAGATATGAAGAGGACTCTTTAGGGTTTTGTCATGAGGCAAGCACCAACACTGAAAATGGCATGGGGCATTCAGCCGCATCACAATGCTCCACCATGCCTTCATTTATAACTGAAGGAGATAAGGAGGGAACTCTGGGAGAATATTTTGAAGAGTATGAACTCCAGTCTCAAAGGTTCAAGGAGCACTTGAGCTTTCAGGAGTTTTGCCGGATCAAGGATGGGAGGTGGATTAATCCTCATCAAAAGGAGGAGAAATTGATGCAAGGATTAGCCCTACAAATTAGTATGGTAGGATTCCTCTTGCCCACATTTGATGGGACACCTAAGTGCACAACAAAGGCTTAGGTGGAGAAGCTGGACACATACTTCTAGCTCAACAAGATTTATGAGATAGAAGCCATCAAGATAGCTGCGCTGCACCTATAAGGGGAAGATCAAGATTGGTGGTTTCATGGACTGGCTACACTTGGGCACCATCATATCACTTCATACTTAGCTTTCACCAAGAAGCTAGTGGAGAGGTTTGATCCAAGGGATCTGGAAGCCCACTTTGCCAAGATAACCAAGCTCAAGGAGGAGGGAGATCTTGAGGATTACATTGCTGAGTATTTGCAGCTTTCAGTGATGGTATCCAACCTCACTATGAGCAGGAAGGTATGCATGTTTATGAATGGGATGGCTGAACCATTACAAGGGTTGGTCAAATCTAATAAACCAACCACACTCCTTGAAGTTGTGGAGAAAGCTAGAGATCTACAACACATCTTGCCCAGGGAAAGAACCTTTTTGCAGCAAGAGACTCACTCAAGACCAAGGGAGACAATCCATATTCAGGATTTGGAGGGAAAATGTGTTACAGGAGGGACACATCATGTCAAGACCTTCTCAAAGAAGGATGCCAGCGCTGTACAATCCATGGAATACTTTGCTCCAAGAGGGGGAGCTGTTGCAGCGTTAAGAGGAGTCCCAAAGTATCTAACCTTAAGGGTGAGAGGCACCATCATGGGGAAAAGAGTTTTTGTATTGATATATAGTGGAGCCACTCATAATTTTATTGATGCACAATTGGTACAAAGGAGAGGAATCCCCATGGAGGAGTTTGAGGGATTTTCAGTTTTGGTCCCAGGAGCTATGACCCTACAATGTGCCAAGTATGTTCCGGCACTAACCATTACTATGGGGACCTATACATTGACACACCACTTCTTTGTGGTAGATATTCCAGACACCAATGTGATATTGGGAGTCCAGTGGTTAATCACTCTCGGGAGAGTTACCACTAACTGGAGAAGTTTGGAGATGGAATGGATAGGAGGGGAGGATGGCCAACAACAAAGAATCAAGGGTATAAACACATATCCCCGTCTGGTTGTTTTAGCACATAGGATGGAGGTAGATCTACGTAGAGGGGGTGTTGAATGGGCAGTGGAGCTACATATATCAGAGGTGAAGGGAAAGGATTCACCAGTGCATCCAGATGTTCAGTCTCTCTTGGACTAGTATTCTACAGTATTTGGAGATATCCCACCAGGGAGACCTTCTAACCGAGGGTTTGAACACACCATTGAGTTGGAACAAGGGGTCCAAGCAGTAATCACCACTCCTTATAGGCATCCCAAGGCTTATAGGGATGAGATTGAGAGAGCTATCCAAGAGCTGCTAGCTCTAGGACACATCCGGCCTAGTACTAGTTCTTTTGCTTCCTTGGTGGTTTTGGTAAAGAAGAAAGATGGCACATTGAGGATGTGCATTGATTATAGGGCCTTGAACAAGAAGACTATGAAAAAAAGATACCCTATACCCATGATCAATGAACTCATGGATGAGTTAAGGGGATCCAAATACTTCTCCAAGATTGATTTGAGGTCCAAGTATCATCAAATCAAGGTGAGGGAGCAAGATATCCCCAAGACAGCATTCAGATGTCACTATGGACATTTTGAGTTTCTGGTAATGCCCTTTGGATTGACTAATGCTCCAGCAACTTTCCAATTCTGCATGAACCACATCTTCCATGGTCATTTGAGAAAGTTTGTATTGGTCTTCTTTGATGATATTCTTATCTACAAACGCACTTGGGAGGAGCACTTGCAGCATATTGAGACAGTCTTACATATCCTCAAGGAGCAACAATTCTATGCCAAGCTCACCAAATGTGAATTTGGCCTCACAGAGATGTTGTATTTGGGGCACATCATAGGAGTGGATGGAGTGAGGGTACATGAGGAGAAGATCCAGGCTATAAGAGATTGGCCTGAACCCAGGAATGTTACAGAACTCAGAGGGTTTGTGGGCATATTCACTTATTACCAGAATTTTGTGAAAGGATTTTCACAACTAGCAGCACCACTCATAGACTTGACAAAGAAGGGAGATTTCCATTGGACACCTACAACGTAGAGGGCTTTTGATAATCTCAAAGAGGTAATGAGTAGTTGTCCTGTTTTGGTTTTACCTGACTTTTCTCAACCTTTTGTGCTAGAATGTGATGCATCAGGTGAAGGTATTGGGGCAGTCTTGATGCAATGTGGGCATCCTATAGCCTTTGAGAGCAGGAATCGGCTCCCTCATGAGAGGTTATACCCCATCTATGATAAAGAAATGTTGGCTATCATGCATGCATTAGCCAAATTCCGGCAATACTTGGTGGGGAATAAGTTCAAGGTGAAGACTGATCATAACATTCTTTGATTCTTCCTTGAACAGATAGAACTATAGGAGAGACAATAGAAGGGTCAGAAAAATCAAAGCCTATGATTTTGACATAGAATATGTCAAGGGGAAGAGAAATATAGTAACTGATGCACTATCCAGGAGGCCTACAACGCTGTCCTTGAGGGGCATGGATGCAGATTGGAAGGCTCAACTCTTAGTTGAGTATTCCAAAGATGACTTTTCATGTGAGATACTTGATGGGGTGGTATCGGATGAGAGGTTTAGAGTGATGGATGAGGTTATCTATTACCAGGACTGGATCTTCTTGGCTAAGAATTATAAGCTCAAGAAGAAGATCTTATTGGCATCACATGATTCACCACTTGCTGGACATTAAGGTTTCATGAAGACTTACAGATCTATCAGAGAGATTCTGATGGAAGGGTCTCAAGGAGGATGTGCTCCGGCATGTCAGAGAATGCCCCATTTTCCAATAGAATAAGGGAGAACACACTCACCCTGCTGGATTTTTGCAGCCACTACCTATTCTGGATGGGAAGTGGGAAAGTATCTCTATGGACTTCATCATCGGCTTACCGATAGTACAGGGTAAGGAATGTATCTTTGTTGTTGTTGATAGACTAACAAAGTAGTCTCATTTCTTTGCCATTTCTGCACATTATACTGCTTCACAGGTAGCTAAGCTCTTCCTCAGAGATGTATTTAGACTCCATGGTCTCCCAAGGACCATAGTGAGTGATTGGGACATCCGCTTCATGGGTGGCTTTTGGTAGGAACTTTTCCAGTTAGTAGGGACTGATTTGACTCCAAGCACTAGCTATCATCCCCAAACCGATGGACAGACTGAGATAGTGAACAAGTGGCTAGAAGGATACTTGAGGAACTATGTGGCAGGGCAGTAGAAAGCTTGGCTGCGTTGGCTCCACTTGGGAGAGTATTGTTACAAAAATACTCACCATGATTCTATTCGCATGACTCCATTCCGAGCCTTATATGGGTATGAGGCACTCTCATTTGCTGATGTTATGTTTGGGGCAAGTAAATCTCCAAGGGAAAAGGATTGGATTCAGGAAAACCAAGACATACTCAAGGCACTCAAAGACAACATTGCCACTACCCAGAACCAACAGAAGATGTATGCAGACTACAGTCGGATAGAAAGACAGTTTGAGGTGGGAGATCTTTTCTACCTGCATCTTCAGCCTTACAAACAGTCCACACTCAAGGAGAAGGGAGTTGAGAAGCTCAAACCATGTTTATATGGGCCATATAGGGTGGTCAAGTGTATCAGTAAGGTATCATATGAGTTGGAGCTTCCTAAGGGGAGCAAGATCCACAATATCTTCCATGTATCTTGCCTCAAGAAGGCCATCGAGAGGAATGTATTTTCCAACATGGATCTCCCCCCTATTGATGATGAGGGCCACTTAATCTTGTAGCCAGAAGCAATCTTAGACACAAGGGAGAGGAAGCTGATAAACAGAGTCAACAAGGAATATTTGATTCGATGGAGGAATCTACCAGACGAGGATGCCACTTGGGAGGGAGAGAATATCCTGCAGCATCCTTCTTTACTGTTGCTTGTGGGCAAGCAACTTTTGAGCGGGGAGGACTATAATGTTCCCATTTAGCCACTGCCACTTGGAACATTATAACCGCTCCAATTTTTAAATAATAAGTAGGAAAGGTAATAAAACATATCCCAGTGTGAAAAGGGATTGAAGTAGGAGGAAAAAAAGAATCCTCTTTGGTGTGAAAGAGGGGCAAAGCAATGATCAAGCTACAGTTGACCAAGTCAACATCGCTGTCACAAGAGGAGGGAAAACTACTAGGGTAGTGCAGTTTTGAAGGAGGAAACTTCTCAAGGAAGTCACATCACCAATGAGTGGGGCCCAAAAGGGGAAAGCTCAACAAGGATAAGAAGGAGGAGATAGCAACAAAGGATTCATTCATTCATTCATCTTGTCTCAGTCTTATGACTGTTTGCAAGCTTTAGCTGTTTAGCCAGAGTTGCAGCACTGTTTAGTGCAAAAGGATTCTCAGGCAGGAATTCTATCTTCATCATTGGTATAGCTGATTGGGAGATCTAAGGAGGAGGTCCTGAGTTCAATTATCATCATTTATCTTGAGGGGAACCATTCTCCAACCTAGTCAACGTAGTCACTCCCAGTGATTGCGTTATTTCTGCAGTAGTTGCAGTAGCTGGGGTTGCATCTTTCCATTTGTGCTTGTTTTAGAGGAGGAGGAGTCTATTTCATTCCGGGAGATCTATTGAGGAAGGCCTTGGGCCAATTATTGTATTTTTTGTCCATTTCATATCATATTTTTTGTCCATTTCATATCATATTTTCTGCAGAGCTTCATTTTATGTTGCTATTTTGTTGGAAACCCTTGCCGAGGTATTCTGAGGTGCTTGTAAAAGAGGTCTAACCTCTCATTTTTGATTCCATGCTTAATGAAAGCTCTATATCTGTATTAAACTATCTTTTTCTGTAGGTTCCATAATAAAAATAACACTGTTGCAGTCTTCGGCATTTCTATTTTCTGAAGCAGTGGGGTTGGGGTGCTTTTATGCATATATGAGTTGGGGAGATCTGTTTATAGTAGCTAGAATGATTTGTTTCTGATGCCCTTTTATATTTAATATAAATACAACATATATTAGAGGATCCAAGTCTTGGTCTACATTTTTATTGCATGGTTTTCGTTATACAACGTCCTCACTGAAGAAATTGCCAAAATTCCTGAAAAGGAACATTACAGTTCTCAAGGTTTGAGCTCTTTTAGGTTTTGAAGGAAGGTCAATTCCATAGGTAAGTTACTAATCCGATCCTCCAACAATGTTTGTTCACTGGTCCGGGGTCTTCTCCAGAGGTAGCTGTGCTACTAATCCAAGCTACCACAAATACTAATCCAAGCTACCACAAATACCTATTCACTTGCTAATAGCCCGAGCTTCTGAGCCTTCACGAGTTTATAAGACAAGGATTCAAACCTTACTATTGATTGTCTGAGCTTCACAATACTGTGTTCTTAAAGTTTATCACTGCACCAATCCCTCTCCACTGAACCTTGAGTTAGATCATTGCCAATCCGAATCCTCCTGTTCATTGTTTTTTGTATGAGATTATGGAGGTGACAGTCCAGAACAAAGGTAAGCTACAAGACTTTTCATATATTGGTTACCACATATCCGATTTTGAGCTTCTCCAACAGGTAGCTATCCTCCAAAAATTGGTTCAAGGTTAAGTTTGTCTCCATAGGCCGAGGTACAACTATCCGAGCTTCGCTGATAACCCAATATAATTTAACCCAAACAATTAATTTCTATCTCCTCCTCGGGGTTATTTCTCCTTTTGTCTTCTTCAGTGTGTCTATGAAATATTCACAAAAAATTGTTGGCTAGAATGTGGTGTTTAGACCTCAATATATACTGGTTTTGAGTTATGAATGAAAACGACACGTCTATTTGGATAAGTCGTCATGCCTAAGTGAGCCTACTCAAGTTGGCTGGGAGCATTTTTAATTTTTAACATACATATATTTCAAAAATTAAAATATGTGAAATGACACAAAATTAGGAGGTAAATGAGTACTCATTGGACTAGCACATTTCCTATTGTGTCATCAAAATTTATCCATTACAAAATTTTAAACCATGCAATGAAATGAGCCTATGTCAATGTGATTTGTGCTCTAAGGTTAAGTGGGGGAAGCACCTATTTTAGAATAATATAATGGGATCATCCCACATGGTAAGGGTCATTGTAAAAATGGGATGAAATGAAGGAAAACCCAATATCCAAGGGTTTAGCAAGTTCCAAAGTCCTATTTCATAATTCTCCTCCTTTATAATTTTTTTTTTACAAAATCTTATTTTAAAACGAATGAATGAAATAATTGCAGCAATATACACACTCATACACGTTTATGCTACTCACAATTAAATTCCATCTGCTATTTTTTAGTGTGTGGAGTGACTTATAGAAGCCTGTGTAGTTGAATTGGTATGTTGATCTTATGAAATGTTTCAAAATGACATTTCTTGAAAACAAAATTCAGGGTATTATGGCCATGCTCAAAGTTTATATAATGTTCCCATGACATTTGAACTAGTTCACACATTTGACTGGGTTTTGATGTGAACTCAAAATTAGAAAGAAGCCAAATATGCCACAGGCATCATGACAACAACTTCAAAAGTCAGCGAGAGGCTAATACCAATCCCATCACAAGATATACAAGAGAAACATCAAAATTAATCAACAATAAAAATACACCAACCAAATTGGAATCCATGTATAGTTACTAGATTTTTTATTTCCAAAGGAATTCATGTGCCTACCTTCTTCAATGTTATATCCCTATAAGTTATTTCCATTATCAATTCTCTCCATACGTTCTGGGAAAGTCAGTCATTGGAAAGTTTTACAAGGATCCCTTTCTATACTTTTTCATGAGTTAAATTCAAATGTCATGTTAACAATTCAAATGTCCTGCAACTTACATGCCAAGAAAACCAATCTTCAAGTTTTAGAGACAAGTAATTATTCCAGTTCAATCATGACTTGAATTTCACTAAAGTAAAAATGCTATGATGTGATCCAATAATTTTAGTGAGTCCTACAATTGTGCGACCAAGGAGCTCTAGCATTTCATTGATTAGGCATTTGATGGTGCGTTAGCAATTATTAGAAACTAGGCCAAAAAAAAAAAAAAAAAAGTTATGCTCAGTAGTACAACACTAAGTAAAATGAGGATGTTAGAGACTTGGAAAAGAAGCTTGCTCGATTCATCAAAAGACTTGGAAAAGAGACCTGATTGAATCATTACAGGCAAATGTTTGGCATGTGAATCCCTAATCAGCATTTCTTGTTTGACATGTGAATCCCTAATCAACATTTCCTGTATCTTTAAAGTATGGCGAGATTTTTACCATGTGATAAGTGAACACCACCTAAAATTATCTCTACACCTAAGTTTTCTTTGCCCAGATACATTGAATTATAGACCTATATTGAATTTCATTTGATCTTTTCATCCATGAATGAAGAAGTAAACGATAATGGTGTTCTGGAAAATTTTCTCACTAGATAGAGCTACCATGTATGATATGTTTAAGCCCTTTGAAGCAGAATTTTTTAACAATAGATCAACATTGAAATAAGCTTCAGGGAGATTGCATTTAACCCGACTTACATTAGAAACTCTTCCATCTCTTCTGCCTTTCTTCACTGTATAGTTAGTACCTCCCATCTAAGTATATGTGTATGCATGCATCATCAACCAAAAAAAGTGATCAGACCTGTACAATGTACATGACTAAAACAACACAATATTACTGAAGAATATAATCTCAAATCCTGTCTATATGTGTGTGTGCATTTATCACCAAAATCAACTACAATAATAAGCCTTTTACAGTATAATATGTATGCAACTAGCTGGTCAAGTTTGCTTTGAATATCATCTCAAAGCCAAATGAATGAGTGGTACAATCTCAAAGCCAAGTGAATGACTACCATTGAAAGTATTGTTTCTTTAAGGATACCATCATTCAATATAAAATTCAAGTTGAAGTTGAACTATTTAATCTAGCTATCAGAATTTGAAATAGGCTGCAGAGACCAACTTCAAAATTCACTCACCAAAGCAACAAACTCCCTAGTTGTTATGGCTAAAATTTCAGCACAAGAGACAACACCAAGACACTTTGCCTCCACAGATGCTTTAGCTTGGTTGATAGCATCAAAGGCATCAATAGCCAAGTTTTTTTTATCATAAGTGTCTCTCTCAGCTTGGTGTTTTGGAGCGGAAGAAATCAACACTGATGCATCACAACCCTGTATTAAAGGATTACATCAAGTACATTAATGCTTACTCCAAAAACACAATACAATGAATATCAATGCCAATAAAACTTCTGCTGATGTATCTATTCATTAAATTACCTAACAGTTATGCTACTTTTCTCAGATATTTTTGGAGAACCCCTTATAGGAAAATCGGTTTCGAATGCAATTTAGATTCACAATGCACATATCATCTATATAGGGATGGTAAAAAAAAGTTTGCTCACCAAAGTATTGGTAACTTGATGAGAAGTTTATTTGGAGACAAAATTCATCAATGGTATTTGAATTTATCTCAAATTGAATTCATTTATATTAATTTAATGAATAGATACATCAACAGAAGTTAATTTTAAGGAGTAACTTTATGGTGGGGCTCCAAAAGGTGTTGATTTGGTCAAGTTGTCAGAAACAAAGAATAAAATGAGTGTGATGCTCACAGTTTTACAAAAATCCTGAAGGAAAATCATGAACAGATTAGAATGAAGCTACAATAAAGTAATGACAATGCCTTGAACAATAGGTCTTCTGGAGCAGAAGCAGAGGAAAGACATAATATTTGATTGTAACAATGTAATAGAGTGCTAAGCACATCCCTCTAGAAACATCCTTCTATAAAATTTTATTCTCAAATTATATTAGAGGCATCCCTGTTCTCCTATGTCTTTTACCTATTTCTATGGAATGGGCATGAGAATGGGAATGGGACTTGAAATAGAATAGAATATCGCATTGGAAGGCTAACTACCTACAACATCAGTCCAGTTTCTTGTAGATTCCTGGAAACAAAACCTGCAGGATTTAATATTCAAATGCAGAATGTTTAAACTAAAAATATAGGTTTGAACATATGATTGATATTCCTACAACATTCTTAACATATTGACCCTCTTTATCAAGGAGACTTAGCAAACTAGCAAACATAGTATCACATTCGACTGTGAGAAGCTAGATAATCATTTTTCCTTTTGTCTCTCTAGTTTCCAGTTGAACTATAAATATGTACAAAGGGTATTGCTAGATTATCCTTGGCATTTTAAGACTCAGATTTGCATAGGTATTTGAAAAGGAGGCTTAGAAAATTGCTAAACAAAACACCACTCTGTACTGTATTGGGAGATAATAAGCTCAGAATTTTTCAAATTGCCCACCCAATATTCATAACGTCTATTTAAGCTTTACTGTTTCACGAATAGACAAGGACTACTACATGCCAATTATTGTGGTTTCATTTCTTTACACGAGGATTAGTTGCAAGAATTTTCACTTTTGAAGGATGGTTCTATTCAAAAAATTGTTTCTATAAATTGATAGACATATGTCACAATATTAGGGAATCATTTGATGACAACAAGTGGCTTTATGGAAACCTTGGAAAGTTTGATGACAATAATCTAAAATATTTTTAGGCATCCCCGTGACATCTAAAAAGGTTATATGTCAATCCTGAACTTCACATTCCCTTAATAGTGCATTACATTTGGAATTGAATAAGCAGGAAATTTGAAGGAGAGCAAGAAATAAAAAAGGTAATAAACCTTGTTTAAAACATGCTTTGATCTATCAATGGTGGCTTGCTGGGTTGACAAAAGCAGGTAGCTAATATAGCCACCACCAAGGTTCAAGTCTACCAAGTGACATGCTAGTGCTTGTTTTCATGTTTGTGTATGTGTGCTAATGCATGCAACAATCATTGAGGCCAGGTGTAAATCTTGGACTACTTTGGCAGAATAGACACCCCACCACTTGTAGCTATTTAGCTGAAGATATCCAATCAAATGGTGCTAATGACTCCTTTGCAAAGCTATATGTGGATGCTAATGGTTCTTTTTGTGCATGTTGAGGAAAAGGGGTCAGATCAGGTGAAAATTTGGGAAAATTTTGATAGATAACTCTTCAGCCTAGCACCTAAGCTAAAGGAAGCCTATGTTATGCATTGCAACACTGACCTTGGGGCATGTTTCTCAAAACAATTTCAAAAAATGAATCCTATGAAGAATGTGGTCACATCTTGCACTTGACATGTGGAACATAAGGTAGAATTTTACTATCCATCATATAGGAACACACACCAGTAGGGCTAGGTATGATACCTATACAAAGACTCTCTTGTAAACAAGTATATTCTTCATTTCATTTTCATCATGTTGTATCATTTGGATAAGACTTGAGATTACCTAATGGAACTCTTACTTGACTTCACATTTTGTTTCCAACCATGATAAAATGAAAAGCTTTCCAGGCTAGTTAAAAACATTGCATGACATTGCCATAGACCTAAAAAAAGCTCGGCAATAAGAAAACACATGTTCTCCAAAATAACAAAGTAAGTTATTACGAATCATCCCAAAAGCCTGAAAATGTTAACAGGGGTCTTCAATAGGTAGGTTATTCCCAAAAGATCCATGGTTCAAGGGAAATACCTTGATTATGCAAGAACGGAAACAATGGCTAAAGCTGCACCTTATGATGAGTAGGTAATACATATTACTAAATACAATTAACTATAAAAAATTAACATCTTTATATGTATTTGTATCATGTAAAAACGTGTATACATATACACATAATGCCTATAATTAGGGAAGGAATAGAGTCGATGGTGAATTCTAATGTATAACTCAGTGTGTGAAAAATTATTATTTTGTACAAGGAGAAGCTATATTCATTTAATATCTAAGGTGCAACTGACTTTACAAGCTACTTTTTCTACAAGGGAACTTTTCTTCCATGGCACAATTAATTAAAATTGATTGATAAGTTAATAATCTTGATGTTTCAAGATCAAGTTTTGGGTTTCTTTAGCTCAGCTAGAATATTTATTCAACTTTTCTCATCTTTCTCTACCTTTGGTCCACAATAAATTGGTATCAACTCCTCAATATCGATGCCAAATTTGCAAAATTATCAAATTCCTAGTGCCTAAGGAGTGAACCTTCTATCTTGAGTAGTGGAAGGTATGAAAAAGGATTGCAAGACCTAGGCTGATGAATATTAACTAAACGTTCTTATATTGAAACCATTTGTAGAGTGCAAGACCTATGCTAGCATTTTCAGTTGAGCTGGTGGCCTCCACATGCACCCATTATTGGGAGTGTCATCCCACACTTGATTTGCAATTCATCAACTGCATGACATTGTCTTTGGAAAGTCAAGAAATTACAGATTCAACTATTTAGCCATCATAACTTAATTCTAAGCTTAATCCTTAAAACATCATAGAGATTTATCACCCTTTGCTGATTATATCTCGTCTAAATTTCACCAAAATTTTCAACTGATCACATCTCAAACCCTAAGTAGTTCTTAAAAGCTTCTCTGACCCATTAATCTCCATCAAACCTTTCATTTTCAAGACAAACATAGAGAAAAGGATCAGGTTTTGATCCAAATCGTGACCCTGGGCAACAAATGGTAACAAAATATCAATGGTACAAATTTCAAATAAATCCTCAAGAGCACCACAACATTCTAACTCCAGACAATGATAGGGGACCTCCCCAAGATTCACTTGGTTTTTTAAGTTCACTACTACTTGCAAAAGTAATCAACTAACTATCCACATAGAAAAGAGATGAGGTACATACACTAGTACCTCAGTTGCAGAGTGAAAAACAAAATCTAGTCTACCAATTCTCTGTGAACCTCCAAACCCTCTCAAAGAGGAGGCTTCAGGTTTAGCACCTACTCCTTCCAATGCCGAACAACTTCTCATGGATCAGTCATATACCTCCCAGTTCACCATAAAATTATAAAATTCTCCTCAAAGTCTATATTTGGTAGATTGTTCCTGTGAAATTGGGCACTACTATTGCCAAACATTTGGCACATGCATATGGTATTATGATAAAAAGAGTTGCGTCAAGATCACAAGTGGGCCTAAATTCAACAAAAATCCATCCAATGTCAATTATAACATGAAAACTAAGATAGAAGCTAATAAAATTTATTTTGAAAGAGTTGGACTCTATAATTCAATTCAGATTTAACCATAATAGTCACATCACCATTCCATATTGTAGATTTACCCCAATAGTCACAACACCATTCCAACTTGTATTTCTCATAGAAAGAAGTTAATTTTGGTATCTTGGAGGCATTATGCTAGCATTATTGAACAAAATATGTGAATCCTATTATAGTTTATCCCTTTGTAGCTATAAGACATGAAACTTGGACTGTGAATTTTAATGTACATGTAGGCAAGTAGGAAACAGGTTAGCTTTGTTAATGGAATAACTATCATTAAAGGTGGTTCCCATGTTGATTTAGTATCAAACTAGATAAAAACCCATGTGATGAACATTTTAAATAAGAATAAAAAGATAACTGCGGTGAAAGCACACACGATAAAGAATAATTTATGGATCTTTGTCAATTCTTTGATTGACAATCCTGCATTTGAATTCCAAACCAAGAAGACACTGACAACTCGTCAAAACAACTTTGGTTCAAAGTGTGAACTCTCTCAAGAGTTTTTGAAGAAAGTTGCTAAATGTGGAGTTTTTGAGAACATATTATCACGGGAAGACTTCAAACAGAGCAAGGATCTTAAGAAAACTGATGGAACCAAGAGACAAAGGTTAACTGGTATCACCAAGCTTGATAATGCAAATGATGCAGGAAGAAAGAATTCTAAGGAATGCACTATGATTTTAACTAAGGGAGAGTCAGCCAAGGCCCTTGTGATGGCAAGGTTAGCTGTTGTTGGTCAAAATCATTATGGTGTGTTTCCCCTCAGAGGTAAGTTACTGAATGTAATGGAAGCCAACCATAAACAAATAATGGAAAATGCTGAGATTCAACATATCAAGAAAATCCTTGGTCTGCAGCATGGAAAGGAATATGACAATGTCAAATATATGAGATATGTCCATCTTATGATTATGAAATATCAGGATCATGATGGTTCACACATAAAAGGATTGTTGATCAACTTCATACACTCTTTCTGGACATATATACTCAAGATTCCTTCATTTCTTGTTGAATTCATTACTCCTATTTTCAAGGCAACCCATAAAAATGGACAGGTATTGTATTTATATACCATGCCTAAGTATGAATCACGGAGAGAATATCTGGGTGGATCAGCATCAGGATGGACCATAAAGTACTATAAAGGCCTTGATACAAGTACTTCTAAAGAGGGGAAAGAATATTTTAAAAATTTGGACAAACATAAAAAAGACTTCATGTGGATAAATGAGGAAGATGGAGATGTAATTGAGTTGGCCTTCAGCAAGAAGAAAATAGAGGCCAGAAAGAACTAGCTAAGACATTTTTAGCTGAGAACATATTTGGACCAGACTGACACACTTATCAAGTACATCGACTTCGTAAACAAGGAACTGACCCTATTTTCCATGGTCGATTTGTAAAGATCCATCCCATCCATGGTTGATGGTTTGAAGCTAGGGAAAATGAAAATATTCATTTTCTCTTTCAAGAGAAATTTTGTTACGCAAGAAAAGGTTGCTCAATTCTTGGGTTATGTCTCAGATAATTCTATTTACCATCACAGTGAGCAGAGTCTTGCTAGCACAATTATTGGAATGGCACAAGATTTTGTTGGAAGTAATAACATCAACCTCCTTGCTCCACTTGGGAAATTTGGTACCAGAGCCTAGGGTGGAAAAGATCATGCAAGCGATCGATATGTTTTCACATGCCTATCACTAATAACACGCTTATTTTTCCCAAAATATGATGTTGTACTCTTGGACTACTTGAATGAAGATGGCCAAAAAAATGAGCCAACGCGGTATGTGCAAATTATTCTAATGGTCCTTGTAACTGGAAGTGAAGGAATTGGAACTAGTTGGAGTTCCTTCATACCTAACTACAACCCAAGGGAATGCGATAAGATGGATATGATACAATGGTGGTTATATCACCATAACTAGAAAAAGTAAGCAGTTGGAACCTATGACTCCAACTACATAGTGCTAATACAGAGTGTAAAGAGTGTTAATACTACATATTCAACAAGAAATGGAAGCTCAAATTATTATGGAGAATACTAACATCACAATAGTAACTAGTATCACTATTACTGCTTGCATGTATAAGATTCTATCATATCCATAGGAATTACAAGCCTAAATAGGGTGCTTGAGAGACACCTACGAAATAGACCCTAATTTTGGGATAATTTTGGATTTATCATTTTATAGGGATTTCGATCCTCCTGTCAAGGAGTTTTTTACTTACACTTTGTATAAGAAACAAAGTGTACTCGGTCTCCTATTACATGGACACCATACCATGATGTCACCAGATTATTTTCTCAGTCCCAAACTAAAATTTGATGGGGACATGATTCTAGCATCATTCTTCCCGCACATAGTCGAAACAAGAAGAATGCATCATTGCCAAGTCAAAATATGATGTAAACCACCAAGATGGTGCTAAAACCTTACATGCTCTAAAATATTAAAATACGATTGTAACAATATGTTATTTATTCACATGAAACTTCACATGAAATAATAGTATAAAAACAAAAAAATGTTTCAATGTTTAAAAGCATGTTCAAACTTACAATCAAATAGAGGAAAAAACACATACAAAAAACCAGATAATAATCATGAACAAGCTTCATCTTGAATTATGAACTGTAAAGGAACATATAGAATGTGACACTATGAACTTGGTCAAGCGCATAAGCAAAAAGATCCTGGACATGACCCTAGTTGACAAGTTGTATTGCTCATGATGCAAGAGGATTTGTACTTCCGCTGCCAAGTCATTCAAAATCCATAATTATCTATACAATAAATACAAGTAATATTTGTAGTATTTTTTACTCTAAGATGCATTCTTATGATAATGTTAGAACATACATTGACAATGTCAAAACGTACCTGAATAAGCTCCTCTTCGATGCAAGAACAATTTATTGGAGTTGCTTGAACTTGGAACAAGCCTCCCACAATCTGAAAGAGTAGCAACTAAGTCAGCAATGAATTTTTTGCTGCTACGTTGGATCGAGGGAGGTTTGCTCCAAGATTGAATCGATCCAATAAATTATTCTCTACTAAACAGGGCCAACCACGTGAAGGTGGAAGCTCTTATGGCCCCTCCCCCCCCCACACCCTCACATCACTCTCAATTCCCCAATACCCAATCTATATTTCATTTTTTACTTTCATGAGCACAAAAAAAAATTCAATAACTAATTAAAAAGCAATGCAAAAAAAAGTATGGAGGAAAACATTGAAAGTGCTTGGCATAAAAATAGTATGGTAAATGAGTTTTTATATAATGCAAAAAAGGTTCCAAGTATGGTAACATTTGTATTATAATAATACAATATTTTACATTATCAAATTTTCTTTTTCTTATTCCTGCTTCTAAAGCTCCTAAATACATCATCAACATCATTGTTCTCTACTTTTGTTTCGTTCCTTTCCCGCATAGCTGACCTAGTTGCGTACTCACAATGTCTGGTCTCATGCAATGATGGGGCATCACCTACAAAAACAAATAATATTAAATTTTAATTGATAGTTTTTAAATATCATTGAAGTAGTTCGGTAATATTAATAAAAAAATTTTGCAATGACATTATTTACCTAGTTCACCAGTTGTCACCGTTGGAACCGTTTCCCTGTGTTCCTCTCTGGTTGTAGGATGGTCAAGTAAAAAATTCTCTGTCATTTAAACAAAAAATGTTATAAGGACACAACCCTCAATGTATAATTAGAAAAAATTATAAGTAGAAATTAATTGCCATCGTGGCCCTCACTGATAGTAGAATTTCCGGCATGGTCCCCACTGGAATGATCAGGTTGCACGTGAGGACCATGTTCTGGCAATATTTCACTCTCAACGCACTGCTCTACAACTGGGTTATTTGGCTTGTTGAAAGTGTTTCTCCCCCGATTTAAACGAAGTTGTTAGATATTAAATTTATGGACGAAAACAAACATATTGAAAGGTTAAAACTTTTCCTTATCAGGCATTCTGGATCTTGGGACCTATCCCAAGCTTTTACGATGTTCAACTACGACTTAATAGCCAGAATAGAAAGCGATCTATATGTCTTCCTTTGTGGTTTCCGTTCCAAAGTCATCACCCTACATTACATAAGATTGTGTATTTTTGATGTTATTTGATGAGATTACAAAAATGTTGGAAGGCGATACAATTAATTATAAGATGTTTAGCTACTTACAATTCTTGTGGCTAATTTCAAGTAGCTGCCCTGGCCTAGCTTGTGATGGCCATTTTTTTCACTCCTAGCTTTGGTTTCCTTTGAGGTGTCAGGCAACCTATCATCAAAAGCTTGAAGTCAGTTATGTAGCACACTTTTATTTTAGACATAAAGAAAATTAAAATATTGAATTAAAGTTTAATTTACCTTGCAGGTCCAGTTAGCGTTTTTCCTTTTTTCTTGACCTTTTTATCTTTTCCATTATCGACGAGTGCTCTCCACTCCCTCTCTGGAACTGTGATAGGATGCTCGTATCTAGAGTTAATTTGCAAGTGCGTCCTATAGGTTTTTGACGTATATTTCAGATATTTTCCAACTGCCCGGGCGACCGTTGTTCTATCAAATGTGCCCACCCCAAAAAGGCCTTCTAGATAATCTAGAAGTTCTTTCTTCAAGTTGGAATTCTGGGAATTCCACCTTGCACGTATGGTGGGCCAAAAATTACCAACGCCTTGCTCTCCAAGGCCCTGTAGAAATCATTGTTTCCTACACAGAAAAATATATTATCATTTATTTAAAAATAATAATCATGATAAAATATGTTTTGGATAGAGCACATGAAACAGTTAAAATATTAAAACTTACTTGGGCGTTGTACTTGCTTTATTGGAACACCTTCATTGTTCACAAAAAATGTGCCTGGAATGGTCCCAGTGGAGGTGACATGTGTAGCTCCAGGAAATTCAATAATACAGTTGGTCGTATTAGCCTCATCACTGCCACCACGTTCAACGGTTAGATATGTGTCTTCTTGGGGGTACGTTTCTTGGTTGCTACCTAAAGGCATACGAGGTGTACAAGAGGGTTCCTTGGGAATCTCTTGCCTTTATGTCCCACTACCACCAACACCGGGGGCAACAAGTTCCATAAAATGCTACATACAAAAGAATTTTTTTGTTAGTTTAGTTAATGTAAAAATTATAAATTAACCTATCACAATTGATCTCATGCAGAACAATAAAATTATCCTTTTGATTTTTTGTTATTAACTTATATGTTTCTATTTGGTTCATAACTTGTCTTATCCTTTTTTCTAATTCAAGTGTTTGAGGCATAGTGTCTACCAAACGCTCAAGTTCCTTGGTTGCGTTTAGCACATTTTTTCGTAGCAACACCAATGGACATGGGGATGAACACAACTCTTCCTCATTGAGGGAATCATCACACGCACCATGGCCAGGCGTCTACATATTTGAACAAAATTAACATTATTTCAATTATGTTAAGAATTAAAATACTTTAAGATAGATCAAGGTTGGCACTTTACATGTTCTTCAGCTGGCCCCTTTCCGCGATCATCCTACCACATTATAAAATAATAATAAGCATGAAATATTTTTTTTTTTTATATATTAAAGATAAAGAAACTAATATGAAACTGAAATTTTTATTTGTTTACCTATCCTGGGGTTGTTCTTGTGCCACGATCAGTCTGCCACATTGCAATAAAATTAGAAATGTAAAAACTTGAAAACAATATCTAACTTGAAAACTCAAAATGAAAACTGAAATAATTTCTAAATTTACCTTTCTAATACATAAACTTTGTGCATTAAAGAGTACAAATTTACCATCAAATGACATTTGAGTTTAAAGAGAGTAAATCAAAAATATTAAGATAGTGTCTTCTCTAAGTTTTCAGATCAACATACAACACAAAAAGTGCAGCTACGATATGGATAGGGGTAGGCCATATCCTTAACATGAGTGTATCATGGGATAGGTCCTCTATTGATTCATGCCTTACACTTTGGTTTCAGGGATATAAGTCATACAAAGCACTGTCGTTCTATGTCATATGGGGCATATGGGGAGCAAGAAACGCAATTGTCATATGGGGATATGGAAAGCGAGAAACGATGTTCCCTTTGACCGTACTATTCAAGATGTGAGGAGCACCTCCATTAAGGTTGTGGCATTCTTTAAAGAGATGTCCTATTAAGGAGAAGATGACAAAGAGAAACTTGTCTAAAGTTTTGAGGCCTAGAAACTACTTTTCTTTCAAATGGTTCAGTGGCAGAGGATCCAACTCAAGAGTTGAGCTCCTTGCTCTGTGGGGCATCCTCTTTTGTGCTATATATATGAAAATATCAGATATTGATGTCTATGGTGATTCAAAAGTGATTTTTGAGTGGGAAACTAGAGACATGCTTTAGAGGCTCCATGACTGCTGAATTGGATGAAAGGTACCAGGTCATTGATGATGTCCTTTAATAGATTATCTATCTCACACATCTTTAGGGAACAAAATCATTTGGCTGATCAAATTTCAAAATATGGTTGTAGCGAGTTGCCGAGTTTGATCAGATTCTCTTTTTTTTATAATGAAATGTTTCAGAGATCGGGGATTATCAAAAGCTGAAGCGTTTCACCATATTTTAGTGTCTTTTTTATGCTTATTATGTAGGTGGTCCTTTGTTTCATATGTTTTTTTTTTTTTTTGATTTAGTTGCCCATGATGTTATACAGATATAGTAGATAGGGAAGGCTCATTTTAATAGAGATGTGGAACAATGCTACTGGGGGTTCCAAATTTTTTGTGTTTTGCTCAAGTTTCCAGAAGAAGCTGTGTACAAATGTAAACTTTCTCATTTTGATAATGTGGTGATCAAGAAACTGAAATATGTTAATCAAGGTTTTCATTGATTTCAATATCACATTGGCTGAGATGGAAAATATTCTTGTGACTTCAATGAACCTCATGAAATCCCTAGGTTCTAAGGATGTCATTAAGGAAGATGCTAAGGTTGCTCTAACCTTATGAAGATGTCAAGATATTAATGATGCCATTAGGAAGATGTAAAGCTACTAATAAATAAGTTTTGTCCTAAATATCCATTGACCATAATTCCATAGTAATGAAAGAACTAATCATTAATATGTCAAGTGAAAATTATGTGCCTAATATACAAGCCCTCATGTGAAGACACCCTAAATTTTGTCCTAGACATTTAAATTGATGATGACATGAATGGTGGTACACTTTATGATGACTTGAATTGATGGATACTGCAAAATTAATGACATACATGATGATAGACTTGATGACATAGAAAAATACATGACAAGTGGAAGCGTCCCTTAAAGTCCATTCTGTCCCAAACACCTTACATATACAAATTCAAGAACACTCATAAAGAAAAATAATTTTTGACACCTTGGAGGCATATTTACACAATGAGACCTACATCATCTTAAAGAGGATTTTTACAACTTTGATGATTGGAAGGAGTTCAATATTTACAACGATATCATAGAAAAGTTTGTAGCGATCAATTTGATGATTGGAAGGAGTTCAATATTTACAACAATATCACAAAATTAGATTATTGAACCTCTATCTTTGCACAAAATTTGTGCATTCTGTATGTAATCAGTCCACTTGATTTATAGACCCAATGCAAACTCCATGAACATACATTTGTGTTAAACGAAGTAAACAAGCCCAATGCAGAAGTGATAGATCTAGTGTAAAAACTGGGTGCATATGTGCGTATTTTTCAAGAAGACTATATGTTGCTCCAAAATGATGTATGCTAAAGTTTTTTATTGCAGGAGTATGTATTGTGCATAGTGTTGGAAGAGAAAGGTGAATGTGCTACAGATTTTTCAAGCTAAGTGTATGGGAGATGTATTTATTCAGTTAGCTATATGTGCAATCAATGTATTTATGCTCAAAATTTTAGTCTTGCATTATAATCCATAATTGACGAAGTGTAATAAAGATCCCAAGGTTCATTGATTAAAGTGTCCAAGGGAGACTTACCAGTGGGAAACATTTTCAGGCGTATGTGGTGTTGTCTTAAGATCTATTGTAAAATTGCTAGACTATGTACTGAGTACACTATTGTATACTGTTATGCCTTTTCATGATTTGACTAAAATGTGTAACTTTTGGCTAGGAGTTGGTCAATGAATTTCATATGTGTTGAGTGAAGTTGTTCTTTAGAAGTTTTGGCCACATAATGCATTCACTGATGTACTTGATTCCTAGAGATGAGACAATATTTGTTGATAATGGTGGCAAGACTTTTGAGCTAGGGTTTTCAATGATGGCATATTGATCTAGTTGAGCATAATTATGCATATTTGATGAAAACCAACTACTAGGGTTTGGCAATGATTGGCACCCAATTAATGAGAATATGTTTTTTGGTCCAAAACATATTGTGGCACTTGTCATATAAACTACTCGGGGTACAATTGCAACATTCTAATCATAATATTAATGGAAAATACTGTGGGTTCATGTTTGATATCATACAGGACAGGTGATACAATAAGGTTTGTCCAAAATATTGTTTACTAGCCTCTCAGTAATAATTAAAATTAGCAGTGTGCTCCATGAAAGTATAACAATACACTTGTTGAAATTCCCTTGTAACAATGCTCACATCTAATCATGATCCAGTCTTATGCTTATAGTGACATTGTTACTCCAGTGGAAATTAACTAGTTGTGATTTCATGTTGAACATATGTTTCAAAGAAGTATAATCAATTATCTAAGTCCTAGGTCTGCACATTGCACATCCCATCCTAAGAGTTAACCCAAGGAAGAACAGTGACTAATTAATCATAGATAAAGATCTTTGTGCAAGAATATGAAATTTCTCAAGACCTACACCATACTTCCTGTAACTATAATTATAGTACATGAGAAAATGCGACTGGTATTCTGAGACAAAGAAAAAATGTTACATATCTTCTAATTGCCACTATCATTCCTTTGATGATCTGATGAAGGAGAATCTGCCCTCAAGTTAAGTTTGTAATGTAACTCAAGGCCTAATGTATTGACATTTTCCTAGAGGGACATTTCCTTTGTATAATCATTGTAAAATCTTGTAAAGACTTCATAGTTCACAAGTATTAGTCGAGAAGGTTCTAGATAGGTGTTGACTCATTTGTGAAAGAGATTAGTCATGTAATTGAATCTGCGTGTTGGAAGAATTTGTTGGATAAGCTAGCAGATAGGATGGGATTGATCCATTCTGTTCAGAAAAGATAGGATCAAGTTCTAAGTTTAGAAATCAGTTACAAAAAAATAGAAGTTAGTTCCTATAGTTTAGGAATCTGTTGATAAGGATTGAAAGGATTGACTTTCATTTGAAGAGGTAAGCCTATGAGGCATTAAAAGCAATCAGGACCTGGAAGAGGGATTAATCATAGAAATTGATTCATGAGGCTGGTTAAGTATTGTTAGGACGAGCATGCCACTCCCAGTAGAAGTAGACTAGAATGAATTTTGCATGTACAACAGAGAAGATATTTTTCGGTTGTTTGATATATACAGTTTGGACTCTAAAATATAGAACTGTAATAATTGGAGAGCTAAGATTCACTCAAATACTGAGAAGCCTTTTTGTGTGTCGAGAGTAGATAAAACTTTGATTCAATTTATGAAATCTGTGTTGTTTAATTGTGTTAAGAGAAAATTATGACAGTGAAAATACTGGGTCTATGTAATTTTTTGAAGTCCTGTGATTTGGCAGATTGGCATACCAAATGACAAGGCAACATTAGAACCACTTTGGAATCCTAGGATCTAGCCCTCCTGGATTCAGAGAGGGATCTCTCTATATGTGTTTTCAAAGGGTATGTCTTTAAGGCTTATAATATGATATTAGGCTAGTTATGAGGTGCAAGGGGTTTTTTTGTTTGTTGGTTGGGGATAATTAAATGAGAAGTTCATGTGAAGTGAAGGAGGAAATAAGTGGAAGGATGTTTCATCATGGGAAGATAGGCCAAAAAACTATGCTAAACCATTGGGCTATGGAGTCATAAAAGGGTTTACTTGCACAACAACTAGTCAAGGGTTTTCAAAGGGCAAGTAATCTATATCAGAAGATCTTTTAAGTTGAGTTGGTGGTATGAAACATTCAGAAATGATGAGAAAGGAACAAACATGTAAGAAAACAAAGGGTAGCCTAAGATCAGGTAAGGAAATTTAACCTATCCTGCTTTTGACATGCACTCCAGGGAAAACCATGGAAAATTTTAGGGGCTAATATTCGCAGGTGGGCTAATTTTCCATGGTTTTTCCAAAAAAAAAGATTCGCCAATTTCCATTTTTTTATAAAAATGATTCGCCCCAATTTTACAACATAAAATTATTTTACGTTAAAAATCGCCAACATTATATAAACAATATATAAAATATCATTATAAATTTGAGTAATTTTACAAATACATCAATAAACATTTTATAGTTTGCATATTATAGATTGGTGAGTTTCGCCAATTTTTTGAACTTCAAGATAATTTTCCATGCTTAAAATTATCCCTGGAAAACTTTTAAGACAAACATAAAAGGTAAACTAAGATCAGGTAAGGACTTGTAACCTAGCCTGCTTGGGCAAAATCTTAAGGGAAATTTTCAAAACAACTGTTTAAGACTAAACAAGGGACAGGGCTAACCATAAACTTCCTTGATTAGGACTCCACTTAGCATGCAATGAAAATATCATTTAAGAACAACAACTCAAGTTCTACTAAGCAAGACATGGGCTTACCAATGCTCCTTGACCGGTTATACTCTATTGAAATCATTCCCAAACACACATTTGGAAGAAAACATAAAGATAAAGATTTATTAGTGAGAGTTAGGGTACTTTGCAGTAAATCCTACTCTATATTTGTTGTTGTTTATCAGAGAATATGAACACAGTGGAAACATAAGGAGAATAACAATTACAGTGAGAATACCATCACCAATGATTTAGATTAGGATCCAGTGAATCTTCTTGTGTATTGATGTGCAAAACTAGTTACATAATTTGAGTCCAATAGCTTTTATAGTCCAATGCTTTTCTTCCTAGCCTGCTATGTTACATGTTACAACTACTCAGCAAATTTTACTCAATAACAGTTCAAACTATTAACAATTTACCAACCCTTTACAATGATTTTTTTGTGAATACATATAGGTGCCAAGAGGATGAGTGCTGTAGAAATGGTAGTAAATATCAATTAAGACAGAGTGGGAGAAGTATTCGAATGCCCATTCTACTTAATAGTCATAGCATTAACTGTTTGTACCACCTTGGTAGTTTTTCCTCTTTGAGGCATATCTAGTAGGCTGGTAATAACTCCGAAGTGTTTGCTTTGAAGATATCTTGGTCTGAAGTACCTTATTTGACCTCTATGACAAGTAAACTATCATTTTTTGGGTTTTGTAGCCCCATGCCTGCTTAATAACTGTTCTGACAGTTTTAAAGAGGGTTTGTTAGCAGCATGGCTGTCAATTACTTTCTGAGGCCAAATATCTCTGACTGTGCATTTAATATGTGTGCTTTTGAGGTAAAATAGGACTGTAGGTGTCATTAGAGACTCTTCTTCTACTGATCTATCTTGTTTAGCACTTTAAACACTGATTTTCCTTTAACTTGTGCTTTAAGGCTTCTTCTGATCATATTTCGGGCTTTCTGTCCTTTGCTAACTGTATTAAACTTTAATCCTTTGATTTCTTCACTGATATTCATTAATATTCCCTGTATTTGTGTCTGCAGGGGTTTCCTGCTACGCTGGAGGGTTTTATTTGTAATCATGTTCATAAAACATTTGATTTAGCTTGGAAATTCGACCACTCAGCCCCTTTGCCACTGTTTCTTGGCTGTGGGAGACCTGTGGATTAATCCATCATTAAACCTGCACACGATGAAAAACTAGTTATGAAATCCTACGTTTCTTGGGTTTAACTGCAACAGAGGGCTTTGGTAGTGGTTGTGGAGTAGTGAGGAGGCAAGGCGAATGCAGCGGGGAAAGGTTTCATAGGCGAAAACAGGTAAAAATCCGCAAAAAATTGAATTTGGCATGAAATAGTGGATGGGTGGTTTTGGAAAACCACGAATGGTTTTTGCGCGGAATTCAGGCAGTTTGTGGTTTTCACCCGAACGAACGCGATACCACACATTGATTGCCACGTTTCCAGGGCGAAACCACCGTTTTCGCGTTGAAAACGCATGATCATTTATTTTGGAGATTTGAACGTGAAACAACAATAAGACCGTTGGATTTGGGGTTGGAGATCCAACGACGGAGGATCAGCGCGACGGGCAGACAGATGTGTGGGAGAAAGGTGGTGGGACCGGTAGGTGACATAAGCAATCTTGTTATAGAGAGGAAATGTTATCGGGCAGGGTTAAATGGTTTAATGAAATGGGGGCCGTTGGATGATGGGAGTCAACGGTTGCGATTTGTTTGCGTAGATGTATGAGGAGGTATGGTCGGATGGTTGGAGGATGAGAGGGGAGTGCGGAAAGCCGTTGATCTTGGTAGTTCAATGGTGCAGATCTTTCCCGAGGAAAGGTAAGGCGGGGTGGGGGAGAAAAGGGCCCACCTTTAAATTTTTAAAGGTTTCTTTGAGATTTAATAAGGTTCAGGTTATGAAAATAATAACGGAAGAGAGGTGAAATAACGAAGGAAGGAGGCTTGATGACCGTTGGATCTCCCAGATCAATGGTGGAGATCTGCTGTCGAGGAGGTGAAGGATAAGAGATGTTGGTAGGATGGGTAATGGGAGGGAACACGGAGATCTGTTGATCTCGGTAGATCAACGGTGCGGATCACATCGGAGGTTGAAACATCGGTGGAGAAAAGGGAAAGTGTAATGAAGAAAAAAGACGCGATTTGTTGATGCCGATGGGGGCTAAGGGCAGGTGTTGGGGCATGGTCCCGTGGAGGAGTAAAGGGACCGGGAGCCAGGAAAAAAAGGGGCTGAAGGCTTGGCGCGTGGTGTTAAGCGCTTGGCCGTCAGATCAAACATGATCGACGATTGTGATTGCGTCGGGAGATCAGCCAATTGACAGAAAAAAGGTAAGGGGAAAGAGGAATTGGGAATGCCGATGAGTGAAGGCGATGGGGGCTAATGCCTGGTCGTGGGCACATGGTTTTATGACAGAGAAAGGGAAGGGGGGCTTAAGCCAAGGGGGTTTAAAGCCTATGTATAAATAAGGTCGGAAAAGGGCCAAAAAGTGGGTTTTTTGGACTTCTTTAAAGGTTCCGATAGGGTAAAATAGGGATGTTTAAAAAAAAAAAAAGGGTTTTTATAGTTTAAAAAGGGTTTTAATGGGAGAATGAGGAAAAGAAAAGGGAAAGGGGCCTTTTTAGAGGAAAAAATGAGTGATTAGGATAGGTAAACATGGATGAAAGTGGGTAAAAATGAATTTTATGGAATGATGGAAAATGACTCTATAACAATTTTCTTTGGATATCAGCAAGATGTCTTTGAGGGATTTTTGTGGAAACAATAGTGAAGATTACTCTTTAGTTAGAAAACACTAAAAGGCTTCAAGAATGAGTAATTTTCTATGAAAATAATCTCTTGAGGGCTCACACAACAAATTAAGCCATCATCTGCTACAACAAAGTTTATTGATGGCTAACAATGGCTCCACTTGGGGATGGCAGCTCTTTGGAGGTGTCAAGAACCTCATAAATTTTATCTTTGGAATGTAGATCAATGTCCTGCACTTTGAAAAATCCCCTTTCTTCTTTGATCATGCTGCTTAAAAAGACGCTCAGCATTACTTCATAACCAATCAATTTTCCCCAAACAACTACCTACAGAACCTACTTTCCTAACATTTTTTTCTTCATAGGTGCACTTGGACTTGCAAACCTTTGACATCAACATTTTATTTTGAAAACAAGAAAAACTAATGTAAATCTACCACTTATTTCTCCATGAGTTCAGATTAAACAGTTGAACTCATAGCTTCTCTACCTAATCTACTATCTGCCAGGATTAAACTGTCTGACAGATCTCATTATCTATATTATAAAACAGAAATTGAAAACACAGCAAAACCAAGATTAAACTGTCTGATTTGCTGAAAGACAATGGCATAAAAACAAGCTGCTCATAGACCTTTATTTGCAGAAAATTAAAACAAAACTTGGAAGGCTTAAGATCTGAAAATTACAAGCATCCTCCATTCTTTCTTTCAGCTCTGATTTTGATCTTCTTTGAGCTGTCTTCTTCTTATTTACCTGGTTCAAGTTTTCAACATGTTAGAACCAGTATTCTTTGTATCTTTGGCTCAGGTTTTGATCTGATTAGAGCCATTATTTCTTTTGATTCTTTGGTTCATATTTTGAACATGTTTGAACCATTCCTTTCTATCCTAATCTATTCTACTGATAAGCCAAGATTAAACTGTTTGGAAAATCTTCTTCACTAACCTATCAGCAGTAAATTGAAATATATCTAGTCATGATTAGGCTATATGACCAAATAGCAGTGCTCTTTCAAGTAGTGGAATTTAGGCTTGCACACTTTCAGTTTTTTTTTTTTTGGGTATGGTGCTGTACCTTTCTTGTTTTTCTAATCTTCCCTCTTTTCTCTTTTCTATTTTTTTGTATCTTTCTCTTTTCAAATCAAAACAAAGCAATGATATTTACAATGAAAAATGGAAGCTTTAAATAGGGGTTTCAGTAAAAATAATGTTTGAGCATCTTGCCATTGACAGGACCTCCAAACAGGTCTGTACCATCCATATCTTGTAGAAAAAATGCATTATGACCAATGGCAGATTGAATGATGTAAGGGCCTTGCCATAAATTGTCAAACTTGCCATGTTTGCCCTTATCTTCTCTCCTTTAATCCCATTTGAGTACTTTGTCACCAATCTTGAAATCACTGGCCTTTTTCCTCTTATCAAACAACTTTTTGATATTCTCTTGTACTTTCTGTGCTCTGTTATAAACTTCTTCCCTAGTTTGTTGAAGATGTACAGTCTGATTTATCCTTCTCATCATGCTATCTTCCTCTGATTGTATCTCTTGGACCAGCTTCATCACTGGCACTCGTAGACTGGTAGGAAAAACTGCATCTGCTCCATAAACCAGCTGATAGGGAGACATTCCAATTGATTTCTTTGTTGTCAATCTATCTGCCCATAAAGCTTGTACCAACTTGTTGTGCCATGATCTCTGATTTTCTTCCAACAACTTCTTTATTATGTTTATCAGGCTCTTATTGGAAGATTCTGCCAGCCCATTACCTTGAGGGTAATAAGCTATGGAATTACCAAGCACAATCTGATATCTATGACAGAAATCAACCATCTTTTTAGAACCAAATGCAGCAGCATTGTCAGTGATAATTTTCCTAGGACAACCAAATCTAGACAAGATATGATATTCAAGGAATTTTATGATAACTAATTCTATGGCATTCCTAGAAGGGATGGCTTCTATCCATTTGGTGAAATAGTCAATGGTTGTGAGTATCCATCTATGTTGGGCAGATGAGGCAGGATGGATCTCCCCAATGAAGTCTAGGCCCCACTATTGAAAAGGAGCTTCAACAGTGATTGGTTGCAATGGTAAGGGAAGCAATTTTCTCTTGCCTTCAAAGATTTGGCATTTGTGGTAGGCAACTATCATTTTGTGGACATCTTGAAAGAGGGTGGGCCAATAATAGGCAGCTCTAAGGATTTTATTAGCAGTGGTTTTCCAATTTAGGTGGCCTCCACATTCTCCTTCATGAAACTCATGCTTGATCCCATCTGCATCATTCTCAGGAAAACATTTAAGAAATAATCCACTAGCATTTTTCCAATATAAAAATTTATCTAAAATGCAGTAGTTAACAACTTTCAAATTTAAAAATCTTGCCTTTGTTTTAGACATACCAAGAGGGGTATTGAGATTAGTAAGCACATACAAAATATCAGCATACCAAGATGAATTGAGGAAATGCTCTTCAATAAGAGGAGTTTCCAACTCTTCCTGTTCATGTAATGCACCTATCATGTTTATATCCAGTGCTTGCAAGTTAGATTCAACCATTAATTGTGCTAAGCCTTGACCCTTGATGAGTTTAGTAGGTTTAATTTCCAAATCATATTCCAATATCATAGCAATCCACTTTCCTCTTTTGCCATCAGGGTCTTGTGACAAAATATCTTTTACCACTATATGAGGCACAAATGCAATAATGTGAGAGAGTAAGATATAAACTCTGAAATCCTTCAAGGCTTTGACCAAAGCATATGCCTGTTTTTCCATGATATTATATTTCAGAGGTGCATCTCTTAATGCCTTGCTGAAAAATGCAATTGGCTGGTCTTGTCCTTCTAGATTTTTCTATAATAGGACAGCAGCCATAGTATGTTCTGATGCAAATGAAAATATGAGGAATTCCTTAGTGAAATCAGGACTGATAAGGACTGGCGCTTGGGTGAGTGCATGTTTTACCAGTTCAAAGGATTTCTTTGCTTCCAAGGTCCATTTTACTCCTATCTCTTTCTTTAGCATGTTTGTCATGTTCCTAAGGAGTTCTGCCAGGTTGGGTATGAACCTTCTTAAGAAATTAATTTTTCCAATGAAATATTGAAGTTCCTTGATGTTTCTGGGGTGACTGATCTGCAAAATACCTTCAACCCTTTTTGGGTCTATTTTGATCCCTTTTTCAGATATGATATGACCAAGAAGTTTACCTTCTTGGAGACCAAACAATGTCTTCTTGGGATTCAAGGATAGCCCATATTTTCTACATTTCTCAAAGAACTTTCTTAGATGTACTAGGTGTTGTTCATCTATTTTGGAATAGACTGTAATTTCATCTAAATAAATCACAATGAATTGGCCTATTTCTTCTAAGAAAGAAATATCCATGGCTCTTTGAAAGGTGGCACCTGCATTCATTAATCCAAAAGGCATTTTCACATACATGAAAGTGCCCCAAGGAGTAGTGAAGGATGTTTTCAGTTGGTCTTTAGGGAGTATCAATATCTGATTATATCCTAAAAAGCCATCTAGCAAATAAATCCTCTTGGAACCAACTACCCTTTGTAAGATGTGATCCATTTTAGGCAAGGGATAATTGTCCTTTAATGAGGCTCTATTCAAATTCCTAATGTCAATACAAAGCCTTATTTCTCCTGTTTTATTTCTTATAGCTACAAGATTAGATACCCACTATGAGTATGTCATAGGGACAATAATTCCAGCATCATACATTTTCCTAATTTCTTTCTCAACCAGAGGTAACTGCACAGGGTTTATTCTGCGTATTTTTTTCCTAAATGGTTTCTGGTTTTCTTTAAGTGATATCTTGTGCTGAATGGTCTCTGTGTCATATGCCTTTAAATCCTCATAGCTCCAAGAAAATACATCAGAAAACTCTTTAAAAAACTCAATATATTTTAGTTTCATGTGAGCTGGTAATGTTTTAGATAACTTGATCATTTTAGGCTTGTCTTTACTGCCTATATTGCATTCCTCAATATCAGATTCAGTGGGTTCTATTGTTGGTTTCTTGGCAACGTCATTAAAATCAAACAAGTCTTCTAGAGGTGCTAGTACTTTGGGTAAGCCTTTGTCCTTAGACTGTAGTACCTCTATGTCTTCTTTTCCTGAGATTATGTACTCTTCTGTTTGATTTTCAAACTCTCTAGTTAGCAGATTAATTTCTGTCATGGGAGAAGGTTCTTTTTCAACAGGCCGTTCCTCATTAAGACAGTCTGTATCATACTTTGAGTCTGAATTTGGAAATTCAAACTCATTTTTGAACTGAAAAAAGTCTTCTATCTGTTTAACGCCCTCAAAGACCTGCCAATAATTTTCATTGTCTGGGACAGCTGGCCTATATTTCACTTAGACTGTGAACTGTTTTTTGTCATAAGGCCTTTGACATGAACTGGAAGCACAGGCTAAACCATTGGCAAGAATGTTTTGGTCTATAGGGACAAAAACAAGTTCATATTCCTCAAAAGTTTTCAAAATATCCATAGCATAATTCCTATAGGCTCTTAGTCTTAGATGTTTGGCAGTGTACTCTCCATTTATTTGTCTAATGATCAGTTCGGAATCTCCATGAACAGCTATCCTCCTGGTTCCTAGTTTCTTCAATAAATGTAGTCCTAAGAGGAGTGCTTCATACTTTACTATGTTATTTGTGCATTGGAAGTTTAACTTGTACGAATGGCTTTCAGCGTGATTATTCTCTGTGTTGTGAAGCCACACACCTACTCCTACACCAGTTCTATTACAATACCCATCAAAACTCATACTCCAAAGAGGGCTAGTTTTGGGCTTGTTGTTGTTTTCATTAATGTCCCCTTTGTCCTATGTTTTCTGACTGTCATTATGCAGTTTCATGGGTTCTGCAGCATGTTTATGTTGGTCTTGTGCCTTAAAGTTTTCATGGAGTTGAGGCCTTTCTTCTTGACTCTCATACCTTGCACTAAGCTGATGGATAATGGGTTGTTCATACTCTATGTTTTGTTTGCTGTAATTCTTAGATTCGACAAACTGTTTGAGAGCCTCTCCCTCCCTATTCTCTCCTTCCATATTTTTTTTTATGTTGGATGATTGCTCACTACCCAACTCTAGCTCACCAAATCTTTCATCATTGAAAAGAATTAATGAGTCTAGGTCTGTATGGACAGAATAAAGAGGGGAATTTTCTGATTTTTCTTGACTAGTCACCATAAATTTCATGTGTGATTCCCTATAAATTATTCTAAGTTGACTGAAGACAGGGATGGTGGCATATGTCATGTCCATTTGCATGGTACCTTGAAGCTTAGCACCCCATGATCTTGAAAGAAGCATGCCATATTGGGGGGCACATAAGCCACTACCACATCCATCACATGCATTTGGCTAGGATTTGGGTCAAGTTTGCACAAAGATCCTTGATCAGGCCTAAACATTTTAATCTACTGGAGTAAAAAGAATACAAATATTTATAGGGTTTGGTTATCTCAAGGCCTAATCTCTCCATGATTACTTTGGGCATGAGGTTATGAGAAGCCCCTGAATCATGCATAACATTATGTAAAATCTTATCATGGATATTCAAAATGACATAGAAAGGGGGGACCACTCCTTCTTGGAGCTTTCCTTCAATTTTGGGACTAAATAAAAGGGTTGGCTGATCATCATTTAAGTTGACAGAGTCATTATTTTCTTCTATTTTCAAAGCTTTTAACGCCTGACATTTATATACATCTTGAGTGACTAACTCAGTGAGGGGGACATAGATCTTGATTTTAGTAATTTCACTTTCCAAGTTGAAAGGGAACTGATTCTTTGAAAGGCTCAAATATGTCTTGTTAGTCACTAACTTATCAGAAAAATTAGCTTGCTAGTTTTTACTATGTACATCAGTTAAAACTGTTTTTACAGAGGTACTAGCTAAAGTGCTAGTGCTGCTAAGGTCCACACTCTGTTTATCAGTAGTTTGAGTGCCTTTGCCCTTGTTTTTACCAGAAATTCCAGCTGCTATTTTGTTGTTTTCAACAACCTTTCTAATCACTTTTTCAGACCTGTTTTTAGCAGTAGTTTCAGAGGTCTTTGTTTGGGGAGTTTCTGGGTTATTTTTTCTCCTAAGGTCATATTGTTTATGGACCTCCATGATAGCATTTTCAAAACCTTGCCTATAGTCTTCAGATTCTAAGAATTCATTATCATAATATGTATATGTGTCCTAGTCATCCTTTGTGAAAAAGGTAGGGTCTTCATTACTTACTCCCAGGATGTTTATAACAGTTCCCTCTGGCTCTTCTATTACTCCCTCATTTTCATCAACATAATTTTCTAGGAATGGAGGTCTGATTTGTTGATCAATGTCTCTTTGTCTAATCTGAGGGGGGTTTCTCCTAGAGTTCTGGTTCTGATTTTGAGGCTGGTTCCTATTCTGAGCATTTTTTTGGACAACGAACCTCTCCATAATTCTTTCCAACCTATCCATGTTCTTGGCTAGATGGTCTAATTTTGAGTCAGATGTGGAAGGTGCAGTGTCTTCCCTATATGTTACCTTCTTTTTAGTCCTCATCCTAGCTCTCTTCTCAATCAGATTTTCTTCCACACTAAGAGCTCCCTTCTGCATGTCTTTTAGAGTTAAGGGATCCCTTTCTCTTAGATGATAGGCCATTTCGGGATCAAATCCTTCAGGGAATTTGGTCAAAGCTAAGCCCTGTGGGGGTTTCAAATCTGGGGGTAGTGTGTTATAAACACTATTGAATCTAGTGCAATAATTTTGAACAGTTTCCCCAGTGTTTCTCTTGAGGTTATTGTAATCTGAAAGTATTTGGAGAGGGTTCTTCCTTACTACCCATTTGTTTATGAATGTTTGATGTAAAGAAGGGAGATAAATAATACTATTAGGAGTTAAACCCTTAAACCATTTCTTGGCTTCTCCTCCTAAACTTTAGGCAAAGATTCTCATCTTAATGGTCTCATCTTCTATTTCCATATAATCAAAGGCATCATTCATCTTATCTACATGCTATTAAGTAGTAGTGGATTCATTTCCGGTGATATGGGGAATTCTGGACTGATATTAATTGGGTAAAGGAACCAGAGGTTGTGGTAACACTAGTGGAGCATACTATGCTACCATGATAGGATTTTGTGGGAGGAATGGAGTGGTTTGAACATTAGGTATATGGATGACAGAAGTGCTTGGACCAGCAAGAGACTGTTGAGAAGATTTGGGGTGAGAGAAACCAAAGTTATGAATGAAATGAAGATTAGGAGGTGTGGATGGAGGGGTTTCTTTGCTGCCAATATGTTGGCCACTATGTTGTGGTGAACTTGGAGGCTCAAAGTCTGTCTGATCTATACCACTAAGTGACTTAGTTCTTGGTAAATTACTTGGAAAATCTAAGTCAACTTGGATCTCTTAAAGAGCTGAAAGGTTTTTAGGGACATAATTATCTCTATGAATGGGTCTGACAATAGTTGGATCCATAGATATAGGAGAATTCCTAAGAATGATTTCTGGATTATCAACTATTTCAGAAGGATTTGGGTTGGGATAAGCTCTGGTATGAATTCTTCTTGAAGCTAGTATGTTAATATTCAGACCCAAAGAGAAGAAAGTTAGCCAGATATGACAATCTTTAGAGGCAAACTAGTCTTTAACAAAGGAAAATTAATCCTCAAAGTTTCCTAATTATGGGTGAGCACGATGTTTTAGTGGTAGTGTGGGCTGCCCTAGTGGAGTCTTTGTGAAACCAGGGGTGATCAACATGCTTATTGGTTACCAGTGGAGTCTTTTGGTCTTTTAGGAGTTGTGGAGTCACCAGGTGGATGATTTCAAATGTTTTAAGATGAGTTGTTGTCCACCATCAGTAATTAACTACCGGTCTAAGGATGTTGTGGGTCTTCTGAGGTCTAAAGGATGTCTAAGATTACAATTTACTCAGAGTTCTCCAGTGGAGTTGCCATTATGTTGGAGTCCTATGATTTGGCAGATTGGCATACCAAATGACAAGGAAACATCAGAACCAATTTGGAATCCTAGGATCTAGCCCTCCTAGATTCAGAGAGGGATCTCTCTATATGTGTTTTCAAAGGGTATGTATTTAAGGCTTATAATATGATATTAGGCTAGTTATGAGGTGCAAGGGGTTTGTTTGTTTGTTGGTTGGGGATCATTAAATGAGAAGGTCATGTGAAGTGAAGGAGGAAATAAGTGGAAGGATGTTTCAGCATGGGAAGATAGGCCAAAAAACTATGCTAAACCATTGGGATATGGAGTCATAAAAGGGTTTACTTGCACAACAACTATTCAAGGGTTTTCAAAGGGCAAGTCATCCATATCAGAAGATATTTTAAGTTGAGTTGGTGGTATGAAATATTCAGAAATGATGAGAAAGGAAAAAACATGTAAGAAAACGAAGGGTATCCTAAGATTAGGTAAGGACTTTTAACCTATCTTTCTTTTGACATGCACTCCAGGGAAAACATTTAAGACAAACATAAAAGGTAACCTAAGATCAGGTAAGGACTTTTAACCTAGCCTGCTTGGGCAAAATCTTAAGGGAAAATTTCAAAACAATTGTTTAAGACTAAACAAGGGACAGGGCTAACCATAAACTTCGTTGATTAGGACTCTACTTAGCATGCAGTGAAAATATCATTCAAGAACAACAACTAAAGTTCTACTAAGCAAGACATGGGCTCACCAAAATTCCTTGACCGGTTATACTCTATTGAAATCATTCCCAAACACACATTTAGAAGAAAAGATAAAGATAAAGATTTATCAGTGAGAGTTAGGGTACTTTGCAATAAATCCTACTCTATATTTACTGTTGTTTATCAGAGAATATGAACACAGTGGAAACATAAGGAGAATAACAATTGCAGTGAGAATAACATCACCAATGATTTAAATTAGGATCCAGTGAATCTGCTTGTGTATTGATGTGCAAAAATAGTTACATACTTTGAGTCCAATAGCTTTTACAGTCCAATGCTTTTCTTCCCAGTCTACTATGTTACAACTACTCAGCAAATTTTACTCAATAACAGTTCAAACTATTAACAATTTCCCAACCCTTTACAATGAATTTTCTGTGAATACATATAGGTGCCAAGAGGACGAGTGCTGTAGAAAAGGTAGTAAATATCAATTAAGACAAAATGGGAGAAGTATTCGAATAACCATTCTGCTTAATAGTCATAGCATTAACTGTTTGTACCACCTTGGTAGTTTTTCCTGTCTTTGAGGCATATCTGGTAGGTTGGTAATAACTCCAAAGTGTTTGATTTGAAGATATCTTGGTCTGAAGTACCCTATTTGACCTCTATGACAAGTAAACTGTCATTTTTTGGGTTTTGTAGCCCCATGCCTACTTAATAACTATTATGACAGTTTTAAAGAGGGTTTTTCAGCAGGATGGCTGTCAATTACTTTCTGAGGCCAAATATCTCTAACTGTGCATTTAATATGTGTGCTTTTGAGGTAAAATAGGACTGTAGGTGTCATTAGAGACTCTTCTTCTGCTGATCTATCTTGTTTAGCACTTTAAACACTGAATTTCCTTTAATTTGTGCTTTAAGGCTTCTTCGGATCATCTTTCAGGCTTTCTGTCTTTTGCTGACTGTATTAACTTTTAATCCTTTGATTTCTTCGTTGATCTTCATTAATATTCCCTATCTTTGTGTCTGTAGGGGTTTCCTACTGCGCTGGAGGGTTTTATTTGTAATCATGTCCATAAAACATCTGATTAAGCTTGGAAATTCGACCCCTCGGCCCCTTTGCCACTATTTCTTGGCTGTGGGATACATGTGGATTAATCCATCATTAAACCTGCACACGACGAAAAACTATTTATGAAATCCTACGTTTCTTGGGTTTAACTGCAACAGAGGGCTTTGGCGGAGGTTGTGGAGCAGTGAGGAGGCAAGGCGAATGCAGCGGGGAAAGGTTTCATAGGCGAAAATAGGAAAAAATCCGCAAAAAATTGAATTTGGCGTGAAATAGTGGATGGGTGGTTTTGGAAACCACAAATGGTTTTCGTGCGACGTTCAGGCGGTTTGTGGTTTTCACCCAAACGAACGCGATACCACATATTGATCGCCATGTGTCTAGGGAAAAACCACCGTTTTCGCATTGAAAATGCACGATCATTTCTTTTGGAGATTTGAACGCGAAACATCATGCAGACCGTTGGATTTGGGGCTGGAGATCCAACGACGGAGGATCAGCGCGACGGGCGGACAGATGTGCGAGAGAAAGGCGGTGGGACCGGCGGGTGACGTAAGCAATCTTGTCATGGAGCGGAAAGGTTATCGGGTGGGGTTAAACGGTTTAAAGAAATGGGGGCCGTTGGATGATGGGAGTCAACGACTGCGATCTGTTTGCGTAGATGTATGAGGAGGTATGGTCGGATGGTTGGTGGATGAGAGGGGAGTGCGGACAACCGTTTATCTTGGTAGATCAACGGTGCAGATATTGCTCGAGGAAAGGTAAGGTGGGGTGGGGGAGAAAAGGGCTCACCTTTAAATTTTTAAAGGTTTCTTTGAGATTTAATAAGGTTCGGGTTACGAAAATAATAAGGGCGGAGAGGTGAAATAACGAAGGAAGGAGGCTTGATGACTGTTGGATCTCCCAGATAAATGGTGGAGATCTGCTGTCAAGGAGGTGAAGGATAAGAGACATCGGTAAGATGGGTAATGGGAGGGAACATAGAGAGCTGTTGATCTTGGTAGATCAACAGTATGAATCACATCGGAGGTTTAAACATCGATGGAGAAAAGGGAAAGTGTAATGAAGAAAAAATACGCGATTTGCCGATGCCGATGGGGGCTAAGGGTAGGTGCTAGGGCATGGTCCCATGGAGGAGTAAAGAGACCGGGAGCCAAGAAAAAAATGGGCTAAAGGCTTGGCGCATGGTGTTAAGTGCTTGGCCATTAGATCAAACATGATCGACGGTTGTGATTGCATCGAGAGATCGGCCAATCGGCAGAAAAAAGGTAAGGGGAAAGAGGAATTGGGAATGCTGATGAGTGAAGGCGATGGGGGCTAATGCCTGGTCGTGGGCCATGGTTTTATGACAAAGAAAGGGAAGGGGGGCTTAAGCCAAGGGGGCTTAAAGCCTATGTATAAATAAGGTCGGAAAAGGGCCAAAAAGTGGTTATTTTGGACTTCTTTAAAGGTTTCGATAGGGTAAAATAGGGATGTTTTAAACCAAAAAAAAGGGGTTTTTATAGTTTAAAAAGGGTTTTAATGGGAGAATGAGGAAAATCAAAGGGAAAGGGGCATTTTTAGAGGAAAAAATGAGTGATTAGGATAGGTAAACATGGATGAAAGTGGGTAAAAATGAATTTTATGGAATGATGGAAAATGGCTCTACAACAGTTTTCTTTGGATATCAGCAGGACTTCTCTGAGGGATTTTTGTGGAAACAACAGTGAAGATTACTCTTTAAGTCAGAAAACACCAAAAGGCTTCAAGAATGAGTAATTTTCTATGAAAATAATCTCTTGAAGGCTCACACAACAAATCAAGCCATCATCTGCTGCAGCAAAGTTTACTGATGGCTAACACAATTGATGCAATCATGTTGATATTTTTCTTTGAACATATTCTAGGTTAACTGAATTCTGGTTAGTGTATTGGTAAGTCTAAAATCCAGTATATAGAAGTGGTCCAATGCTTGAAATATGGAAGTACGTGGCTAAAGTATTAAAGGAAATTTCCATCGGGAAATTACGCTGAGGTAAGGAGTTTCTCTTGAATATTTGGTGTTCATATCAGTTCATATGGAAATTGAATTTTGTGCACATATAATGGTAGAGACGTTGCCCATATGAAATGTCTACTTTGAAATATAAGTGGAAATTGAGAAGTTGAATTATAGGATGCGTGGTTACATTAGGAATGGATGAAAGGATCTTCATACATGAATGCTTGAATTCAACGTGGAATGGTAATGGTTGAAAGTCTACGAGAGATGAATAGTGGGAGAGATAATAAGTGAAGAGAGAATGAGTGCTCTATATATTTTTAGTTATATTTTAAATGGGTATGATAATTATGTTAAGGATATGGTGATATACCCATTTGTTAATAAAATTTCCAAGTATTGCAGAGGGAATGCATGAAATTGGGTGCTTAATGGAGGGCTATTGATGCCATCATGTTTTGAATGATGGAAGAAAACTCTATATCTAGAATAGAGTATTGTGGGAAGAACGTTGCAGAATTATTTTATAGCAAATTAAAGGACAGAGATAAAGGGAGGCACTACATAATTTTCCTGTAGTGAAATATCAGAGAGGATTCAAGGGCTCTGTTGCATAATCATTCTGTAGTGTAGGTAAAGCATGAAAATAATTGATTATTTGATAAAATGCAGGTTGAGCATTGTGTTGAAAGGGTTGTGGGGGCATAGAGTGCCTATGTGATATTGTTTAGTATAATTTTGAGGACCTGTAGGTTGGGTGCTATCATGATCTGAGGGACATTGCATTAGTTTTGAAGTAAAATTTCTTAAAGGCTTCAACATCTTCAGTAAGAAACTTCATTTTCATCTATAATTATAGCTAGTTGGATAGTGAACCTAGTGTTGATTGTGACAATGGTGTTAAAGTTATAGTATAACAATGATGTGACAATAATATGATGGTAGAGTAGTAAACTTGGAATTGAATATGCAAAAAATTTGAAGGAGATCAATGAAGGTCATTGAACAAAAATACAACCATATGCCCTAAAATTAGAGAATAATGAACATGCATACACGTAAGAAGAATTTAAATAGAAAATAAAGACCAATAAAAATTATTAGGGTCCTTACCATTTTGTGGGTTGAAAAAGGCTGATTGCACCTAATTTCCCCTCGAACCAATGTCTTCTCAGCTAAACCCCTGAACCAACGTCTTCTCAAATACTATCTCAACGTTTCTGCAATGTGATTGATCTGCAGGTTTAGGTGATGGTCGTCGGGAATTGCTGGAAAATAAACCTAGTTAGTATGTGAAAATGGCTAAATACAACTCCCTTCACTATTTCCCCCACTTCTGGCCTCTATCTCTTACTTTGTTGCTAAGTAAAAACTTGGTCCACGAGATATGCTTTCATTCCAATTGGATAATATGGGACTGAATCTCCCAATGGAAATGATGTGTGCAAGTCAACTATGTAAGCTAGGAAAAGTGCTTAGTGCTAGTTAGTCTCCCCGATAGGATTTACCACCTACTAGTAACTATAAAAATGATTACAGGGCCAGCGGAAGCAGACATGAGAGCTGAGCTAAAGAAACCCAAAAATTGATCTTGAAACATGAAACCACAAAGGAAAACTTAGAAGGGAATGGTCCAACGATACCAGGAAAACACGGAGATGGGAATGGAAGGGAACAATCTGCAATGTAATCTTCAAGTTCAGGTGATGGTCGTCAGGCATTGCTAGAAAAAAGGAAAAAAGGAGGTTAGAATTAGGCTACTAAAATTAATAAAATGGAAACATGCTTTGATCTAAGCATGTTAGCTAATTAGACTAAAATAATTAATGTCAATTGATTAAATATGAATTAGTAAATTTAATTAAAAATTAATAATTAGGCTATAATGTTAATTGATTAATTAATTACTTTTTTTATGTTAGGGGATTAGGGGTTAGGGGAATAAGGGATTATGGGTTAGGATAATAATGAGTTAGTGGTTAAGGGGTTAGGGATTGGGGGCTTAGGGGTTAGGGGAATAATGAGTTAGTGGTTAAGGGATTAGGGATTACGGGGTTAAATGGGTTTGGGGTCAGGAGTTAAGGTTTAAGAGGTTAGGGCCAAGGTTAAGGGTTTAGAGGTTTAGGGTTTATGGGGTTAAATGGGTAACGGGTTTAGAGGTTTAGCAGGTTATGGGATTTAACAGTTAAGGATTTTAGGGGTTATGGTTTAGGGGGTTAAATGGGTTAGGTTTTTAGGGGTTTACAGAGTTAAATGGGTTAGGGGTTGAGAATTAGAAGTTAAGGGGTAATTAGAAGTTAACCCGATCCCACCTCCCTGACCCAACGTCACACAACCTGACTCGACCCAACCTCCCTGAACGTGTTTCCCTGGGTGCTCCTATTGAATAATGGCTTCAATTCACTCAATCTCCTACATGAATAGCTTAGGAATAACCTGTTCATGGAAAATAAAAGAATGTTTTGCTTGCATGTGGGCCCCAACTAAGAGGTTGAAGCTAAATTTTTGGCATGGAGTGGTAACAGAGGGGTGACCTCTGCTTCTTACTCGACGAGGGGTGGTCTGTCTTCCACAAGTCATGATGTATCAAAGAAGCCTACAAGGGGAAGGGAAGGCATTTTGATGGGTAAGAGGATGAGGATTTCCTTGTTGAGTTGACATAAATTTTGAGGGGCGATGAAGAGGAAGTCAAAGAGGAGGATGAATTTGGCATTATGGAAATTGGAAATAGGCAAGAGAGGAGAGGCAATTGGGATGTGAAGCTTGCAAAAAGGCTGAAGGGATGGCATGCATGAATATAGGAGAGGGTAATAGAAAGGTTGAGCAGAAGGCTAGAGAGGGAGAGCTATTGAAGGCAGAGAATGGCTAGAAGGCCAAGTCCTTAAGGTCAAGAGACCTTCGCTGAGAAGCTGAATCACCAAGTTTATGACACACATTGCAACCTGCATCGAATGATATGCTCTAGATAAAAGGTATGTTGATCTTAAATAACTTTTCATGGTCATGATAATTAAAGAACATGAGAGTATTGGAATGCATAATATTTATGAGACTAAGGGATATCACATTACCATTATTCGGTCACACTATGCATGTTTTAAGGGTGTTGCACTCTACTTGGAGTTGCGATAGAGATTGCGCTAGATGCCAATTCTCTTGTTGCACAAGGTTTCCATGGTGGTTGCTTCCTCAGGGAAGTGATTAGGGCTATTTTGAAAATGAATGACATCCATCATAATATCATTATGATAGAAATTCTTCACCATCAACCATGACATGGTTATGTGCGAGGTTATACTGGCTTGGTACAAAAAGTAACGTTGAAGGCAAAATGTCATGTTGAAGTGAATTGCCAAGCTGACGCGCAGGTTAGTCACTAGGCGAGTGACATTCATGTTCAACTAATCTTGAAAGTGTGATCTGTCACCATGTCAAAGCAGGTGGGGAGGGCCCACAATGGGCTACAATTTGTGGGGTAATCACACTACAAATATTGTAATGAAAAAGTGGTAAATATTCTTCAATATACAAGACATTATATTTTGAAAAAGTTATAATAAAACTTCTATTTATTCATTCATTAAATTTAAAGATATAATTTTTTAAATATGTTTATAATATATATATATATATATATATATATATATATATATAGATATATATATTGTATTTCAAGATTAAACATGTTATAAGATAAAGAGACATTAATAATAATTAAATATAACAAATATATTATTATTTTTGTTAGCTTGACCTAGCTAACATAGTAATAGCTAACATAATAATGTTCAATTAAATCACCCTAATAAAAAAATAACAAATATATTATTATAATCCTATAAAAATTAATAAAATAAAAAAACAATATTACAAAATATTTCGTCGTTACAAAATGTTACAAAATTTTACAAAACGTTACAAAATGTTTATTTCGCCGTCGCTATTCCGTCACTATTCCACCGTCGCTATTCGGGACAGCCTCACATGACCCAACCCGACACGCCCAACGCGTTTCCCTGGGTGCCCTCACATGACATAACCTGACTTGAACCGCCCGAACACATTTCCCTGGGCACTCCTATTAAATAATGGCTTCAATTCACTCAATCTCCTACATGACTATCTTAGTAATAACATGTTCATGGCAAGTAAAAGAATCTCTCGCTTGCATGTGGGCCTCAACTAAGAGGTTGAAGCTAAATTGTTGGCATGAAGTGGTAACGGAGGGGTGACCTTTGGCACTGCTTACTCGGCGACGGGTGGTCTGTCTTCCACAATTCATGATGTATCAAAGAAGCCTACTAGGGAAAGGAAGGCATTTGAATGGGTAAGAGAATGAGGATTTCCTAGTTGAGTTAACATAAATTTTTAGGGGCGATGAAGAAGAAGCCAAAGAGGGACATGAATTTGGCATTTGGGATATTGGAAATAGGCAGAGAGGAGAGGAAATTGGGATGTGAAGCTTGCAAAAAGGCTGAAGGGATGACATGCATGAATATAGGAGAGGGTAATAGAAAGGTCGAGTAGAAGGCTAGAGAGGGAGAGCTATTGAAGGCAGAGAATGGATAGAAGGCCAAGTCCTTATAAAGGTCAAGAGGCCTTCACTGAGAAGCTGAATCACCAAGTTTACGACATAGATTTCAACCTGCACCAAATGATATGCGCTAGCTAAAAGGGATATTTTTTATCTTAAGTAACTTTGCATGGTCATGGTAATTAAAGCACATGAGAGTATTGGAATGCATAATATTGCTGATACTAAGGGAGATCACATTACCATTATTCGGGCACACTATACATGATTTAAGGGTGTTGCACTCTACTTGGAGTTGCGATGGAGATTGTGCTACGTGCCAATACTCTTGTTGCACAAGGTTTCCATGGTGGCTGCTTCCTTGGGGAAGTGATTAAGGGTGTTTTGACAATGAGTGACATCCATCATATTGGAATTATGATACAAAGTCTTCAACATCAACCATGACATGGTTATGTGCGAGGTTATACTGGCCTAGTACAAAAAGTAAATTTGAAGGAAAAATGTAATGTTGAAGTGAATTGCCAAGGTGACATACACAAGTTAGTCACTAGGTGAGTGAAATTCATGTTGAAACTCTTGAAAGTGTGATCTGTCACCATGTCGAAGTAGGTGGGGAGGGCCCACATTGGGCTACGATTTGTGGGGTAATAACAATGCAAATATTGTAATGAAAAAATGGTTAAAGAGAAATTAATAACAATTAAATATAACAAATATCTTATTATTTTTGTTAGCTTGACCTAGCTAACATAGTAATAGCTAACATAATAACGGTCAATTAAATCACCCTAATAAACAAATAACAAATATATTATTATAATTGTATAAAAATTAATTTAAAAAAACAATATTACAAAATATTCCACTGTTACAAAATGTTACAAAACATTATAAAATGTTTATTCTGCCATCACTATTTCGTTGCTATTTGGGCCAGCCTCACACGAACCTACCTGACTCGACACGACACGACACGCCCGAATGTGTTTCCCTAGGCACCCTCACACGAACCGAACCGACCTGACCAGACCTGCCTGAACATGTTTCATGTTGAAGGTTGCAACAAGAAACAATGAAATTGGCATCCGGAAACAACATTCTTGATCCTAGTGAAAAATAAACAGTAGAGAAGTGTTGCATGCAAAGGTTGCAGGGCACATGCATGGAATTGCATGGCGCATGCAAAGACATTCCTTTCTTGTTGAGAGGGAGTGTTGAAGGTTGCAACAAGAAAATTTAAAGACCATCACTGACAACTCTTGTTGAGAGTTGTAGTGTTGAAGGGATTAAATACATGCGCCAATTTATAGTGTATTGCATGCATGCAATACACTATATATAGGCAATAATTGTATATAGTGTATTGCATGCATATATAAGATACCATGTAGTGGCATATAATTGTTAGATCAGGAGAATCCAAGATATACATGCATATTGTATAATTTCTACATGGTATTGGAGCTGTGTTTTGTTAATTTTCTACATGGTATCAGAATTGTGTTATAAATTTTCTACATGGTATGAGAGTAGGAATTATTTGGGTGTGCGAGTTGCAGAGAATATCTGAATTTTTTGATGCAAAATTTTTAGAAAAAAATAACATGTTTGGATTCTCTATGAAAACTTACCTAAATTAAAAAAAAAAAATTGGTCGAATCAGAGCTCGGAAGAGGGAGATATTGTTGATTTAAAAATCAGCACTTTGTTAGAAATTTTTGTGACAGCGAGACAATTACAATGTGCACGAGCTAAGAACCTACATGCACTAAGATACAAGATTCATGCAAAGCTTTGAGGAGCAAAGCGGAGGTTAGTGACTTGGTGGTTGAGAGGGAGCCTCTCAACATGCAACCTGAGAAGCAACCTTAGAAGGTTGTGGAGCACCCAAAACTGGAGATGCAGAAGAATCTATATAGATTGGATGTAGATGTGATTTCTACAGAGCTTCCTACCATTGGGAAATGTGAGAAAGTCATGCAATTGACCCTTGAGAGGGAGATGGATTTTCATGTAGGTAAGAGTTAACCTTAGGATGTGGAGCAGCCACAAGATGAGGATCATGGAGTGGGAGCAACCACTCATGCAGAGAAATTTTGAGCAAAATGGGCAGAGGGAGTGCATGCAACTATACCACCAGGTGAGAGGTGGGGCAACATACATGAATAATCCCAAGAAGAAATTTTTGGGTAGGATTCATTGAGATTGTGTGGATCTTATGAATCGAACCTGGATACAAGGAGCCCATAGAGTAGCAGTAGCAGGATCAGTTGGATTGATGTAGTCAGATGTCATGAGGACATGAAATCAAAGTGACAGTTTCAGATACTGGAGCACAGATCAGAGTTGGCAACAAGTGAAAAGTGCATGGATGCAGGTGTTAGCAGTGCAGTGGTTCCTGAAGACATGTGCAGTAGCTAAACAGAAGTCAAAAGACTTTGATGACAGATGCATTATATTGATTCAATTGTTTGGAGGCTATTCAATTTCGGAAGTGTTGCATGTGCGAGAAACACTAGAGAAGTGTTGCATGCATGGAGTTGCATGGCACATGCATGGAGTTGCATGTCGCATGCAAGGACATTCCTTTCTTGTTGAGAGGGAGTGTTGAAGTTTGCAACAAGAAACAGTGAAATTGGCATCCGGAAATAACATCCTTGATCCTAGTGAAAATTAAGCACCTACACTAGGTGGGGCCCACACATGTTATTTTTAGGTGGATGTCTATTTATAGATGCATGAGAAAATTCTATTTATAGATGCATGTCTATATATATATATATATGTATGTGCAAGTTCTAATTATAGATTGCATGTCTATTTATAGATGCATGTCAACTATTATTATCCCTTAATATTAGTTGGACAATAAGCAATAATCTATTCTCAATGAGAACTTGGAAATAGTTAACTGAAGTGGAAAATCAGTTAGCTAAGTGAATTTCGAGTTAAGAGGTTGGTTGGTGGGACATGAAGGTTGAATTTAGTTGTAATAGAGTGATTCTAGTTGTAACAGAGTTGGAAGTGTAGTGGTGCATGAGTTAATGCAAGTTGTAAATTAGTTTAACACAGTTAAGTGAGTTAAAGTCAGTTGTGCTAGTTGTAATTGCATAGACACTAGTGAGGGATCAAGTGAATTAAATATTAATTAATTCATAATCAGTGATCTCACATGCAACTGATGTTTTAATATTATTATATGCTTGCATGTCAGTTCCAGTGGAGACCTAATTGAGATCTAGGTGAAAGGGAAGTGTAACTATCAATTGTGTTATTAGCAAGCTACCCAGGTGTAGTTATAACACCACAGGATGCCCATGACACTTAGCACAGTTGAGGAAGGCTGAAATTCTTTGTGATTAAGGATTGCATTCATAAGGAACTACGTGAGCAAGGAAGGCTATCTGGAGACAGTAAATTGGATAAGGGATTTTCCAATTTTTGTATGACAGTGTGAGACAATTAGCTGATGTACTGAGAACTCTTGTGATTAGAGTTTTGTATGAAATTGTTTCATGATTCCTTGTGGAATATGCAATATATGATAGTATAATTGTTAGATCAGGAGAATCCAGGAAATACATAATTTGTCTTAAAACATTGTATTGCATGCATATATAAGATACCATGTATATAGTGTATTGCATGCATATATAAGATATCATGTAGTGGCATATAATTGTTAGATCAGGAGAATCCAAGATATACTTGCATATTGTATAATTTCTACATGGTATCAGAGCTGTGTTATAAATTTTCTACGTGGTATTTAACAAAACTCTAATCCAAGAGCTCTCAGTGTATTGTTGCAACAATACATCAGCTAGTTGTCTCACTTGCAACTGAAGATTTACTACTATTAAATACATGCATGTCAGATCCAGTGGAGACCCAGCTGAGATATAGGTGAAAGGGACAGATTGACTATCAGTTGTGACATTAGTGGGTTCACTCATGCAAACACACACACATTGGATGTGCCTATGAGTATTGCACAGTCAAGGTAGGCAAGATTGTTTCATTCAGAGGTTCTTGACCATCAGGGTTTGCGCAGTGGAGGCAGAAATTTGGTTAAGGAACTTGCAAAATTTTTGTATGACAGTGTGAGATGATTGTATATTGTACTGAGAGCTCTTGGATTAGAGTTTTGAATGAGATTATTTCATGATCCATGATATATACATAATATACGATAGTGGGGTTTTTAGCTTTATGCTTTCCCGGTAAAAACATTTGTGTTATGTGTGAAAGATATTTCTTCTTGATATTGCAATTGGCGATCGTATTTTAAATTATGCAAGAATTTTTGTACAAGTGATTTTGTATTTAATAGTGGCATATAATTTTTAGATCGGGAGAAGCCATGCAATACATAATTTGTTGTATAATTTCTGAGGAAATACACCATTGGAGAATCCAATAAATTTATACAACAAGCATGTATATCTTGGATTAACTAGATCTAACAATATGATAAAGTTAAATACTGAATCACTTCTACAAATATTTGTGGAATTTAAAACACAATCACTAATTACATTAAGCAAAGAAGAAAGAATAGATCAAAACCACAACACCAGATATTCCTGGGGAAAGCTTACAGCTAAAAAAACCCCTCTATCATATATTGTATATTCCACAAGGAATCATGAAACAATTATATACAAAACTCTTCTCATAAGAGTCCTCAGTACATTAGCTAATTGTCTCACACTATCATACAAAAATTGTCAAATCCCTTTCTCAATTTACTGTCTCCAGACAACCTGCCTTGCTCAAGCAGTTCCTGATGAATGCAATCCTTAATCACAAATAATTTCAACCTTCCTCAACTGTGAAATCTTTGATGTTCAAGAACCCCTGAATGATTCAATCCTTGCCTGACTTGACTAGGAAATACTCATAGGCACATCCAATGTGTGTGTGGTTGCATGAGTGCACCCACTACTATCACAACTGATAGTCAAATTGCCCCTTTCACCTACATATCAACTGGGTCTCCACTGGATCTTCAACTAGTGTATCTTCAGTTACAACTAGCACAACTGAGTTTAACTCACTTAACTGAGTTAAACTACTTTACAACTTACATTAACTAATGCACCACTAGACTTCCAACTCTATTACAACTAGAATCACTCTGTTACAACTCAAGTCAACCTGCATGTCCCACCAACCAACCTCTTAACTCGAAATTAATTTAGCTAACTGATTTTCCACTTCAGTTAACTATTTCCTAGTCCACATTGAGAATAGATTGCAGTTTATTGTCCAAATAATATTAAGGGATAATAATTGTTATACCATTTTTTGGTCATCTAACCTATTACTATTAGATGGACCAAAGTTCACCATGTAAGACCAATTTTACCCTAAGTAAAATTTCTTTCACTATGAAAAATAACTTAGTAATCCACATTTATTAAGTTGCTTATGGTCTAAACAGGAAACCCCATGAGGAAATATTAAATAAATTCATATTTGTTTGATTTTCCTCAAGGAATAATTAGTTAAACAACAATTTAATTAATATTCCTAGTCATATTTAACCCAAAACAGGAAAATTAATTAGAAAAATCATTATTTATCTTATTATTTTTTAGGAATAATTATTTAAACCTTATTTAAATAATATTCCTTGTTAAATTTGACTAAATCATTTATAAATAATTAAATAAATAATTATTTATTTAATTATTACTCAACCACGTCCTTAAAATAATAAATAAATCATTTATTTATTTATTATTTACAAATAAAAGGATTTGACCAAAGTCAAATTCTTTTTCCCTCCAACAAATATAATAAAATATTCCATAAAATTTGGATCTTGATTTGGTTAATAATATTTTAATTATGCACCAATATCTTGGCTAACTCAATATTTTGTTATAAATAGAAGGGGTTTTTCATTCACTCACTACCTTTTGTTGCCTAAAGATCACTCTAGATCTATACTTTCGGTCTAACTTTGATCCACCATCATTGTCATATTTTTCTACCATTTTTCTTGTGAGCTCCCTTTGAGTTCCATTTTTGTCTGGGTTTTCTACACCATCAAGAGAGAGGAATTTTAGATCTGAAGTGCTATGGACTTATAAGAACCCATCCCATTGAGGGGGATTGGTAACATCTTTCTATGTTCCCTTCCTAGGTGTCAAAAAATACAAAAATTCTTTAAAACAATCTTGACTTGTCTATTGGATGCATGGAGCAACTCTTTCTTTTATTTACTGCTTAATGTATTTTAATGCATAGATCTATATTTTGCAGCATTTAACTTGGTCAACTAATTGCAGATCTAAATATATTTGCAGCCATCTTTACTGTTAGGGCTGCTTTTTATGCATAGCTAAAGTGAGCCTTTTTCGTACGCTTGCGATTAAGATTCATACTAACAACTGGTGACTTCACAAGGGCTTACGATTACGACCTCTGTCATTTTTTAGATCCTTTCATATCCAACTGCTTCAAACCCTAGGATTTCTCTTTAGCTTCTTGTTTTGATTTTCTTGGTGTTGTTTTTAACCTATAAAACCCTAAAACATTGAAAATTCTAACTTCCGAGTGTTTTCAGACCTATTGCGCAGGTGACAGGCATCAACCGTAGCTGAGATGACAAAATTTTCTGAAACCCCCTCCTGAGAGTGGTGGAAGTGTAGGTCACACTTTTTGGGCATAAACCTATGACCTGAACCTCCAGGGTGCAGAAAACAGGCCAAAACCTGCGACCTCTATAGAAAACAGGTCAGAAACTGCGACCTGAACTTTTTGTGGGATTTTTTCTGATATTTTTATGGGTATGTCTGGGCCTATATTCAGGGTTGTCTGACCTCAGTCTCTACCCATTTTGGACCTATAATTGTTCTGTTTTACTCATCAAAGTGGGAACCTAGCCCCCTAGGGCTTCAGTACCCTCCACCTTTCGTGGAAGAGTTTTAGCTGCTGCAAGTCGTCTGAAATTTTAGTGTGTTCAGCTATTTTTCAGATCTAATCCCTTACCTTCAAATCCACTTCAAATTGGTTATTTATCCATCCAAAATACCTCCTTTTAGTTTTGTTTAGGTTTTCCTCTAGGGTCCCCTCTTCTTCCCTCCAAGTTATAGCCTTTCGCCACCTCATTTACAAAAAAATTTCCTATAATTTTTTGTTGTTTTTTTGCACCTATTTCGAGTAGTTCTGACCTTTAGATCATTGTCCCTCCCGAATTTAGATCTATTGGCTTTGGTGTGTTTTGAATAGATTTTTGCCCACCTACAGACTACTTGTTGAAAGGCTCGCCTCCTTGGGTTTAGATTAATGCATAATTAGCTATTTATTTTCTGTTATATCAGTTTCATATACTGTTATCTGTAGGTTTATTTACAGTTATACATCACACTTTTTATTTTTCTCTATAAATGTCCGAGTTTAAAAATTAAAATTTACACACTTAACACACACACCCTAAGTGAAGAAGAGCTTGGTTAACACCACCAGGCAAAGACTATAACATTGCAATCAATTGATCTTGCACCTCTTTGCCCTTGTTTCAACATTGTAATCATTTGATCCTGCACCTCCTTGCCCTTGTTGGTCTCTCTTCCCTTTGTGTCCTATTCGTACTCTCATCATTGCACCCCCAAGGCGTTTATCTCGAAGACTTCTTGGGCCTTCATCCTCATTTTTGGGTTGGAAGACTTACTCCTCTGCGTAGGATTCGAGTTAGTCCTCCATCAATTCTGCACTTCGACTCCTCTTCTGGTTCATTGGGTTCCCCTTCTGGTTCCGCCCCTGGCTCCCCCCCTGTTACCTTCACCATGTCTAGTTCAAGACTTCACACTGGTGGTAGCCCCAGCCCTAATGTTGGGAATACTACCAGTGGGACCACAACAGGAACTACCCCGGCTGCTCCCTGGGTCCCCTATATGGCAGGCCTCAGTCTTCCTGATTTTAACTAGTTGATCAATGACCCTATACGCGATGACGCTGGTTGGCCTGCTATGCCAACCAAGCTCCCTTCCAACGTCCCCAAGTTTGAAGGTCTTGCTAGAGAAGATCCTACAAACCATGTTCGATCTTTCCACATGTGGTGTTTGTCTAACTTCATTACCAATGACTCTGTTTGTCTTCGGTTGTTCCAACGTACACTTACTGGTGAAGCTTCTAAGTGGTATGTTGATCAGGCCTCCTTCTCTCATACCACCTTTGTGACTATTGCCCGGGCTTTTCTGTCTTATTTCCAGCTTCCCCTTCATTATGACACTGGTACTGAACTTTTGACTTCTTTCTGTCAATCGTTTGCAGCTCGCCTATCCGATCATGTCCAGGAATGGTGGAGAAGAAAGAGCCTATGTCGAGCCCCTACCTTCGAAGACCGTGTCTACATGGACTGGTTCCTTAGACCCCTTTTTCCTACTATTGAAAAAGATGTCGCATTGAATTTCCCTCAAACCAAAGAAGCTGCTCTCCAGATTGCGTTAAAATATGAATTGATCTACGCTCATGCCGGTTATGTTTATACCGTCTTACCTGATATCCCTAGACCCGGTGGTGCCAACGCACTAGGGGCATCTCATGCCGCTAGCGGTATCATTGGAGCTCTTTCTCATCCATATGCTCAGCCTCCCATGGGCTATGGTTTCCCTCAGGGAGGGGCCAACACCTCCAACACTTTTCGCCCTCCCAGTAGCATGCATCTAGGATATAGCATGCCTCCTCATTTTGCCCAACCTGTTTACCACAATGTTACCCAACCTCCTTATTATCTGTATCCACATCCTGGTGCTCTAGCTCCTCAAGCATTAGCACCTTCGCCTCCCTTGCCTTCTCAACCCCCGCAACAACAGCGACTGCCCCCTCAGGGGTAAGTGTATGCACAAGAGGGTGTGACTAATCCTCCTACTTCCAAAAAGAAGAGGAAAGGCACTCAAAATCAATCTGCCCCTAGTAACACTGGACCTAATCCCCAAGGTAATGCACCTAACACTACTAACCAGCAACAAGGTACTCAGCCCATGCAGGACAGGAATGTTTGCACAAATAAGCCTTGTTCTTGTTGTGGTGTTTGTGGTCATTACACCCATGATTGTACTCTTTTACCAAAGATGCGACAGATGTGGGAGACTCAAGAAGCATCACGAGGACAACAAGCCTCCCATTCCGTCCCTCCAAATGCTGCACCTAGTCAGCCGGCTGTGTTTACTAATCCTTTCCCTTAGCAAGGATTCGTGGCTACCCAACCACCTGAAGGTCAAGCGACCACTCAACCTCTTCCATCTGGTACCTCCGATTACCAGATTCTCATGATGAACTCTGACTAACCTAGTACCGTTGACCTCAACCTTCAGACTCGTTCCCGTCAGTACAACAAGCCTCCTGCTACGTCTGCCCCCGAGCCCCCTTCTTCAGGTTCTACAGAGCCTCTTTCGACAATCAATGGTCCCTTGCAGATCCCTCAGCCTAAGGCGGAGGTTCATACTAAGATCCCTAAGGGACCATTATGCCGAAATGCTGCTTCTGGAAAAGCTATCCATTCATATATTATAGTATATGATTTGGCACAATCTCCTACTGCCATCTCAACGCTAGAACTCCTCCAGTTGTGCCCTTCACAACAAAAATATCTACTATCTTCCATGGGCGCTACAGATCCTTCAGATGATCGATTGATCATTTTCGATGTTGACCGGTCAAAACATCCTCCTTTTCCTACTTCCGTTGCCTTCCAAATCCCTGTCAAGATCCGAAACGCCCACGTTTCCCGTTGTATCATTGGTGAGGGGGAATCCACCTGTGTGATGTCTACTTCAGTTTGGAAGAAACTCAGATCACCTGAGTTGGACCCTTCCACTATCACTCTCTGAGCATGGAATGGCCACTCCTCCAAGCCCATTGGCATGTTCCGCAATTGTCCTATTTCTCTTGTGGGCAAGACTGTTTGCGTTGTCATAGAAGTCATTGATGCCCCCTTAGATTACAACATTCTATTGGGTCGTAGCTACACCTATGCGATGTCTGCTGTCCCATATGTGGTTCATCGCAAGATGTCCTTTCCCCATAATGGAAAGATAGTCACCATTGACAAGTTGACATATTACGAACCGAAGTCTCAGACCTCCCCTTAGTCCATCATATCTTCGGTGGCCAATAAGCAAACCATCGAACTCTTGACTAGTGTCTCACTCAAAGTCTAAAAAGAATCCTCTTTGCTTGGTTCATTCCCTGGTCTTCCTCCTCTTGTCTCTGATCCCAGCTCATTGAATGTTTGCATGATGCAATCATCTCGGGCTTCCCTCAAGTGGCCTGCTTCGGCTAGTCAGTAGCCCTGCCCTCTACAACCTGCTCCTAGCACTTCAACTCAGCCTTATGGACCCCCTCCTCCTGGCCCTTCACTTTCAGCTGGTATCCACGAGCCTCTCTACCCTCCTGGCATAGTTCTTGCTGGCCTTAACCACCTTGGAGCCGTCCCGCATGGCCATTACCTCTCTGGTCAGATACCATTCCTAGCTCCCCCTCCTGGAGTGTTCTTGGTACCTGTGATGGCTACCTTATCCCTTCCTAACCTGACCTTGAGGATTCCCTTCTGGTACATGGATCCCCCAGCCGCTACCCCGCCTGGTCAACCCAAAACTTATCTTTCTTTGACCCTGGTTCAGCCGGTCCCCATGACTCCTCCTGTTGCTACTGTGCCTCAGCCTCCTCAACAGGGACCTTCTCCTGTTGCGACAAATTTGAGTAAAAAGGGTGAAGCTCGCAAGAAGGCATCAAAAGAAAAGGCTGCCCCGACTGACCCTGCTTCTCCTCAGCCTCCTAAGCCTTGTGCTTTGTGTGATGTTGTCGGTCATGCCACCCATACTTGTCCTGAGTTGCCTCATATCAAGCCCATGGTTAATGTTGCGTTCCCTGAGTCTATGGTCCCTGAAGCCTCTGTTTCTTCCTTGACTGCAGCCAAGAACCCTAAGAATATTCACACCAACCAACCTTGTGCTTTGTGTGATCTCCACGGCCATTATTCCCACCATTGTCCCCGCCTCACACATTACTGCGCCTCTTTGGAGGTAGTTCGAGAGTACGAGATTAAAGAAAACCAATCCGCCTCTCCTGTCCTTGCGCAATATGCTTTGGGCCAGCTTGAGGATTTACCTGCTCCCATTGACATTCCCCATCTTGATGTCGAGATGACGGAGCCCATGACCACCATCTTCTACCGATCATCATTCATGAGATCCACGGTGGAAGCTCCCTCTAAGACTTCCCCTGTTGTTTCGATCGACCTCCCTTCAACGATCACCCTGGGCTCAACATCATTAGATCCCTTATCTGCTTGTTCTTCCGTCACCCCCTGTGACAATGCACATGTGAACCTTTCTTCTCATGATGATGAGTCAGGTAGCTTCGCGGCGTCATGTGGTCCCTCTTCCTCTAGTCGCCCCATCTTCTATTGTGATGATGACATCATAGAAGCCTTGTCCACCCCTGACTTCAACTTTCCCGCCCATAAGCGGAATGTAACCATCTGTGTCTATGGCGACTTTCGCGGCCTGAGCACAAGCTGCCCACAAGATAGCTCCCACACACCACCTTCCTGATGGTGTGTGGGCAGTAGACATCCTACCCGGATCACTCCCTCTCACAGTGTTTGTTTGATTTATACTTTGCGCTTAGGTTCCTAGCATTGTTCATCATCCTCCCATTTGTTGTCTTGTGGCACCTTTCATATGGATCTCCCGTCCACACCTTATATCGGTTATGTTGATGGTGAAAATCACTACTCCTAGAATCTAGCCTCGGCAGGTTGGGCCATTTTCACCTGTTTCATTTTATTATTCTCTCGAACAGTGTATGCATTAGTACTGCCACCAATAATCAGGTCGAATATGATGCAGTGCGAGGTTTATTAGCCGATGCCCTTTCCCATCGTATCCTCCACCTTCATGTTCATTTAGATTCCCTGCTTCTTGTCATGGAATTGAATGGTGTATATAGTGTTCATAATCCTATCCTTTTTAGAAGAAATTTACGAGTGAAACTTTTGATGCGTGAATTTGAAATCATTACATTTAGTCATGTACCTAGAGCACAAAATCACTATGTATTTAGCATTGCAAACAATATTCTAGATTGGCATTTAGCACACACATTTAACACAAGACAATAACATAAAATTATCAATACGATGCATATCCATAATATGTGTCGTATAACATGTTTTAGAGTCCATCGACTATGATACATATGAAATGCCCATATCATGTTACAATAACTCAAAATTAGGGGCACCACCTGTACCTACACACTAATCACTATCTTGAGGATCCCGAGCCAATGGCTCTGCTCCTGTAGCTCGTAGATCGCGCATCCCCTGTCCGGCCATCACCATGCACCGCATGACCCCTCACGACTCTGAGGGTAGACCAATACATGGCTCTATGTACTGGTTATCTAAGTCTTGCTAGCTGTGCTCTGAAACACCAGTCATAAGCCTCTCACATCTACGACAAATGTCCTCCTGGAGGGCCGCTGCATCTTCATTTTGTGGCGCTCTTGATCCACTAGGTCCTGTAGCTCTTGATACTGCAGGCCATCCAATATACCCGGCCAGTTTTACCGGTGCTGTATCTGCATACCAAAAATCACAGAATCAGTACCATACAAAATATTCTGAAACTTTACAATTCCCATAAAATATTTGCAACTTGTCACTTACCATCGGGCCCCCATACTCGATCAGGTGGCAGTGGCAAGTTTGGGTCCCCACAATAACTCATCCCACTATAGGGATAGTCATATATGTACAATGGAATCTAATCCTAATGAGAAAATAACTTGAGTCGGAACACCTGTCCGACTGCCCCACCTCCTCCTCTGCACAGTAGTCACCCCCACCGGCATATCTTGGGCTCCCTCGGGCCCCCATCCTGGAGTTGTATGCGAGGTCGAAGTGTCGGGATCTTCTCAAATACGAGTGAGCACAACACTGTATCATATGCGCAATCATGGTTCACTTGCCGCTTGCATAACGAAAGCTGTCTTTTCAACGATGATAGCATCATCTAGGCCCACCCATAGTAGGTTCCACTCAACACACTCTCAATAAGCATCATCTTCCCTTTAGTGATGTCGTGGAGTGCCTGGTTGCCAGGGATCCGTAACACTGCTACAGCCACAACACAGGTCTCTAACCTCTCTAGATCCCCAATCAGTATCTGTGTCCCCTTGACTTGGAGACCTGGTCGACAATGGTGCTCTACAAATTCCATGATGTTCCGCCCTCATGGTAACACTGGTTGAGTATTCCCTACCATGCCAAGTGGTGGGAGACTAGTAATAAAATATATATCCTGGACCGTCAACTTGATCTAGTGCCCCTGCACTGTAAAGACCTCATGGTCCAGATCCCAATAACTAACAATACAGACCAACAAGGGCTCTCTAGCACTCATAAGAGGGTTCTCCACAAACTTCAGAACCCCAAACCTGGCCAATGCACTGCGGACACCATGATCCTCTCGGAAATCTGACCGTAATGTGTCTAGGTCTCTCTCTCGCTAGATGATTTGTAATTCTACCATATCTACACAAAACCATCATGCTTTTCAGTGTACAGAAAGGAAAGACTACATTTAACCAAAAACCCAGCTCTCAGCTAAAAAATAGTACAAAAAAATCCCTCTCTGCCAGGTTGCACTTTTAAGGAAAATTCTTGGTACAGGTTGCACTTTTCTACCCAAAACCTGCTACCCAGGTCACAGATATTGCCCCAAAAATTGTGACCCAGTCATGAAGAGGAGCAGGGGTCTGTTCCTGGTCTTTGGGCACCTAAACTGAACTTTTAATCCAATGAAATGAAAGAGTAGGGTTAGGCCTCTTACCTGCAACTGACGGACCTCAATTCCAACGGTTGGTTTGTCCACGATGATTGCCACAATATTTTTGGCCTTCTCTCCTCTTTACATTCGCCATAGCTATACTTGAAAATGAGTGAATTTGGAGGGAAAATTCTTTATTAAAAGAGAAACCCCTGATTTTTCTTTCACCTGCTACGGCCAAACCGTAGCTCAGTTTGAAAAACCGTTTGTACCATTGGAAAGCTCTCACCGAGCCCTCAAATGGGTATCTATTAGTTTTTACTGATTTGATACTTTAACAAGACACATTTTGTCTAAGGAGCGTCACTTCACCACCCCTTAAAATCGAGTTTCTTCACTTGCAACACTTGTACTTGGGGCACCACTTTGCCTCCATACTTGTCCATGCTCGTGTTGATTTTTGTCATGAGTAACCATCTTGTACTCATGTATTTATGGTCCCCACCGGACCTTTTCTGTGTGGTAGCATCATGGAGTCACCCTTGTTAGAGAATCTGAGTTGAGTCATCATCGCATCAATGGAGTCTATCCCGAGTCCCTTTGTATCCCGCTATAGTCCTCCAGCCTTCATTGCTTGGTCCCTCACTCATGTCACACATTATGGCCTTTAGTCCTACTATCCCTTATCCCCTTTAACATTGTGTTTGTTGCTTCCAGGTCCTCCATTCCCTTTATGCTCTAACAAGGAAATTCGTCCAATCGCTACTCAATACCCCCCATTTCATCATCATCCTTGGTGTCAGTCTATCAGTCGCTCTACTATTTTATCTCGTGCCTTATTTGAAGATCCCTTATTGCTTCACCTATGGTGGACCTCCTTCTATCGACATCAGATCATTCATTCCAGAAGATAGGTCTAGAGGGCAGTGTACCTTGGTTCCAGGTTCCACTCTTGTTCGGTGCCTCAGATCAGGCAAAGAGACTCCTTATTTCCCTTTGACTTGATTGTTTCTCAACTCCAGCTCCTTGCAGCATGATCGAGATCCATATACTTGATGGTTTAGTGATGCAACAGATGATACTGGTGATTCCCAGGTGTGTGTGAGATGTTTTCAGACCTCATAAGGGGGTGGCCCTTCATATAGCCCCCCACATGCCCAGATGACCTCTTCATTACAACCTTCAATGCAACTCCATAGATTTGATGATGTCGGCCTTAGCTGCTTGCAGCGCCTTTTAGTTTGCATATATCAATCAGATTTTCAGAGCCCTTTCCTGTTTACAAGGGCACTTTGGTTGTACTCATATCTCATGTACTCAGATATTATTGTATAAGTCTTGGCTGTTATCTTAGGCACAATATGTATATGGGATTCATTATCATGTTTTTATCTGGTTCATGTTTATGCCAGCATGTACTATATAGTTCAATCCCTTGTTTACTGGACACATTATTCTTTGTACTTTGTCTCGGTGGGCATAGGTATGCCTCCCCTGTCGCCTATAACATAGGTACTCAGTCATAAAAGAGACTTGTCGCACCTGTAAGTCTCGCCTCCTCAGGGTCTAGTCCTCTAGCTCTTTGGTCTACCTTATATTTCTCTCTCTTTGACTTCCCCTTTGGTGTCTAGTGACTGAGTTCTTACAACGTACTTCGGTCATATGATTAGCTCCTAACACTTGCACGCTGGGGGGAAATCTGTTACACCATTTTTTGGTCATCTAACATGTTACTATTAGATGGACCAGAGTACACCATGTAAGACCAATTTTACTCTAAGTAAAATTGCTTTCACTATGAAAAATGACTTAGTAAACCACATTTATTAAGTTGTTTATGGTCTAAACAGGAAACCCCATGAGGAAATATTAAATAAATCCATAATTTTTTGATTTTCCTCAAGGAATAATTAGTTAAACAACAGTTTAATTAATATTCCTAGTCATATTTAACCTAAAACAGGAAAATTAATTAGATAAATCATTATTTATCTTATTATTTTATAGGAATAATTATTTAAACCTTATTTAAATAATATTCTTTGTTAAATTTGACTAAATAATTTATAAATAATTATTTATTTAATTATTACTAAGCCACATCCTTAAAATAATAAATAAATCATTTATTTATTTATTATTTACAAATAAATGGATTTGACCAAAGTCAAATTCTTTTTCCCTCCAACAAATATAATAAAATATTCCATAAAAGTTGGATCTTGATTTGGTTAATAATATTTTAATTATGCACCAATATCTAGACTAACTCAATATTTTGTTATAAATAGAAGGGTTTTTCCATTCACTCACTACCTTTTGTTGCCTAAAGATCAATCTGGATCAATACTTTTGGTCTGATTTTGATCCACCATCATTGTCATATTTTGCTACCATTTTTCTTGTGAGCTCACTTTGAGTTTCATTTTTGTATGGGTTTTCTACACCATCAAGGGAGAGGGATTTTAGATCTGAAGTGCTGAGGACTTACAAGAACCCATCCCATTGAGGGGGACTGGTAACATCTTTCTATGTTCCCTTCCCAAGTGTCAAAAAATGCAGAAATTCTTTAAAAGAATCTTGTCTTGTCTATTGGATGCATAGAACAACTCTTGCTTTTATTTACTGCTTAATGTCTTTTAATGCATAGATCTATATTTTGTAACATTTATCTTGGTCAACTAATTGCAGATCTAAAGATATTGGCAACCATCTTTGTTGTTAGGGCTATTTGTTATATATAGTTAAAGTGAGCCTTTTTTGTATGCTTGCAATTAAGATTCATATTAACAATAATAGTCGTTATGCATCTATAAATAGACATGTAATCTATAAATCAAACTTGCACATACATCTATATATATACATGCATCTATAAATAGAATTTTCTCATGCATCTATAAATAGACGTCCACCTAAAAATAGCCTATATGGGCCCCACCTAGTGTAGGTGCTTAACTTTCACTAGGTGAATTTTGAGATAGCTAAGTGAATTTTGAGTTAAGAGGTTGGTTGGTGGGACATGCAGGTTGACTTGAGTTGTAACAGAGTTGGAAGTGCAGTGGTGCATTAGTTAATGCAAGTTGTAAAGTAGTTTAACTCATTTTTTCTAGTTGTAACTGAAGATAAACTAGTGAGACATCAATGAATTAATTATTAATTAATTCAAAATTAGTGGTCTCACATGCAACTGAAGATTTAATACTGTTAACTACATGCATGCTAGATCCAGTGGAGACCCAATTGAGATGTAGGTGAAAGGGGCAGTTTGACTATTAGTTGTGACATTAGTGGGTGCACTCATGCAACCGCACACACATTGGATGTGCCTATGAGTATTGCGCAGTCAAGGCAGGAAATGATTGATTCATTCAGGGTTTCTTGATCATCAGGGATTGCGCAATGGAGGCAGGTTGTTTGAAGGCAATAAATTGGCACATGAATTTGCCAATTTTTGTATGACAGTGTGAGATGATTGTATATTGTACTGAGAGCTCTTGGATTAAATTTTTGTATGATATTGTTTCATGATCCATGATATATAAAAAATATATGATAGTGGGGTTTTTAGCTTTATGATTTCTCGGTAAAAACATCTGTGTTATATGTGATTGATCTTTCTTCTTGATATTGCAATTGGCGATCGTGTTTTAAATTTCGCAAGAATTTTTGTAGAATAAATTCTATATTTAACAATGACATATAATTTTTAGATCAGGAGAATCCATGCAATACATAATTTGTATTAAAATTTCTACATGGTATCGGAGCCGTGTTATAATTTTTCTACATGGTATGAGAGTAGGATATATTTGTGTGCACGATTTTGCAGAGAATATCTGAAATTTTCTATACAAAATTTTTAGAAAAAATAGTATATTTTGTTTCCTTGTGAAAAAATACCCAAATTGAAAAAAAAAATCGGTTGAATCGGAGCTCGGATGAGGGAGATATCATCGATTTAAAATAAGCTCTTTTATTAGAAAATTTTGCGACGACGGGACAATCACAATGTGCATGAGCGAAGAACCTACATGCACTGAGGTACAAGATGCATGAAAATATTTGAGGAGAAAAGCAGAGGTTAGTGACTTGGTGGTTGAGGGGGAGCCTCTCAACATGCAGCGTGAGAAGCAGTCTCAAAAGGTTGTGGAGCAGCCATAACTGGAGATGTAGAAGAATCTCTAGATATTTGATGTAGATGCGATTTGTATAGAGCTTCCTACCACTGGGAAATGTGAGAAAGCCATGCAATTGACCCTTAAGAGGAAGCTAGATTTGCATGCAGGTAAGAGTGAACCTCAAGACGTGGAGCAGCCACATGCGGAGGAACATGGAGTGGGAGCAACCACTCATGCAGAGAAATTCCGAGCCAGATGGGCAGAGGGGGTGCATGCAGCTATACCACTAGGTGAGAGGTGGGGCGATATGGATGAATAGTACAAAGAAGAAATTTATGGGCAAGACTCATTGAGATGGTGTAGATCTCATGAATCAAACCTGGCTACGAGGAGCCCACAGAGCAGCAGTAGCAGGATCAGTTGGATTGATGTAGTTAGATGTCGTGAGGACATGAAATCAAAGTGACAGTGTCGGATACTAGAGCGTAGATCAGATTTGGCAGCAAGTGCATAGTGCATGGATGCATGTGTCAGCAACGCAGTGGTTCCTGAAGACATGTGCAGTAGCTAAGTAGAAGTCAGAATACTTTGATGATAGATGAATTATACTGATTCAATTGTTTGGAGGCTATTCAGTTTCGGAAGTGTTGCATGCAAAGGTTGCATGTGCCAGAAACACTAGAGAAGTGTTTCATGCAAAGGTTTCATGGTGCATGCATGGAGTTTAATGTCACATGCATGGAGTTGCATGTCGCATGCAAAGACATTCCTTTCTTATTGAGAGGGAGTGTTGAAGTTTGCAACAAGAAACAGTGAAATTGGCATCCGAAACATCCTTGATCCCAGTGAAAATTAAGCACCTACACTAGGTGGGTCCCACAGAGGCTATTTTTAGGTGGATGTCTATTTATAGATGCATGAGAAAATTCTATTTATATATGCATGTCTATATATAGATGTATGTGAAAGCTCTATTTATAGATGCATGTCGACTATTATTATCCCTTAATATTGGTTGGACAATAAACTGTAATCTTTTCTCAATGTGGACTAGGAAATAGTTATCTGAAGTGGAAAATTAGTTAGCTAAGTGAATTTCGAGTTAAAAGGTTGGTTGGTGGGACATGCAAGTTGAATTTAGTTGAAACAAAGTGATTCTAGTTGTAATAGAGTTGGAAGTGCAGTGGTGCATTAGTTAATGCAGGTTGTAAAGTAGTTTAACTCAGTTAAGTGAGTTAAAATAAATTGTTCTAGTTGTAAATGAAGATACACTAGTGAGAGATCGGTGAATTAATTATTAATTAACTCACAATCAATGGTCTCACATGCAACTAAGGATTTACTACTGTTAACGACATGCATGTCAGATCCAATAGAGACCCAGTTGAGATGTAGGTGAAAGGGGCAGTTTGATTATCAGTTGTGACATTAGTGGGTGCACTCATGCAACCACACACAAATTAGATATGCCTATGAGTATTGTGTAGTCAAAGCAGGCAAGGATTAATTCATTTAGGGGTTCTTGACCATTAGGGATTGCGCAGTGGAGGCAGGTTGTCTGGAGGTAGTAAATTGGCACATGAATTTGCCAATTTTTTTATGACAATGTGAGACGATTGTATATTGTACTGAGAGCTCTTGGATTATATTTTTGTATGATATTGTTTCATGATCCATGATATATACATAATATATGATAGTGGGATTTTTAGCTTTATGATTTCCTGGTAAAAACATCTGTGTTATGTGTGATTGATCTTTCTTCTTGATATTGCAATTGGCGTTCGTGTTTTAAATTCCGCAAGAATTTTTGTAGAAGAGATTCTATATTTAATAGTGGCATATAATTGTTAGATTAGGAGAATCCATGCAATACATAATTTGTATTAAAACAATGTATTTCATGCATATATAAGATACCATGTATATAGTGTATTGCATGCATATATAAGATATCATGTAGTGGCATATAATTGTTAGATCAGGAGAATCCAATATATACATGCATATTGTATAATTTATACATGGTATCAGAGTTGTGTTTTGTTAATTTTCTACGTGGTATTAGAGTTGTGTTATAAAATTAAGCTGAAAATGATTTTTTAGCTTTATGCTTTCCGGGTAAAAACATCTGTGTCATGTGTGATTGATCTTTTTTCTTGATATTGCAATTGGTGATTGTTGGGCCGTGAATACGACCACTTTTTAACACTTATTTCATCCATTTTTACTCTTCTTTATCATATCATTTATTATAATTTATCATATAAATCCATTTTATAATTATTTATGCTCTTATGGATGAATATTATTTCTTCTCCTTTATTTTTAATAAATTGTTGATTATTATGCATAATTTTATCAATGATGGTCTATTAATATATTTTGTAATATCACTCACCATTTTAGCCTCCAAGATATTTTCCAGATTGTAGATTTGATCTCCAAATCATCATCAAATATTCCAACTCAGAAATTCGCTGGAATAAGAAGTGACAGTTTTGTGGTTGAGATTCTGGGCAAATGAAGAAGAATCTGGAAAATCTAGAACATGGGTTTTGTCCCAAACGGGCCCAATTAACTTAGGAAAGAACGGTTTGCCCAAATTCGGCCTTTATTGAGAGAAACACAGGGTTCTTTGAGAATGATTTTCTCAGATTTGTTGTTGCGGCCGTCCTCCAAATCTCAGTTGCGAAGCCAAATTCGCCTTGCTCTTGTTGAAAGATTGTTGGAAATATATTTTCTGGTTGATCAAGTTGTTGGGAACAATCCAATATTGTTATGGGAGATCATATTTGCTATTTAATTTCTCCTCCTTCTGATTATAAAAGGAGAGCATGTATTGTGTATTGGAGAACAATCCGTCGTTGTATTTCTATTCTTTTATTTCTGTTGTGTGATAATTGCATTTAGATTCATTACGATTATAGAGTTATTTGATTGTCGTTGGATTGAATTCGGATTTGATGTATACGTTAATGAATTACACTGCTATTTTACTTTAGCAAGGATCATATTTCCTATCTTATTCATCTTGCTATCTTTTATAAAGCGTTGCTGTTCCATTGATTTATGATTCATTCCAATGAATTGTTTCATAGTGTTGGCCATCGACGGGGTTAAAGTATTAAGAGGATTTGTTGCTTAAATTGCATTAAGTTTATGTTTGCTGTTCCATTTCTGTTTATTGTTCATTTCTAATTCATTAGTTTCCGATTGCACAAAGATTGTTTATTTACATTATTACAGTTTGCTGTCCATTTACATTGCTGTTCATTTTTGTTAATTAATTGTAAAGAGTTTGGTTTTAAAGAGTTTTCCTAGTTTACTTTCAATAGCAGCTTTAGTTCAATTTTGATTTCATTTCGATTGCTTTAAAGCAGGACTGTCAACTGTAGAGAACACTGGTTATTGATTCCAAGTTCCCAAATTGATTGTCTTGTTCCAGTTTGATTTCAATTGCATCAATTTATAGAGAAATGAGTTATTGCTACTGTATCCTCGATTGATGTTTGCTGAGTGAATAGTTGGATTTTAGAGCATTTGAGTTTATGTTGTTGTAGTTAGATTTCTTTTTCAAGCATCCATTTACTTTTGCATTTGAAACGTTGTACTACATCTTGCAAAGCATTACTCTTAGATTGAATTGCTGCCTCAGACAGAGTACACTCTTGAAATAAAAAGTCGCTCTCAGATTGATAATTAATGTGAGATAAATAGGTGTTAAAAATACACCTTTTATGCACTCAACATTTTGGCACCCTTGCCGGGGAGAGTGTATGCCATTTAGAAAGAGTGATGCATGTTTAATTTTTTCTACTTGGGAAGAATTGGGTATTAAAGACGGAAGGTAAGAACTTGCGCACCGAGCAAGAAACACACTTGTTCACTGGCCCGCTTCACAACAGAATTGAGTGAAAGATTAAGGTAGGAATGAATGCTTGCGTTTTCTTGAATTTTAGAGGTAGAATTTTTGAAAAGAATCTTGTAATTCCACTCAAGTGGTGATGTAAGCACCACCCATTTCACTAACCAATTGACAGGAAAATTTGAAGGAGGATCCTCAAAGAAACACCTAAAGAAAATCTTTTATTATGGTAAGAAATAGCTCATATTGCAACTTTTGAGTTCCCTATCAAATATCTAGGAGGAGTGACACAAATGCACATAATTCCCCCATTGTCTCTACCAATTTTTCATGGTTTGACAAATGAAGATCCAGATACATTCTTGTTTGAGTTTGAAATAATTTATAGAGGATATGATTATTGTACTAATGATCAAAGGTTGAAAGTGTTTCCTCTTACTCTAAAAGGAGCAGCTCTCCGATGGTTCGTGAGCCTAAGTGGGAACTGCATCCAAACATGGGAGGACATGAAGAACATATTCTTAAAGAAGTACCAACACTACTGCAAATCCAATGAAGATATTTTTTGGTATGATACAAGGGGTAGATGAAAGCTTGGAGGACTATGTGGAGCGATTTCGATACAACCTTCAAAAATCAAAACATAAGCATTTGGAAAAAGAGATCTTGAAAATACTACTTCTTAAAAGAATCAAAGATGAATTTTTAGAACTCTTAAATCTGATAGGAAAAGGTGATGTTTTTCAGTTATCATATGATGATGTTTGTGAATTGTGCATAAGGTATTCAAGAGGAATTTCTAAGGCTGGTAAGAATTCTAGAGAAGTTTCTTCTTTCTTTTCTAAATTTACTACAATAACAAGAGACATAAGAGCTGAAATCAATGTTTTATTTGAAAAGTTTAAAGTTGATTTTATTAGCTCTCTAAATTCACAATTGAATGTTTTGCAGGTTCAGAGAAATCAAGAATTTGATGAAGTGTTTTGTCCTCATTACCAAAAGGAGTATCCCATAGATAGTTGTTCTTCCTTATCTAATTTGGAAGTGGCATATCAAAGAGATGGGGAAACTGCAACAAGGTCAACATGTATGGTTCAAAACAATTCCTCTCCATTCTCTTACTTGCATAATCCATTATGGAATACTCACATGTTAGAGCAGCCATGCCAATCTCAATATAACCACCACCAATCTTGTCTACAAGCATGGCATGGTTCACCTTATGATTTCATGACTACTCCCCCTCATCTTCTAGCACAAACACATCTTCCATCTCTTCCACAACACCTTGCTTTCCTATTAAAATCATCCACTCAACACAATCAACTACAACATCAAGAGGCTCCATTCCCTACACAATATCCTGCTCAACTCATTCCACACTCTCACCATAATAAACCAGTACAACATGCTCACAGTGTTGAATTGCAAAATTCACCCACCCTTCCCACCCATTCTATCTCACATGCACCATTGGAGAAAACTTACACTGAGACTCAGAATGTATCAAATCCAAAAATTGTAGAAGTTATGAAAGAAAATGAGGTTTCTTCTAGTTTGCACCAACAAACCATTTTAAAAGCTCAATAACTTCATGATACGATGGCTATGGAAAATCAAGGAAGTAAAGGATATACTGAAGATTGGTTTCACTCCATCATTTGTTTGCAACATCACTCCATACTTCAACAATTCCTGGCACCATTTTTTCAAGGGAAGTTGGCTTCTCATACCCTAATTTTTATTAACATGCATTTTTCAAATTTGGGTATGTACATACTAGAGGCCTTATTTCTAAAATAGTTCCACTGGAAATATTCTTATACATAAACATATTCGATTCTCAAAGAAGAGTAGGATAGTAGAGAAAATGAAATAAATAAGGAAATAAAACAAACACATTTTTTATTTTTGTAAAAATAGTTGTTTCTTGGTTGCAACACGCTGTGAAATCAACATTGATGATAAATATTCTAATTTATTTGTGTATGTAGATGAATTATATTGAAGATAAAAATTCTACAAACACTTATATTCATTTTTATCATCAATATGGAAAAATTGCTTGAATATCATTTTTTTGGCTTGCAGACTTGATGAAATTTCTGAAAACAAAGTTGGGACAGTCATGTTTTGGGGGACCAAAAGTGAATATTTTTAAAAATTGTTTCTATCATAATTAGCCCTTGATGTCTAATTTCTAATCCAATTTGAATCACTCAATTTGGATTTGAAACGAAAAAGTTAGAACCAAAACATTGACAGGGTGTCAAGTAGGCAGCTCAAGAACAGAGTTGGGACAGTCAATTTTTGGAGGCCTAAATGAATATATTTTTAAAAAATGTTTCTATGGGAGATTACTCTATGAATCTAGTTTACAAATCAATTTTAATCACTCAATTTTGATATCTTATGAGGAATTTATGATCAAAATACTGACTGCCTATCATAAATCAGCACTCTTGAAACTCTGTTTTCTCGGCTGTTCCCTAGCATATTTGACCCATCAATTCTTCTTGTCTTCAAAACCTGTTTCTATTGGAGATCAATAAATGAATATTATTTAATCTCCAATTTGAATCAGTTCAATCCGCCATTAAACGAATAATTTATGCTTAAAATACCAACTGTTGGTCTGAGCAGGAAAATCGAAAATGACTCTATTATGCAGGTTGTTCTAAGCAAATTTAACATACTATTACATGGAATTTTTAAAACCTGTTTCTATTGGAGATAAAAATTTGAATTATCTCTCATTTGGATTTGGAATCACTCGAATCAGAGGAAAAGAAAAGAAGGTATGATTAAAACACTGCTGGTAAGTATAGTCGACCACTGCTCTTCCGCAGGTGACAAATAAAATTTGTTTTTCCGTATATTTGTTCTACAGAGTAACTAGTTTTTAGTTTTTTTGCATAATTATTGGATTAGGGGAGCTGTGCACCTCTCTTTCTCCATGATTTAATGTTTTATTGCAAGTAGACACTCATTTTTTTGCAGGTCTTAAGAGAACAAAGAAGGTCAATTTATGGATGAGTGATTCTTGAGAGAAATTTTATTGAAACAAGGGCATTTCATCCAGTTCATTACGTAACAGATTCATAACAAAGATTCATGCCACTACTGCCAAATTTTTTTTCAAAAAGATCATTTTTTTTCATTAACAGATTGATATTCCCTTAGGAAATAACATCATAGATGTTGTAACTTAATAAGGTGTTGTTTCTTTTCTGATTTCTTTTATGTTTTTGTGTTTTTAGGTGTTGATCCTTCCAAATTGTAGTTTCCGCTCCATTTGAAATTAAACAATAAGGACCCCACCATGCAAGTTTCAGTCGCAGAAGGAAATTCTTCGGTAGCACCAATTTTGTAAAATATTACTTTTTCTTGAAACCTGTACATAAATTTTCATTTCTATTTGATTAGATTTTCTTGACAATGGATTGCACATTAGCTTTGTTATTTCTTCTATTTTTTCCTTTGCTGTTCCCTACAACATCTTTGCGTGCTTATATCTATTTTTTGTTCCTCTTAAAGAACAGTTGTTGTTCCTCTCAAGGAACAACAACCATTCCTTTTAAGAAATAGTGCGTTTGTGTGTTTATTTTTGTTGTTCCTTCCAAAAGGAATAACATTTTCGCTGATTAGTTTTGTTGTTCCTTTTAAAAAGAACATCATTTTTGCTGCATGTTTTTGTCGTTCCTTTCAAAAGGAACAACAGTTTTGTTGTTCCTTTCAAAAGGAACAACACCGCTCATTTTGCTGTTACTTTTAAAATGAACAATAGTTTTGCTGTTCCTTTCAAAAGGAACAACACCAACTTTTCTTGTTGTTCCTTTCCAAAGGAACAACATTTTCGCAGATTGTTTTTGCTGTCCCTTTTCAAAGGAACAACACTTTTTGAGTGCATTTTTCTTGTTTGTGAACAACTTTTTGAGGATTTTTTTTGAATTTTTCATAACTTTTTGAAAGACAAACATACAATTTATGGAAGGATACACAATCATACAAATTAAAGCTTACTGTAATCAGAAAATCAAAAGAAATCGTCACTTTTAGTAAGTTTTTTAGTAATGATAAGAAAAAGGAAAAAGAGACATAATCAATAAGATGATCTTGTTGTCTTACTACCACTAAATTCATATGATCGATTATATTTATCATATTGGTTCTTTCCCATATTTTATAACTTTCTTTGATTTTTACTTATGGAGTAGGAACAAGGGCATATTCTTTTCTATTGCGCTGTTTAGACTTCTTCCACCATCCCTACTCTTAAGGAGTACTAAGCCATCCTTTATGAATAAATAGGAAAGTGCTATATGAAAAGAAAAAAATTTACATATTTCATTAATAATTTTATAATTTGGCAGATGGAGGATAGGGGGTCTCATCAAGAGCCGGCCTACCATATTCATAAGGAAGCAAGTGAAGTGGCATTCCCATCATGGCCACAAAACTAGGGATATGGTCCAATGGACAATTGAAAAAATTAAGAAGTCCTTGGAACAGGAGGTCTCATCACGAGCCGAATTACCCACTTTTCACTTCTTCCCAGTGAATGGCATTGTGATTTATCTGGTCACCAAGCTAGCACAATGGCCTCCGTTATGACAATTAACAAGCACTTCCTCAGCATAAATAAAGGACAATGGTTCCTAGGGTGAGAGAGCAACTCTGTCAAGGTTATGGACACCTGTGGGCAACAGAGATCTGCTGATGGTATTGGAGTCACATTTATACACATCAATAGTAATATTAAACCCTTTTTCCTATATCTCTATTTAAATATCAGATGAAAGTATGAATCCTTAACCTTTGATTTTTGAACCTATTATACATGAAAATCATCATAAATCAATCACATTAGTTTAAGTGGGTAATAAACGCATTTGTACTTATGTTTATCTTAAGTTGTCCCTTCTCCTTATCCTTGAATCATTACAAAACATTTCTATATCTGTTTACGATTTATCACATGCATGGATTTCAGTAAATGCTTTAATTTCATTGATTGTATCATAAGTATGTATGCATTTCCATGCTATACAATTGCTGTGCAATACGCTGCTTTTCTATTTTGCTGATTTGCCACAATATTGATACTGCATTTTTACAAAAAATTATTTATTTATTTATTTATTTTTATGTTTGAACGTTTTTGCATGCATCTTATCTGTTTCCATTCCAAACTGAAACTGTGGATTCTAGAAAATTGCATACAGAATTGTGATTTGTTTACAGGAGAACAACAAGTATGGAGGAAAATTATATTCACAGCACGACCACACTATTGCAATTAATAGAAAAGGCTCATGAACATGCACAATTCTTCAGACATGATGTGCTTACATGGCTTCCACCGTTTGTATCACTTTCAGTATCCGCTCAGCCTACATCAACTTCAACAAAGGCCAGTCCCTACATGTCATTACACATTTTTTGGAGGTAACACTTGAGGTAAAATAACATAATTTTCTAATTTATTATGAATTTAGGAGAATTTCATGAACATCCATTGAACATTATTTATCATCATTCATTCCACATCTTTACCACTTCCCATTTTTTCTAGACACATCTTATCTTTCAATTTGGGGGAGTGTTGATTTCCTTCATTTCTTTCTTGTGACCATGTCAGTAATATTATTTATCATCCATGGATATTCTTATTCATTCTCAACACCTCCCTTATTCCATGTTGTTTTATAACAAGCATCGATTTCAACAAATTGTAGCAACCACCTCTCTTTGTTTTCTAGCATTGCATGAAGACATGCTAATTATTCAGTTTGGGGGGAGAATTGCTACACATGATAGATGTTTTCTACTCTCTTTCTCGTTTAAGGCATACAATTTCATTTTTATACAGTGCAGAAATTGATTTGCATATATCTTTAAAGCTATGAACTGAATTCTTGTGATTTCTGGATAACAAAGAGGTATCATTAAAATACACAAACCCAGATAATTTCACGCTAAATTAGTTCATAAAATTTCGAAAATTATGCACTATCACCTACAGCCATTTTGTTTATATCTCATGATCCGTGCATCAAAACGATCTGATTTTTGAGAAAATGGTTAATGAAGTTTGCTGTTACTTATGTCACATTTTTCTGCAACTTCATATACATATAGTTGAATGTCAACTGTAAAAATTGTTATGCCTTTATCAAGATTGCTAAAATTGAATTTTCATTATTTGAGGAAAAATTCATTTGTTCCATCCATTTCATGAGTTGGGATGAACAATTTTCTTTGCTTGGTTAACACATGAGTTTTGTCTTTGGGTTGCATGAGAACATGCAATATATTCAGTTCTGGGTTGCATGAGGACATGCAATATATTCAGTTTGGGGGTATGTTGGGCCGTGAATACGACCACTTTTTAACACTTATTTCATCCATTTTTACTCTTCTTTATCATATCATTTATTATAATTTATCATATAAATCCATTTTATAATGATTTATGCTCTTATGGATGAATATTATTTCTTTTCCTTTATTTTTAATAAATTGATGATTATTATGCATAATTTTATCAATGATGGTTTATTAATATATTTTGTAATATCACTCACCATTTTAACCTCCAAGATATTTGCTAGATTGCAGATTTGATCTCCAAATCATCATCAAATATTCCAACTCAGAAATTCGATGAAATAAAAAGTGACAGTTTTGCGGTTGAGATTATGGGCAAACGAAGAAGAATCTGGAAAATCCGAAACATGCGTTTTGTCCAAAACGGGCCCAATTAAATTTAGCAAAGAATGGTTTGCCCAAATTCTGCCTGTATTGAGAGAAACACAGGGTTATTTGAGCACGATTTTCTCCGATTTGTTGTTGCAGCCGTCCTCCAAATCTCAGCTGCAAAGCCAAATTCGCCTTGCTCTTGTTGAAAGATTATTGGAAATATATTCTTTGGTTGATCAAGTTGTTGGGAACAATCCAATATTTTTATGGGAGATCATATTTTCTATTTAATTTCTCCTCCTTCTGATTATAAAAGGAGAGCATGTATTGTGTATTGGAGAACAATGGATGATTATTGAATTCCCTTTGTAACACTGTAATTCTTTGACTCTTGTGAGCAAAGAGCAACTGATGTAAAAGCTATTCATGTTTGATTAATACAAAGAGGCGTTCTCGTTCCATTTCTCAAGCTCTGCAGTAGCCCAGCGACGCTTTCACTGGCGGTTGAGGGCCCAACCCTGGTGGAGTGATCCGCTGTTTGTATTTCTATTCTTTTATTTCTGTTGTGTGATAATTGCATTTAGATTCATTACGATTATAGAGTTATTTGATTTTCGTTGGATTGAATTCGGATTTGATATATACGTTAATGAATTGCACTGCTATTTTACTTTAGTAAGGATCGTATTTCCTATCTTATTCATCTTGCTATCTTTTGTAAAGCATTGTTGTTCCATTGATTTATGATTCATTCCAATGAACTGTTTCATAGTGTTGGCTGTTGACGGGGTTAAAGTATTAAGAGGATTCGTTGCTTAAATTGCATTAAGTTTATGTTTGCTGTTCAATTAACATTTGCTGTTCCATTTCTGTTTATTGTTCATTTATAATTCATTAGTTTCAGATTGCAGAAAGATTATTTATTTACATTATTACAGTTTGCTGTCCATTTACATTGCTGTTCATTTTTGTTGATTAATTGCAAAGAGTTTGGTTTTAAAGAGTTTTTCTAGTTTACTTTCAATAGCAGCTTTAGTTCAATTTCTATTTCATTTCGATTGCTTTAAAGCAGGACTGTCAACTATAGAGAACACTGGTTATTGCTTCCAAGTTCCCAAATTGATTGTCTTGTTCCAGTTTGATTTCAATTGCATCAATTTCTAGCGAAATGAGTTATTGCTACTGTATCCTCGATTGATGTTTGTTGAGTGAATAGTTGGATTTCAGAGCATTTGAGTTTATGTTGTTGTAGTTAGATTTATTTTTCAAGCATCCGTTTACTTTTGCATTTGAAATACTGTACTACATCTTGCAAACCATTACTCTTAGATTCAATTGCTGCCTCAAACAGAGTACACCCTTGAAATAAAAATTCGCTCCCGGATTGATAATTAATGTGAGATAAATAGGTGTTAAAAATATACCTTTTATGCACTCAATAGTGATCGTGTTTTAAATTTCGCAAGAATTTTTGTAAAAGAGATTCTGTATTTAACAGTGACATATAATTGTTAGATTAGGAGAATCCAGGTAATACATAATTTTTATTAAAATTTCTACATGGTATCGAAGCACGGAGGATTGCAATTTTCAAGCAGGAGCTGATTTTGTTGGTGGAAAGAATTTGAATTTGCAAAAATATTTTCTTAGTGCTACAGTTGAGTAAACATCGAAATGGATTTTAATGGCTTGCCGTTAGAGTATGCACTTGAGGGTAGCTCTAACTGCAATTCTTGGAAGGACAGGATGGAGGCAGTGTTCGAAGATAATGGCTTGAAAGAATTCATTAACAAATATGTTCCTAAGCCTACTTCGACAGATGCTGCATTACTTGATGCATGGAAAAAGAAAGTAGCAAGGGTGAGGAGGATTTTGCTGGAAGGTGTACGAGACCACATTGTCTCAAGCCTTCATGGGAAGGCCACACCATATGCTATGTGGAAGGCTTTGACAGATCTATTCCAAATTAGCAACGACCATAGGAAATTGGTGCTGAAAGATAAACTCAGGAAGATCAAGATGGAAAAGAACGACACTATTCTGGTATACTTGAGAAAGTTTGTCTAATGTAGGGATGAGCTTGGAGTGTAGGAATAAATCTTGCTGATGATGATTTGGTGAGATTGGCTCTCTTGGGACTTCCTAAGAGTTGGCACAGTTATGAAGACTCTGTCAACAGACGGGAAAAACTGTCAGATTGGGAATGACTGTGGTCGGATCTAGTGCAGGAGGAATTCAGGCAGAACACTAGAGATGGATCTTCATCAAAGCATGATGATGAAGAGGATTGTGCTTTGGCTGCCAAGGTGAAGAAGGGGAAGGGGAAGAAATTCCATTCTAAATCTGAGGCCGGTGAAGATGGCAAGGAGCACAACATGTCCAAAGTGAAGTGTTTTCACTTTCACGAGCATGGACATATTTCCACAAATTTTCCACATAAGAAGAAGAACAAGATGGTTACTGGAGATGCAGTTGGTAAGGCTCTTGCCTCATAATTTGAGCTTGACTTCTCATTGATCGCATGGATGGTGTCAAGTGCATTTGGATTGGGGTGGTACTTGGATAATGGTGCTTCCTTTTACATGACGAGAGATAAGAAACTTTTTAGTGACTTGGAAGAGAAAGATCTCTAGATGCATATTGAGTTGGGCAATGATGGACGATACAGTGCGAGTTTACCTTTCAGAGGGCGTCAAGTAAACTCTTTCATTTAAAATATTTTATGCATGTTCCAGGTTTGAAGAAAAATTTAGTCTCAGTCGCAATGTTAGAGGATAGAGGCTATGATGTTGTCTTTAGTGAAGGAAAAGTTTTCCCGTGACAAAAACCAACAAGGCAAGCCAAGAAGGTTGGGATTCGAGTTAAGAATATCTATAGAATTGAAGTAGATGGGATTTATACAGAGCTTCCTACTGTTGGGAAGTGTGATAAAGCCATGCAATTGACCCTTGAGAGGGAGCTGGATTTGCATGCAGGTAAGACTGAACCTCAAGATGTGGAGCAGCCACAAGATGAGGATCATGGAGTGGGAGAAACCAATCATGCATCGAAATTTCGTGCCATATGGGTAGAGGGAGTGTATGTAGCTATACCACCAGGTGAGAGGTGAGGCGACATGCATGAGTAATCCCAAGAAGAAATTTCTGGGCAGGATTCATTAAGATGGTGTGGATCTCATGAATCGAAACTGGCTACAAGGAGCTCACAATATAGCAGTAGCAGGATCAGTTGGATTGATGCAGTCAGATGTCATGAGGACATGAAATAAAGGTGACAGTGTCGAATACTGAAGTGCAGATTAGAGTTGACAGAAAGTGTAGAGTGCATGGATGCGGAGGTCAACAACACAGTGGATCTAGAAGACATGTGCAATTGGTAACAACAGAAGTCAGAAGACTTTGATGATAGATGCATTATGCTGATTTAGTTGTTTGGAGGCTGTTTAGTTTCGGAAGTGTTTCATGCAAGTGTTGCATGTGCGAGAAACACTAGAAAAGTGTTGCATACAAGAGTTGCAGGGCACATTCATGGAGTTGCATGGTGCATGCAAAGACATTTCTTTCTTGTTGAGAGGGAGTGTTGAAAATTGAAACAAGAAACAATGAAATTGGCATCCGGAAACAACATCCTTGATCCTAATGAAAATTAAGCACCTACACTAGGTGGGGCCCACACAGACTATTTTTAGGTGGAGGTCTATTTATAGATGCATGAGAAAATTCTATTTATAGATGATTTCTATTTATTGATGGTGAGAAAAATCTATTTATAGATGATGTTCTAATTATAGATGTATGTGGGAGTTCTATTTATAGATCGCATGTCTATTTATAGATGAATGTCGGCTATTATTATCCCTTAATAATAGTTGGAAAATAAATATTAATTTATTCTCATGGAGCAATTGGAATTAGTTAAATGAAGTGGAAAATCAGTTACCTATAGGAAACTCGAGTTCAAAGGTTGGTTGGTGGGACGTGCAAGTGGACTTAGTTGTAACTGAGTGATTTGAAGTTGTAACAGAGTTAGATGTGTAGTTATGTGAGTTGTAAAGTAGTTTAACTCAGTTAAGTGAGTTAAAATCAGTTGCGCTAGTTGTAACTAAAGATACACTAGTGAGATATCAATGAATTAATTATTAATTAATTCACAACTAGTGGTCTCACATGCAACTGAAGATTTACTACTATTAACTACATGCATGTCAGATCTAGTGGAGACCCAATTGAGATGTAGGTGAAAGGGACAGATTGACTATCAGTTGTAACAATAGTGGGTGCACTCATGAAACCCCACACACATTGGATGTGCCTATGAGTATTGCGTAGTCAAGGTAGGCAAGATTGATTCATTGAGAGGTTCTTTACCATCAGGGATTGCGCAGTGGTGGTAGGCTGTCTGGAGGCATAAAATTGGCTAAGGAACTTGCCAAATTTTTGTATGATAGTGTGAGATGAGAGCTCTTGGATTAGAGTTTTGTATGAGATTGTTTCATGATCCATGATATATACATAATATATGATAGTGGGGTTTTTAGCTTTATTCTTTCCTGGTAAAAGCATCTGTGTTATGTGTGATTGATCTTTCTTCTTGATATTGCAATTGACAATTGTGTTTTAAATTCCACAAAAATTTTTGTAGAAGAAATTATGTATTTAATAGTGGCATATAATTTTTATATCAGGAGAATCCAGGACATACATAATTTGTATTAAAATTTCTACATTTCCCTCGACGCTCCTATTGAATAATGGCTTCAATTCAATCAATCTCTTGCATGACTTGCTTAGGAATAACCTATTCATGCCAAGTAAAATAATCTCTTGCTTACATGTGGGCCTCAACTAAGAGGTTGAAGCTAAATTGTTGGCATGGAGTGGTAATAGAGGGGTGACCTCTGCTTCTCACTTGGCGAGGGGTGGTATGTCTTCCACAAGTCATGATGTATCAAAGAAGCCTACTAGGGGAAGGGAAGGCATTTGGATGGGTAAGAGGATGAAGATTTCCTAGTTGAGTTAACATAAATTTTGAGGGGTGATGAAGAGGAAGTCAAAGAGGGGGATGAATTTGGCATTAGGGAAATTGGAAATAAGCAAAAGAGGATAGGGAATTTGGATGTGAAGCTTGAAAAAAGGCTTAAGGGATGACATGCGTGAATATAGGAGAGGGTAATAGAAAGGTTGAGCAGAAGGCTAGAGAGGGAGAGCTATTGAAGGCAGAGAATGGCCAGAAGACCAATTTTTTAAGGTCAAGAGGCCTTCGCTGAGAAGCTGAATCACCAAGTTTACGACACAGATTGCAACCCGCCAAATGATATGCTCTAGCTAAAAGGGATGTTGATCTTAAATAACTTTGCATGGTCATGGTAATTAAAGAACATGAGATTATTTGAATGCATAATATTGCTGAGACTAAGGGATATCACATTAACATTATTTGGGCACACTATGCATGATTTAATGGTCTTTCACTCTACTTCAAGTTGTGATGGAGATTGTGCTATGTGCCAATTCTCTTGATGCACAAGGTTTCCATGGTGGATGCTTCCTTAGGGAAGTGATTAGGGGTGTTTCGACAATGAATGACATCCATCATATTAGCATTATGATACAAATTCTTCACCATCAACCATGACATGGTTATGTGTGAGGTTAAATTGTCTTCTTACAAAAAGTAACGTTGAAGGAAAAATGTCATGTTGAAGTGAATTGCCAAGGTGACGTGCAGGTTAGTCACTGGGCGAGTGACATTCATGTTGCAACTAATATTGAAAGTGTGATCTGTCACCATGTCAAAGAGACAAACTTGTCTTCTTCTTCTGTGTTCTAATTATGTACTCAATACCATATTTAAACAAGTGGTACTTATTCTCATGGTGATGAAATACTGCTTTCCTATCATACAGATAAGGACTTCCCAATACAATACTTGATATCTCAGGCGACACCACATCAAGTTCAACTTCATCAAGAAAGTTTGAATTGATGGTGAATCTTAGTAAGCACTTCCTTGTAACCTTCAAGTCTTCATTATTGCATATACAACCCAAAGGATATGGTTTTGTATGTCTAATAGTTTCAAGGCCTAGCTGCTTAACCAAGTCTTTGGAAATCAAGTTAGCTTGTGACCCACTATCAAAAAGTGTATCAATCTTGGTATGTTTAGAGACAATTCTAATATGTAAAAGTTATATTCTTGTATCTTAATCATGAGTAACATTTGAAAAATTTGAATAAATAGTGCTTTCAACATGTTTACCTTTCAATCCCATGGCTGTAATATTTGTCTCATCTCCTAAATCATACCCTACGTCATGTTCAAATATAGCAACAGTTTTACCCTTTTCTTTGGCTTTCAATTTATTTGGCTTCAATTCTGGATGAAGTGGCCAACAATGGTCTTCATCATGGCCAATCTTTGAACAATTTTTGCATGTGAGTTTTTCTTTCTCTCTTTTTACAGAGCTATTTCTTTTTCTTCTTCCATAAAATCTGCCTTCCTTTACCCTCACTTTCACTTTTCTCATCTATGTTCTGTTTCTCACTTGCTTCTAAGTGTGTGTCTTGAACACAAAATTCATCAATATTTGTGGGATTAAACATGAGAATAGTGTGCCTAAGGTAACTGTGTAAACCCCAAACATACTTTAACAAAGTTTCTTGAGAATATTATAAATTAATACCCAAAATTAGAGCTCTTCTCCTAAATTCATGAGTATAATCTTGCACACTTTGCCCTTTCAACTGTCTAATTTTTTTCCAATCCATATTAGAATTTTGCATGTAAGCTAAGGGATATGATTTCCTTTTAATGTTAGCAGTAAAACTTGACCAAGACATAGATATCTTATCGTAGCTTTTAATATCTTATTGAGTCCTTGCTTCCCACCATACAAGTGCAGTTCCTTCCATCCTCAAAGAAGCCAATTGAATCTCTATGTTCTTTTCATGAAGGTTATGAATCCTATATTACACCTCCAATTGACGTATCCAATTGTCCAATATCTCTGCATTTACCTCACCATTCTACACTGGAAGCTCAAATTTGACATCTAGTTTGAGTAAGGGTGTCTTTCCTTTTGTGGCTTTTGAATGAGTGTGAGTAGTTATTGTGGTGGAAGTGGAAGATGATACTGATGGAGATGATGAGGATGGTTAAGATGGTGGAATTGGAGGTGGCTTTCCTCCACTTCTCTTTGAACTCTTCTCTTCATCCTTCTTACCATCTGAAGTTCCTTCTCCATGTGGAGGTTTAGAACCTTCTCCTTCCATCCCAACAGTAAATGCATCAAACATAATTTTAACCATTCTCTTTATGTCATTGAAGTATATCTTAACATCATCCTATTATGAATGACCATGAGTCTCTCCAACACTTGACATGATGGATATGGATTCAAGCTTAGCGTCTAATGCATGTACCTCTTCAATCAACTCAGCTTCTTATGCAACTTGTACCTCCTCAATCTCAGCTTCTTGAGACAAAACTTGAGGTGCTTCAAGTGCAGCTATGAATGGAATTTTGGCTGGAGATGGTGATTTTGTAGCTCTCCTTCTTTTGGTCCTAATATCAGGACTTGCAACCAACAATTTCCATTCACCTTTGTGCAACTTTAACCTTGTTAGCATCACAAATTTGCAACCATTAAACTTGCACAAAACTCAATAAACTATCAAGCAAATAACCTTGAATTTCAACCAAGATCTGATACCAACTTGATCTGAATATGAATGCTAGTTTTTTTGTGCTAATTTCATTTTAAAATTTAAAATTTACTTTATTATTCTTGTTGTACATATGTTTCCTTGTTGCTTATGTGTGTCAAACAAGTAATTTAACTGAGTTATGAGTGAATTCAAGAGCATAAAGTATGAATTTAAAACGTTGAAAAAAATCAACATAAAGAACAAAAAACCATCACAATTGATCCATCAACATAGAGTTTTGATGAAGGAGTTTACCCCTCCTGGGCTACATCTCCTTGGTCCAGCTTCCATGTCTTGGGCCTTTGTATTAGCTCAATAGTGCAAAAAATGTTGTTTACATGCATCAAAATCTCCCGAAACATACTCCAATGAGTTCAAAATGTCGAAATCTATCAGAAATGACTATTCATTCACTCCATTTGGCCTTCAGCTGATCTAGGCATGGCTTTCCTTCCCGGTGGCCCTAGGCTTCAAAATTCTTCAAAGTGAGAAAAACACCTATAGAATTTCTCCTATGCCTCTGTAACCTGTTCCAATGTGTTCATAGCATGCCAATCTACTACAAATAACTCTTCCTAAGCAAAAATTGGTCGAACATTGATGAAGATATGGCCTATTAAATTTTTTCCTAGATCCCTCCTCCAAATTTGGAGAAGACTCCATTTAGCCCCGACAAATTTGGCAGTCTTCCAAAATTGGAGGAATCGCCAAAAAACTCACCATATTTAGCTGTGATTTTAAATTAATTAACAACAGATTAGTTGGGGATAAGTGCATATTAATTATGCACGAAGCGCAGTTAGTTTGGGCGTTAAGAAATGGGACATATGGTGCAGTCACATGGGAGGAGGGTTGGCCCCCTCCCTTCTACCATCAGAGATACGCGTAAGCCTTCAAATAAAAAATATCCACCAACGTATAAAAAGTATCACCCGCGAGTGCATTGGTTAAGTTGTTGGGTTAGGAGGGGAAGGTCACGAGTTTGACCCGCCCTTCGCCCATCCTATATACAAGTTTTGTTACCACCAATAGATTTGAACTTTGGAATTAATAATAAAATGCGCTCAAAACCTTAGCCACCAGTTAAATACGCGCCATATCCCAAATTTTTTGGTTAAACCATAGTTTAATAAAATATGCCACCAGACTTTATATAACCCCAAACCTTCGGTTGATAAAATGCATGCCCATATATGTTTAATCCGCCACCATAGTTTCGACCATAGGATATAAATTCTTGGACCATAGGAATATTTCCAACCTTTATTATAAAAATGCAGCCATATATCAAACCTTTTTCATATTAAATTTTGACCACCGCCACCATATGAAATTCAAATCTTAGGCATAGTTTGAACCCAACCATTGGAGAGGGTCCACGAGAGGGGGCACATGGCAACCCCTGGCTACACCACGTGTAGCCTCTGGTTGGGCTTTCCCTCATAATAAAAAAAATTCGAATTCAACCTTAGGAGAGAAATCATAAAAAAAATTCACTTTCAAAGTTCACTGGTGAATCCTATTGTGACACTTGTCACAGTGCCACGGGGAAAAACTGAAGAATATTCCCTGCATGCTGACTAGGCTTCCATGTCATCAACTTGTCACTGTTTTGATTTTTTTTTTTAATTTTATTTTTCTGAACGGTGGTTAGCAAGCTACAAATTCTTTATATGAAGTCGATTTTCAACAAAATGAGTTGCGTTGGATTCCTGGCGACAGGATGATCGCTGTCGTTCAGTTTTCAATCAATTCTGAGCACTTTCATTTTTTAGCTAAATAGTCAACCTCTAATCATTCCTCCCCACTAGAATCCTTTTGGAGCTCAAAATCTCTTTGATGACTAATCATGTGGCTGAGGGTATTGTTTCCTCATCCTTTGAGTCTTTATCCACTGAAATTTTCCCAATTTCATCAATTGGAGTTTTTCATAAAAACTTAACTTTTTCCTTGATTCTTGTGACCTTCTCTTGCTGTCATTGACACTGTCATGCTGCAATTTTTCTGAATTTGCAGAGCAGCAAGCTATTCTTGCAAAAACCATCTTGTTCCTACCTTGGTAATTAATCAAAGGAAATTTAAAAATGGTCTCACCTTGTATACTGTCACCATGGCAGTTCTTAGCTGATCTTGCTTTTTACTTGCGTCAACTCTGTTGAAAATGCAGCAAGATGATGGAGCTTAGTGAAATGAAGTCGCCTTCACTAAGTGGGCCCGCAGGCTATTTTTGGCGCAAAGTCTATTTTTAGACTATGTCTATTTTTAGACATATGGAGCGTGGTCTAGGAGTTGTAGTATGCTATTCTTGGATGATTGGTCGAGTTGGTAAAAATAGATGGACCTTTATTTTTAGACATCAGGTGGTTTCTATTTTTAGACTGCCGGGCTAAAAATAGAACAATCAAATATTATTTACCCTTAATAATATTTGGACTCTAAACTTCAGTTTACTCTCTTGGAGCACTTCAGTTTGACCCCCGGATGTGGGTCATGCAGCTGCCAGAAGGAAATACGATTTTCCTATGGGTTAGGTGAGCTCATGCATGGTTGTCTTCAGTTAGGACTTCAGTGGCAGAAGTTTGGTGGAGTTTATGAGACAGTTGGTGGAGTTGTGTTCGGTTTAACTTAGTTGAACTAGTTGAGATTAGTTTAACTAGTTAATCAACTAGTAATGAGTGGAGTGAATTAAATATTATTTAATTCACTAATTAGTAACTCATTATTCAACTCAAGAACACATTAGTTCACTACAATGCATGGACAGTTCAATGGAGACAAGTGAAAGAGGTAGATGAAAGGGTTGAGATAGCTATCAGTTGCGACATGAGTTGTGCATGAGATTTGCACCACACTAGGAGGAAATTGCCTATGATGATTGCGCTATCAAGCCAAGGAGATTTGAACCTTGGATCTCTCATTAGACCAGCCTTGATTGCGCAATAGAGGTAGGCAATTAGTGGTTGAGTTTTGAACCTGTGACTTGTTCAAAACCAAGCTAGTTTGTGTGTAACTTTATGAGAAAGTACTGAGTACTTGTGAGGAGTATTGTACTGAGTTTGTTACATGTTCTCTCCATATAATATACAAAATAGCTGAGGGGTTTTCAGCTATAAGCTTTCCCCATTACATATTGTGTTTATGTGCGCATGCGACTGTTTCTATTTCCGCAAATTGTTGATTGATTGTAGAAGAGGTTATGCGTTGTACATGAATTCGAATTAATGTATGATCAGGATAATCTCAGTGGATAAATCTTCATTATTCAACAAATTTCTACATGGTATCGGAACGAATCAATCATCGGGATCTATTGCAGTGATTACAATATTATTTCGGTAGACAGAGTCTGTAACAGGCCAGGTAGCCTCTGGATCCATCCTTTCTCTGAAAGGTGATATATCCAGTAAATGCCCTTACAGTCGATATCTGTGCTAGAAATAATTTGTTCTCACAGATCCAGAAGCAGTTGAGTTTTTTGAGTTTGGAATTCGAATTTTGCAGCAGTTTGTTTTCTTGGTGCCGGAGTTGAAAATGTCTTTCAACGGTTTGTGACTCGAATATGCTCTTGAAGGCAGTTCGAATTATGTTGCATGGAAGGATCGCATGGAGGAAGTATTAGAAGATAATGGACTGAAGGAGTTCGTAGATACGGATGTCCAAAAGCCCACTGATCCTGCTGAAGTCGAGGCTTGGCAAAAGAAGATGGCGAAATGTCGAAGGATTCTGTTGGAGGGCGTGAAGGATCACATTATATCCAGCCTGCATGGAAAAGCTTCTCCATATTTGATGTGGAAAGTGTTGACAGATCTATTCCAGAGTAAGAGTGACCAAAGGAAGTTGGCGCTCAAGGATAAGCTCAGAAACATTAAGATGGAGAAAGGCGACAGTATCGCCAAATACCTCACGAAGTTCACTCAATGCAGAGATGAGCTGGGAAGTGTGGGGGTGACTGTCGATGAAGAGGATATGGTGGACTTGGCTCTCCTTGGTCTTTCGAAGGCTTGGCATTCCTATCAGGACTCTGTCGATGGTCGGGAGAAGTTGCCTGGATGGGAGCGACTTTGGGCGGATCTCATGCAAGAGGAGATAAGGAGGACTACCAGGGATGGATCTTCATCAAAGGTATCTGATGAAGAAAATTGCGCTTTGGTTGCCAAAGAAAAGAAGGGGAAGAGCAAGAAGGCTTCTCAGTCTGGTGCGAAAGGAAAGAAGCAAGACATGTCCAAGGTGAAGTGTTTTCACTGTCACCAGCACGGACACTATGCCACAAATTGTCCGCAGAAGAAGAAAAATAAGAAGGCTGCTGGATCTGCAGTGGGAGAGGCATTGGCTTCTCAATTCAAACTAGATTTTTCACTGATCGCATGCTTGGTTTCAAGTGTGATGGGATCAGTATGGTTCTTGGACAGTGGTGCGTCATTTCACATGACCGGAGATCGAGATCTGTTTTCAGATCTGGAGGAAAAAGATCTTGGAGTGCACATCGAGATGGGCGATGATGGTAGATAAAGTGCGACTGGTATCGGTACCATTTCCTTTGAGAGGGAGTCTGGGAAACCTTTCATATTGAAGGAATTTTTGCATGTTCCAGGATTGATGAAGAACCTGATCTTTGTGGCGATGTTGGAAGACAAGGGGTATGATGTGGTCTTCAGCGAAGGAAAAGCCTTCCTGCGCAGTAAGACTACTGGTGAGACCCGGAAGATAGGGGTTCGAGTCAAGAACCTTTATCAGTTGCAAGTAGATGGCTGCGCAGCAATGGCATGCAAGGCGGGAGAAGTGGTGAGCCGGGATGATGAGGGCGAACTGTGGCACAGGAAATTGGGCCACCTTCACCATGGAGCTTTGAAGATTCTGCAGCAGATTTCTACTGGGCTTCCTAAGGGCACTCTTGCGCAGTCAGATCAGTGCAAGGGGTGTACTTTAGGGAGGTATGTGAAAGCCACCTTTCACGAGAAGGATAGTCGCGCCACGACGATCCTTGAGAGAGTTCACACAGACGTGTGTGGTCCTTTCTCAGTTGCTTCGATAGCAAAGCACAAGTACTACGTGATCTTTGTTGATGATTTCTCTCGAAAGTGCTGGATCTTCTTCATGCAGAAGAAGAGCGATACATTTGCGAAGTTCTGTGAGTTTAAAGCACTGGTTGAGAAGGAGTCGGGGAAGAAGGTGATTGCTCTAAGGAGTGATAACGGTGGTGAATTCATCTCGGCTGAATTCAAGGAGTTCTGCAGCGCAGAAGGGATTCAGAGAGAGCTCATTGCACCCCATAACCCACAGCAGAACGGGGTGGCTGAGCGGAAGAACAGAACGATCGTGGGTGCTGCACGGGCGATGTTGCATGATCAGGGCCTACCCCTTCACTTGTGGGCTAAGGCATGCAATACAACAGTGTATGTGTAGAACCGTTTTCCTCACAAGGTTCTTGGCATGAGTACACCGGAGGAGGCTTATTCTGGCAAGAGGCTTGATATTTCCCATTTGCGGATTTTTGGTTCTCCTGTCTACATGCATGTGACGAAGGATGCGAGAAGGAAGCTGGATCCAACTGCTGAGGTTGGAATATTTGTGGGGTGCACTGATACACCTCACAACTACCGGGTGTATTTGTCAGACAGTCGAAAGACTGTTGTGCGACGGGATATAAAATTTCAGGAGGAGAAAGCCATGCGGTGTTCGCTTGAGAGGGAGCTACACTTGCATGCAGATGAGGAGCTGTTAGTTCCTAAGGAGGAGCTTCCGGATGTGGATCAGCCACAAGAGGAGGTTCAGGAGGTGGAAGAAACCACCCAGGCAGCGCCAACCATCGGAGGGCGCATGCGCACTACAGAAGCTGAGCGACTGGCTCGGGATGCAGAGAAGGTTGTAGGACCACCTACAGCACAGCGCAGACAGAGACAGTCACCGGATCGGTACAATGGATACATGGCTCTTATGAGTCAATGTGTTGTGACAGAGCCATCCTCTTTTGAGGAAGCTGTGGAGGAACCCGCATGGGTTGATGCCATGATCGAAGGATATGATTCGATCATCAGGAACAGTGCATGGGAGATTGTCCCAAGACCGGTTGGGAAATCAGTTGTAGGTTCGCGATGGATCTACAAAGTGAAGCAGGCGGCTGACGGGAGTGTGGAGCAGTACAAGGCGAGATTTGTCGCCCGTGGCTTCTCACAGATCGAGGGGATTGACTATGAGGAGACTTTTGCACCTGTCGCAAGGTACTCTTCCATACGGACGATCTTTGCTCTCTCAGCGCAGATGGGGTGGCACATTCATCAGATGGATGTGAAGACTGCGTTCCTCAATGGAGTTATTGAGGAAGAGGTGTACATAGAGCAGCCTGAAGGTTTAGAGATCTTCAGCAGTGAGTCGCATGTGTGCCGACTCAAGAGAGCACTGTATGGGCTGAAGCAAGCACCTCGTGCTTGGTACACTCGGATAGACAGCTACTTCACCGGGCTTGGATTCTCCAAGAGTGAGGCGGATCCAAACCTGTACCAGATTGTGGTGGAGGGGAAGCTGTTGATCATCGTACTATATGTAGATGATTTGATTTTGACTGGCGATGAGCAGTTGATACTTTCATGCAAGGAGGATCTTGCACGAGAGTTTGAGATGAAGGACTTGGGCATCCTTCATTATTTCCTGGGATTGGAGGTTTGGCAGCGCAGCGGAGGACTGTTTGTTTCTCAGGGCAAGTATGCCCGGGAGATTCTGGAGAGGTTCAACATGCAAGGCTGCAAGCCTGTTGACACTCCTCTTCCTGGTGGTTGGAGGAAGGAGGATGCTACTTCAGCGAAGGTAGTGGATGCCACTATCTATCGACAGTTGGTGGGGTCGCTTATGTATCTGGTCAATACACGACCCGATATATGCTATGCTGTTAACCAGCTTTCGCAAGCTATGGTTAAGCCTACCAAGCTCTTATGGAAGGCAGGCAAGCATGTATTGCGTTATCTTAGTGGCACATCGGGATATGGTCTATGGTACAGACAGGAGGATGGAGCGAAGCTTTCCGGCTTCACTGATGCAGATTGGGCAGGGAGCCCAACGGACCGAAAGAGCACATCTAGAGGAGTTTTCAGCATTGGGTCGACAGCAGTTTCCTGGTACAGCAGGAAGCAGAGATCCGTGGCACTCAGTTCAGCAGAGGCCGAGTACATGGCAGCTAGCTTGGCTGCATGCAAGGCTATTTGGATGAGGAAGATCCTCGTTGGATTGTTCAGGTTGCATTTGGAGCCTACAGTGATCTACTGTGATAACCAGAGTTGCATTAAACTCTCGGCTAATCCAGTATTTCATGATAGGTCCAAACACATCGACATCAGGTACCATCATATCAGAGATTGTGTTCAGCGGAGAATCATGATGCTTTCATATGTTCCCACAGAGGATCAGGATGCCGACATCCTGATGAAGGCGCTCACCAGGAGCAAGTTCGAATTCCACAGAGGCAGGATAGGGGTTGCAGATAATCCATATCTTGCTGAGAGGGAGTGTTGAAAATGTAGCAAGATGATGGAGCTTAGTGAAATGAAGTCGCATTCACTAAGTGGGCCCGCAGGCAAATTCTGGCGCAAAGTCTATTTTTAGACTATGTCTATTTTTAGACATATGGAGCATGGTCCGGGGATTGCAGTATGCTATTCTTGGAGTATTGGTCATGTTGGTAAAAATAGATGGACCTCTATTTTTTAGACATTTAGGTCGAAGTCTATTTTTAGACTGCCTATCCTAAAAATAGGGAAGTCAAATATTATTTACCCTTAATAATATTTGGACTCTAAAATTCAATTTACTCTCTTGGAGCACTTCAGTTCGAGCCTTGGAAGTGGCTCATGCATCTGACAGAGGAATTACGCTATTCCTAGGGGTTTGGTGAGCTCATGCATGGTTGACTTCAGTTAGGACTTCAGTGGCAGAAGTTTGGTGGAGTTTATGAGACAGTTGGTGGAGTTGTGTTCGGTTTAACTTAGTTGAACTAGTTGTGATTAGTTTAACTAGCTAATCAACTAGTAATGAGTGGAGTGAATTAAATATTATTTAATTCACTAATTAGTAACTCATTATTCAACTCAAGAACACATCAGTTCACTACAGTGCATGGACAGTTCAGTGGAGACAAGTGAAAGAGGTAGATGAAAGGGTTGAGATAGCTATCAGTTGCGACATGAGTTGTGCATGAGATTTGCACCACACTTGGAGGAAATTGCCTATGATGATTGCGCTGTCAAGCCAAGGAGATTTGAACCTTGGATCTCTCATTAGACCAGCCTTGATTGTGCAATAGAGGCAGGCAATTAGTGGTTGAGTTTTGAACCTGTGACTTGTTCAAAACCAAGCTAGTTTGTGTGTAACTTTATGAGAAAGTACTGAGTACTTGTGAGGAGTATTGTACTGATTTTGTTACATGTTCTCTCCATATAATATACAAAATCGCTGAGGGGTTTTCAGCTATAAGCTTTCCCCATTACATATTGTGTTTATGTGCGCATGCGACTGTTTCTATTTCCGCAAATTGTTGATTGATTGTAGAAGAGGTTATGTGTTATACATGAATTCGAATTAATGTATGATCAGGATAATCTCAGTGGATAAATCTTCATTATTCAGCAAATTTCTACAAAATCTTGACCAAGTATCTTCGCCATTTCCATGTACCTTTTGGAAACCAACGACAAGAATTTTTGGAACCCATGCCTTATTTTCCAAGCTTCTTTGTCGCTTTCTCTTTGACCTTTGTACTCTCTTGCACTGACATCTTGTTTCCAGGACGACTCAAATTTGATGTTGAATGCTATAAATGTTCTTCATCTTGTTTACCTCCTTTCAAAGGCAACCTGTTAGAATCCTAAAACATCTCATTACAAGCATAAGAATCTTTTCAAAATTTTGATTCAAAACATCTCTTTTTTTTATCATCAACAATGTCAAATTTTTGCTTGCATTCACTATCCTCTTCATTTCTCCTACATGTATAAGAGACAAACTTATCTTCTTCTTATGTGCTCTAATTATGTACTCAATACCATATTTAAACAAGTGATACTTATTCTCATGGTGATGAAATATTGATTTCATATCATACAGATAAGGAATTCCCAATACAATACTTGATATCTCAAGCGACACGAAATCAAGTTCAACTTCATCAAGAAAGTTTGAATTGATGGCGAATCTTAGTAAGCACTTCCTTGTAACTTGCAAGTTTGCATTCTTGTATGTCTAATAGTTTCAAGGCCTAGATGCTTAACCAAGTCTTCAAAAATCAAGTTAGCTTGTGACCCAATATCAAAAAGTGTATCAATCTTGGTATGTTTAGAGAAAACTCTAATATGGAAAATTTCTATTCCTGTATCTTCATCATGAGTAAAATTTGAGCAATTTGAAGAACTAGTGCTTGCAATATGTTTAACTTTCAAACACATGGTTGTAATCTTTGTCTCATCTCTTGAATCAGACCCTAAGTCATGTTCAACTATACCAAAATTTTTACCCTTTTCTTTGGCTTTCAGTTTATTTGGCTTCAATTCTGGATGAACTTGCCAACATTGGTCTTCATCATGGCCAGTCTTCGAAAAATTTTTGCATGCGATTTTTTCTTTCTCTCTTTTTATAGAACTATTTGTTTTTCCTCTTCCAGAAAACTTTCCCTTTCCTTTAGCCTCGCTTTCACTTTTCTCATCTATGTTCTATTTCCCTCTTGTTTCTAAGTGTGTGGCTTGAACACAAAATTCATCAATATTTGTGGGATTAAACATGAGAATAGTGTGCCTAAGGTAATTGTGCAAACCCCCAACATAATTTAACAAATTTTCTTGAGGATATAAATTAATACCCAAAATTAGAGCTCTTCTCCTCAATTCATGAGTATAATCTTGCACACTTTTCTCTTTCAACTATCTAAAATTTTCCAACCCATAATAGCCTTTTCATGTAAGCTAAGGGATAGAATTTCCTTTTAATGGAAGAAATAAGAATTGACCAAGACATAGAGATATTACCGTATTTTTTAATCTCTTATTGAGTACTTGCTTCCCACCATACAAGTGCAGATCCGTCCATCCTCAAAGAAGCCAATTTAATCTTTATGTCATCTTCATGAAGGTTCTGAATCCTACAATACACCTCCAATTGATGTATCCAATTTTCCAATATTTCTGCATTTACCTCACCATTATACACTGGAAGCTCAAATTTGACATCTAGTTTGAGTAAGGGTGTCTTTCATTTTGTGGCTTTCGAGTGAGTGTGGGTAGTTTTTGTGGTGGAAGTGGAAGATGATGCTGATGGAGATGTTGAAGATGATGAAGATGATGGAGATGGAGGTGGCTTTCCTCCACTATTCTTTGAACTCTTCTCTTCATCCTTCTTACCATATGAAGTTCCTTCTCCATGTGGAGGCTTAGAACCTTCTCCTTCCATCCCAACAGTAAATGCATCAAACATAATTTTAACCATTCTCTTTATGTCATTGAAGTCTCTCTTGACATTATCCTCTTCTAAATGAACTTTAGTCTCTCCAACACCTGAAATGATGGCTATGGATTCAAGCTTAGCTTCTGATGCTTGTACCTCTTCAATCAACTCAACTTCTTGTACAACTTGTACCTCCTCAATCTTAGCTTCTTGAGACAAAACTTGAGGTGCTTCAAGTGTAGCTATGACTGAAATTTTGGGTGGAGATGATGCTCTTGTATCTCTCCTTCTTCTAGTCCTAATCTCAAGACTTGCAACCAACAATTTCCCTTCACCATTCTGCAACTTTAACTTTGTCAGCATCACAAATTTGCAACCATTAAACTTGCACAAAACTCAAGCAAATATCAAGAAAATAACCGTGCCTTTGAACCAAGCTTTGATACCAACTTGATCTGAATATGAATGTTATTTTTGATGTGCTAATTTCATTTTCAAATTTGAAATTTACTTGCTGATCTTATTGTTGTACATATGTTTCCTTCTTGCTTATGTGTGTCAAATAGGTAATTTAACTGAGTTTTATGAGTGAATTCAAGAGCATAACATATGAATTTAAAATGTTGAACAACAACACCATAAATAACAGAAAACCATCACAATTGATCCATCAACACAGATTTTTGATGAAGGATTTCACCCCTCCTGGGCTACATCTCCTTGGTCCAGCTTCCATGGATTGGGCCTCTATATTACCTCAATAGTGCAAAAATTTCTGTTTACATGCATCAAATGCTCCTGAAACATACTCCAATGAGTTTAGTATGTCAAAATATATCAGAAATGACTATTCATTAACTCCATTTGGCCTTCAGCTGATCTAGGCATGGCCTTCCTTCCTGGTGGCCCTAGGCTTCAAAATTATTCAAAGTGACAAAAACAACTATAGAATTGCTCCTGTGCCTCTGAAACCTATTCCAATGTGTTCATAGCATGCCAATCTACTAGGAATAACTCTTCTTGGGCAAAAAATGGTCGCAAATTTCTTCAGATATGGCATATTCATTTTGTCCCTAGATTCCTCCTCCAAATATGGAGAAGACTCCAGTTAGCCCCATGAAAGTTGGCAGTCCGTCGAAACTGGAGGAACTGCCGAAAAACCCGCCATATTTAACTTTGAGTTTAAATTAATTAACAATCGATTAGTTGGAGATAAGTGCATATTAATTACGCACTAAGAGAAGTTAGATTGAGCACTAAGAAATGGGACATATGGTGCAGTCGCATCGAGCAGGGTTGACCCCCTCCCTTCCGCCATCGGAGACATGCATGAGCCTTCAAATAAAAAATCTATGCCAATGTATAACAATTCTCACTTGCTGATGCATTAGAACTTTGGAATTAATAATAAAATGCTCTCCAAACCTTAGCCACCAGTTAAATACGTGCCATAACCCAAAAATTTAGGTTAAACCATAGTTTAATAAAATACACCACCAGACTTTATATAACCCCAAACCTTCAATTAAGAATATTTCCAACCTTTAATATACAAATGCGTTCATATATCAAACCTTGTTCAAATAAAATTACGACCACCGCCACCATATGAAATTCGAACCTTAGGCATAGTTTGAACTTGACCATTGGAGAGGGTCCACCAGAGGGGGCGCATGGTAGCCCCTGGCTGCACCACATGTCAACCTCTGGTTAGGATGTCCCTCATAATAATAAAAATTCGAATTCAACCTTAGGCGAGAAATCATAAAAAAAATTCACTTTCAAAGTTCACTGGCGAATCCTGTTGTGACACTTATTATAGTGCCACTGGGAAAAAACTGAAGAATATTTCCTGCATGCTGAGTAGGCTTCCATATCATCAAGCTGTCATTGTTCTGCATTTGTTTTTTTTTTAATTTTCCTATTATGAATGGTGGGCAACAAGCTATAAATTCTTCATCCGAAGTCAGTTTTCAACGAAACAAGTTGTGTTGGATTCCTGGCAATGGGCTGGTCACTGTCGTTTAGTTTTCAATAAATTATGAGCACTTTCATTTTTGAGCTAAATACCGTGCCTGTGATCAACATATCCCTAAATAAACTTACAATAGTACCCAGTATGCCCCACACAACTGCTTAATATTATCAGGTACTTCCAAATTAACTATGACTACAAGCTTTGCAGGATCCACCATCAACCCCTGCTGGCAGAAAATGTGTAATATTCCTAATTAGTTTTCAGCTAGTTGGAATATTAATTTTTTATTTTGATAAAAATATAGGTGAATAAGTGGGTAGAGAGACCCATAAATCTCTTTAGTAGGAATAAAAACCACTTCCCATGTGAATGTGGATCATTTTATCAGTTGTATAAAGCACCTAGAGGTGTGAACAGGGGCTAAAGCTTGTGGATAGGGTCAAAGTTGACCAAATCAACAATGCTGTTATGGAGATAGTGGAGGATTAATGAAGGACAGTGTAGTCATAGAGGAGGTGTGTATGAATGAGAGTAGCTTATTTAATGAGTGGGACCTAGGATGAGGAAGATCACCAAGCATATAAGGAAGAGGACGGAAGCCATATAAGGCATTCAGAATATTGATATTGTATTGGTCTTTATGAATTTTTGCATGCTTCAGCTGTTTAGCTAAGTTTGCTGTCCTATTTAGAACAAGGGTGTTTCCGAGCAGAAATCCCCCCCTCATCCTCAGAGGAATTCAAGTTCCTACTCAGGAGAGGTTCATTGAGCATCATTTCCACTATTCATCTTTGGGCCAGGCTTTAGTTATTATTCCCAACGCAGTCTCTTTTAGGATTGTGTTGTTTTGCAAGGTTGCAGTAGTGGAGGGTTGATAAACCCAATTTATGAGCTTGTTTTCCAGTGGAGGGAGCATCCCTTCATCTGAAAGGCTAGTAAGGAAGTTATTAGATCTTTATTCCATCATCCAGAATCAGGCCAAGCAGCAACATTTACCTACAGTGTAGTCTCCTCCAGAAACTGCGTTATTTTGCAGCGCAATTGCAGTGGGAGGTCAAGTACCTAAGTTCTTGACCTTGTTTTTCAGTGAGGGGATCAACCCTTCATTTGGAAAAGTTGTGAGGAGGGATATAATCCATTGTCATATTAGATCTGCCACCTCCCACCAGTGTTCCAATTGCAGATTATTATTCATCCCTAGGGCCATATTTTGTATATTCTTCATTTTGAGCATTCCGTAAACCCCTTCTGGGTTGTCTTGGAATAGTGCTAGAAAGGTTATATATTTGATCTCGGAATTTTCTAAGCACCTTATCAATAGGTCCATGTGTTTACATTTACAGCAACAGTAAACCCCAGCAAAAACTGCGATGTCTTAGCCTCTATTATTCTTGTATAGCAGTTATTCCTCATATTTATGTACTGGATCTATAAAGGCTTGTTTTGCCTAGCTTGAGTGCATTTTTTCCTCAAGATCTTGTATACATTTGCTGCTATAATGTTTAATACGATGGATATGATCATTTGATTTCATTTTATGTGTTTATGTATCACTAAATTTTCCAATTTATTTTCTATATTCCCATCTTTTCCCATTTTGGGATATTATAGTGGTATTAGAGCATGATCTCTGGCACAACTTGTGCACAATACATCTTATGATACAAGAAGAAGAGATCCATAATGATGGAAGGGATGAGTTTTGCCTCATTTATTTTTAGATCTATGAAGGACTTCTCCAAGGAGGTCAAACAAATGAGAAGGGAGAGACACAAGGAGATCTCAACAAGGTTTCAAGATGAGGAAGGTCCAAGCACTTCCTATCAGCAACAAAAGAAATCGGTATTGCATAGAGCTCCAAAACAATCTACTATGTCCACTTTTTGGGAAGAGGAAGGTGAATGGCATGGATATGGAGTAAACTTAGACCCTGAGACTCTAAGTGGTTATCTTGCAGAGTACAAATATCAATCAAGGGCTTTTAAGGAGAATCTAACTCTCCAGAAGTTCATTTAGATCAAACAAGAACAGAGACCCTACAGTAGCAGTAGAAGAAAAAGACATAATAGATTTCTATTGTCTACTTTTTATGGGTCATCGATAAGCACAACAAGGGCTTGGAGGAATAATTTAGATGCATTCTTCCTGCTACACCCAGTAGCAGAAAGAGAAGTTGTTGAGATTTCAACACTACACCTCGAGGGTGAAGCAAATGTTTGGTGGTTAAGCCATTTGAAACATGCAAGAGTGACTGCTTATGAAGATTTTACTCAAAGGTTTATCAATAAGTTTGATAAGATAAAACTGGAGGTAATTTCTATTGATACATTTCCTAACATAGATGATAAAGCACATGAGGAACCAAGGGAAGATGTCAACACTATTACTCTGGAGGAGGAGCAAGTTCCACCACTTTCAGCTGCAATAGTACTTGCATCAGGAGAGGGAACACTTGTGTCTTTGCAAGATGGCCTTTATCTCTTAATATTGAGACTCCCATGTATTATTCAGGAGATGCATGAGGAAGAGGAGACATATACCAGTGCTGGTGCAGCAGTAGAGAGGAGCATCCATCACCATCACCAACAGTTGGAGGAGTCATTACATCGGTAGGAGGAACCCTTTTAGCTGTACAAGATGTTCCCAAGGATCATCTTAATCAAGGTATGAAATGGTTCCACCCCATATTATTTCAGCACAACGATGGAGAGTTGTGGGGACATGCCATATAGGCCATTGCATGACCAAGGGTTAAAGCACATTGCTGATTTGGAGCAGCAGACTATCACTGCGCATAGGAACCCTGACTGGTTCAAGGAGGATATGCATAGCCATCTTGGTTTTTCATTGTTGAGCTACACACAACACTTTGGGTAGGAGTGTAGAGTTTTTGAGGATAGGATGAGCATAATCCTAATCGGTCCAATGTAGAATTGTGTGTTCAGCATTGTGTATTATCCTGAGACAGTAGATGCACCATTATAGAGATATGTAGCATTGTCATTGAGCAACAATGATGAGTTGGGGGCCCAACTATTATTGAAGCATTCCAATGACCATTCCACTTATGTACCCACTACAAGGAAAAGACCCTCTAGCGGATGTTTTTGAGGAACCCCTTATAAAAATACCCCATACATCCATTTCTAGTGGAGGTTACTAGAGGAGGTTGGTGGGAGGAGGGTTCTGCGGATGTTTGCCACTCGGTGCACTTATCATTCAACATCGCACCAGTGCTCCTTAGAAGCGAAAGCACTGGTGCGAAAAAAAAATTGGCACACCGGAAACCATGCGCTCTGTACACACCTGCCCGGTGCGTCGTATTACTGTAGAGCATCGGTGCTTCAAAACTCTTCCGATCCGGTGCATCATAAAACACAGTGCCAAAACTGAAAATTCCCGGTGTGGTATTAAGAACCCACACTGGTGCATCATAAAACAATGCGCCAAAACACAAATTTACCGATGCGTTCATAAGAAATAGCACCGGTGCACCTATAAAGCACGCGCACTGGAAAGGGGTTAAAAAAAATAAAATTACTGAAAAAAAATCGGATTTTTCAACTTTTTTCAGTGCTCTAGAGTTCTCAATTACCGGTGTGCTCTACAAGAGAAGGCACCAGTGCACACAAACACTTCTGCTCCGGTGCGTCATAAAATACTGCGCCAAAATAGAAGCGGACTGATGCATTCGTTTGAAACAACACTGGTGCACTTATAAAACACGCGCACCAAAAAAGGGTTAAATAAAAAAAAATTTATTGCCAAAAAGCCGCATTTTTCACTTTTTTTCTCTCAATCACCAGTGCACTCTACAAGAGAAAGCACCGGTCGCACAAAAAATTGGCACACTAGACAGAATGCGCTCCGTACAGACATGCCCGGTGCATCTTGTTACTGTAAAGCACTGGTGCTTCAACACTATTCCGCCCCGGTGCATCACGAAACACCGCGCCAAAACTGAAACAACCTAGTGCGGTGTTAAGTAACCACCCTTGTGCATCATAAAACAATGCGCCAAATCTAAAACATCCTGGTGCATTCTTAAGAAACCGCACTGGTGTGCCTATAAAACCCCGCACACCAGAACAATGTTAAATAAAAACAAATTACAGCCAAAAAACTGCATTTTTCACTTTTCTCAGTACTCCAGAGTTCTCAAGCACCAGTGCGATTTCTCCTTCTCTTAGCTACCCTGACATCAGTGCTCCCATTGCACCCATTGCACGCACTGCTGCTATGCATTGGCCACCAATCTCCAGCTTGCATTTTGCAAAACGGTGGGAAAATTTTCTTTTTCAAATTCTAGAGCCAATATGCCTCCTCGACAACAAAATGTACAGGTATTTTTCTAGTTTTTCCATAATTAAGCTTTCTAGCGGATTAAAATTTGAAATAACCTTAAAATTAACCATTAAAAAAGAAAAAGAAAATTGTCGCGGGGGGCGCCTGAACCGTTCGGCTCACACCAATAAGCGGTGCTGCCTATAAAATTTACAGACCGCACCGCAACCGGTGCAAATGGTATCTGCACCATTTCTGGGGTGGTACCGAAGGGCGCCCCGCATTATTTTAAAATTTAAAAAACATTTGCGGTGTGGTCATTTAGCTGGGTGCACCATTGACCATGGGAATAGAAATGCGGTGCATTAACGGATATATTTGCCCCGGTGTCTATCAGCATATTGCATTCGGCATTCTGACAGGGTCAATGGTGTAGCCAGGTAAAAGACCTCACCGTTGACTATATAATTTGTCAGGAAGTCGGTGCGTTGACACGACTATACATGTCGGGGTGTATATTTTATTCAGCACACCGCTCTTCTAACATAATATATAGTTAATGGGGCTTGAGAAAATTTTAGGTGCATCGCATACGATGCGTTTTATGTCATATGGGGACCACCTCCGGTGCTCTACAAAAAAAGCTGCACTAAAACTGGTGCATTACTGTTTTTGTGGCACACCGACGGGTTTATTTTTTTTTTCCAAAAAATTTATTTATGTATTTTCCTAAATACATGTCTGATTTAATAATTTTTTTTTATTCAATATGTCAATGATTCAGAGAGAAGAGGAGGAACAACAACAACAACAGGCAGAGCAGTATGACATGCTTCGCCAGTGGGAGGCATGAGAGAGGGAGAGAGATGCGTACCCTCGCCCTATTATAGCAGATATCCAGGGGCTCCTAAGGTAGGTAGGCCTCCTCAATTTCTATGAGGAGGCTACTTCCCTAAAGGCTTATAGTGTGTTTTTGAGACACCTTATCCACGGGTGGAATGCCCACCAATAGGCTTTCCAGGTTGGTCCTGACCAGTGGTACACACCCACTGAGGAGGATATTTATTTCATTACAGGGCTATCGAGGAGAGGGGTGTATTTTCCATCGTTCCCTGAGGTTCCAACTGGTTGTGTAGTAGGGAGTTAGTTAGTTTACTCCCAGAGATACATTGGAGCAAATGTACTGTCTCCTTCAGAGTTTTAGGTCCCTGGAGGTCAACTATGTATTGGTGCATTTGGTAGACAAGATATGCAATGCCTCTCACTTTTCATTTCTACCATTTCACACAACACTAGTGACGGGCAACGCATTAGTTTCCAGCTTCTGTATTATATTGATTCTTTAGTACAGGAGCCATGACTTGTCAGGTGGTCTACCATTTTTTTGGAGCAGTTTTGTACAACCTTCGATAGATGTCGTGCTCATGCACAAGGGAGGGTCAACTTCCGTTTTGCTTCAGAGATTTTTTGTTTATTTTTTCAGAGGTTTCCAGAGATGAGGCCTGCTTTTGTTCGATAGCCTTGTAGGCTGATGTTGGAGGCCCAGATGCACATGTTTGGGCAGATGATGGCCAAGAGGGGAGAGACTATGTTTCCAGCCAGGATATCACATGATGCACTGGACTTACTAGCCAGTGTTGATGAGCTGCATACCTTTATTATGGTCCCCTGTTCGTATGCTGGATTGGATTGGAGAGGGTGTGCCAACATCCTCTTCATAGCTGATGAGCTTCCAGATGATAGAGGTAATATTACTATTTTATATATTTAAATTTATTCTAGCATGTTCTTTAACTTGTTTTTATTAAATTGTGTAATGAAATTGTCTAATTATTGTTGTGTGCTTGTATATATTTTGTGGACATTGGCTCTTTTGATGGCAAGGAGATGCCAAAACCACCACATGATCCAGGTATGGATTCCGATGATGATCAGGACATAGCAGATGCCGAGGCTCATGATCAGGAGGCTGGTGGAGAGAGACATTCTTCTCATGCTCGTGCGCCGGTACCACCTTTTTCTAGGCGTGGTCAACCTGATACTCGATATAGGATGGAGTTGGGCGACCAACTCAGTGCATTGATTATTGAGGCAGGCATCAAGCCCGCTTATTACAGAGATATATAGGCCAATGATAGGCTAATACGGATGTGGAGAGGCATGCCGCGTGACATGTGTAGCTTGATGCGGCATGTCGTAGGAGCTATGACAACTGTTACGTGAATGAGGAGGACTGTTGCACATTATAGGTGTGGTCAAGCCGCAACATGTGATGGACAGTCCGTGAACAACGACTTATCTCATGATCGTTCACCTCACACCACACCTGATGAGCATGAGGCTCCACTAGCATCTAGCAGTCATCATGGAGATGAGGCTGGACCATCGGCCACGTCCAGACATCAGCAGCCTGCAGTGCCATCCATCAGTACTAGTCATGATCATGAGTAGATTGGACCATCAAGCGTCAAGGCTACACCATTGACTGAGCATGACTCCACTACTATTACTGCTTATATTGATGTTGTACTACCACCAGCTGATCCATCCATCAGTACTAATCATGATGATGAGCAGGCTCGACCATCGACCGTTGAGACTGCACCATTGACTGAGCAGGCCTCTACTAGTACTGTTATTGATGTTGACGTACTACCACCAGCTGATCCATGACATTTATATTACAGTTGTATATTTTTAACATTATATATATATATATATATATATATATATATATATATAGATATATATATGCTCCATGTATTTTATGTTCATGTTGCAATTGTACTTAATTTACATGTTGGTGATCATCATGATGTATATGTTGTTAGGTCATATTAGATATGTTCATTTAATGTGTAGCTTGCAGATAGATGTGTAGGTGATAGCATGAGTTATTTGACGAGATGTATCTATATTTGATGTTTGTGTTGTGATGATGTTAATATATAATGTTAATTTGATGTTTAATGGTTTTTTAGTCTAATATGATGTTTGTACGATGGTTATCATGATCGTGATGTTTATTAATTAATTTAATATTAAATGACCATGATATTTATTAAATATTATGTCGTGATTGTAATTGAAATTTAAATTTTAATCGTATGTAAAATTGTAAAATTGTTTTGTATATGTAATTGTAATTTTAACTGTAATTGTATGTAAACTATTTAATGTAAAATCTTAATTGTAATTGTAATATTTAATTTACTGTGAAATGATTGTAATTGTAATTCTATGTAAAATATTTGCAAAATTGTAATTGTAATTGTAAATGTAATTCTAATTCTAATTTTAATTGTATATTGTAAAATATTTGTAAAATTTTAATTGTATTACTATGAAATGATTGTAATTGTAAAATTTTAATTGTAAATGTAATTGTATGTAAAATTAAAATTGTAATTGTAATTGTAATAGAAATTGTATGTGAAATTTTACAATTATAATTGTAATTTTAATTTTAACTGTAATTGTATGTAAAATATTTAATGGAAAATTTTAATTTTAATTGTAATATTTAATTTATTGTGAAATGATTCTAATTGTAATTTTAATTGTAATTGTATATATGACAAATTGTAAAATTGTAGCGAAATTTAACCCATGTACCTAAATTCGTGTGTAAAATATTTGTAAAATTTTAATTGTATTAATGTGAAAATTTAATCAGATAATGTGAAATGATTTTATTAAAATATTTAAATTATAAATTTTGTAAATAATTGTAAAATAATAAATCTAGAATAATAATTTTGTAACATAATAAAGTTTAGAAAATAATGCAAATAAATTTATGTACTTAGAATTATCATTATTTATTATGATCTTACATGGAAAAAAAAGAACTTATACAATTGGTGTTTATCATCAAAACACTAACGGTTGTGTCTTATTATCTAACGACCGGTGCTTCTTCGAACACTTCAAGACTCAGCAAGGTCATAAAACACTCGTCAAAACAAAAATCTCAATCTTAAGTTTCAACTCCGGCACCCATAAAACAATGCGCACCTATCACGTTATTCCAGCACAAGATTAAGAAGAGACTTCGAATCGCGGGCAAGAATTTTTCTGAGGAGATGAGGGTTTGAAAAGACAAGAGTTAGAATTTTGGTTGAGAATTTTATAGCAGAGAAAATGAGTGATTCAAACAAAAAGATGGAGAAATATGCTTACAGGGATGCAGATGGCTATAGAGCTCGATAGAGTACAAGAGGAGTACCGGTTGAGACCAGCAGAGAGCATTCGGTTGAGGCCGGAAATAGGGTTAAGAGGTCTCATGATGGAGAAATGGAGAGCAGAGTTGATGGCAGAGAAATATCAATTGAGGTAGTTGATAAAGCCAAGAGGCACCATGAAGGGAAGGATTCTCATTCCCTTAAGGACAACAGAGAAAGATCAATTAACGTTGTTGATCGGCCTGGTAGGCCCCATGAAGGGAAAGTTTCTCCAGAATGCGTTTAAAAGCAGCTGGGAGTATTATCCGAGCTTTGATTAGCTTACATAAACTTTTATCGACAAAGATGACGTTGAATAAAATCACATCTTTGGCTTTCAATTGAACCTGAATGGCATCTCTAACTTGTCTGAGCTATGGTACTGCGGATGAAACCAGTGAAAGTCTTCTTGTATTATAAATGGAACTCCAGTGACCATTTCCATGGGAAGAAAAGCATAGATACCTACAGCTACCATATTTCCACCTACAAATCGGTTTCCTATTGGAAAAACTAATGTAATAGCCTATTTTGCAATGTCTTTCCTGTCCTCAACCCTATACTCATTTTCTATGGGAAACCATTGCCTCCACATGTAATAACTGCATCGTCTAGTCGAAAAACAATCTTCTTCTGCTAACAAATGCAGAATGAAGGACTTGTTTTCATTGCTCCCAGAACATTACCCTTTTGCAGATTATATGTACTAATTGCTGGCAGGCCATTCATCTATCTATAGATTATATTCTAAAACATATTGGTTGCAAATAGTTAAGTGCCAATTATAAAAGGTTCACATGCCACAATTGCCCACTTGGGCCCTGTAGTATTGCATCTTCACACGCCCCACATTGCATTCTCTCCACATAATCAGTGGGGACCTCCTGCAATAAACAAAATGTATTTGAAGAATAGTTATTTCCATCAAGAGTTTATCATATTCCAATTCTCAATTTTAATTCTAATTCTAATTCTCATGAATAAACAAAATTATAATTCTCAATTTCTATGGTTGGAGTTCACCAAATTTTGGTGTACACACCTAAAAGTAATTTCGGTGCCTTAACCGGAAATCGGTGCTACTGTACATATAACCGCACCGGTGTCGATGTTACAAAACGATGCACCGGTGTAGTGCTATTAAGTGATGCACCGGTGATGAATAAATACAAATAAAAAAAGCGCAACTCTATTTTCTTTAAGTGAAAAAAAAGTGGCAAATTGAAAAATGGGCGGAAAAATATTTTCGAAAATCTATTTTCACAAAATAATTCTTTAAATACTAAACACTTTTCATTATTTCACTATTTTTGCTAAAATTTTCAGCCAGATATTTGCAGGAGACATGCCTGGAGCAAGAGAGCACGAGGGCACTGTGGAGCAGCGAAATACGTTTGAACAGAAGTATTCAAACATCTGGTGATTCAAACCCCATATCATAGAATTTCAAAACATCTCTTGATTAAATTTGATTATTTTCTTTTACTTTTTCTACAGTTTTATCCATTTTTACCCTAAACCCTTCATTTTTTTTTTCTTTCTTCTCCTCGTTTCTATGATTTCAGAATTAGGGATTTTCATTTTAGATTGACATCAAACCCACGGGATGACTTTTATAGTCGGATCCCAATCCATTTAGCCATTGCGTGAATTTTTGGAAAAAATGGATTTTGTTTTATCGGTGTGCCCTACGTAACCTAGAGCATCGATGCACTGTATTATAAAGCGCACTGCGCAAGTACTACAATAAAAATTTTCAAAACATATTTTTTTAAAAAATTAGTGCGCCATATCTAAAATAGAGCACCGGTGCTCCATGTTACGGGGATAGCACTGTACGGTCTATTACAATGTTTTTGCGGTGCGTTTATAATATCCCCACACACCGTACAGTCTATTATACTATTTTTTGTAGTGTGTTTTTAATACTACCACGCACCGACGGCGATGCGTACATCATGAAACACGCACCGGTTTCTTGAGATTTATTTTTTACCTCTAAAGTTGACAATTTATTTATAAATATATTAATGAATGATATGGTACAAGTTTCAAATTGATAAAAAAATGACTGACAGGAGATCAAGTAACAAAAATACTGATAACACATCAAGAAAAGCAAAAAAGGCAAGTTCTTTATAAATTCTTTATAAAAAATATTATTTTTGAAATATATGTAAGTTTAAATAATATGTATTGTTTACTGTGTATCATGCAGAGCGACAAAATGACGAAGCTCGATAAGGTTGTTTTTAATCTAGGACCAGAAGAGCGTAAAAGCTTGATGGAAAATTGCAAAAGGATGAATCAGGTGAATGAAAAAATACTATCGATCCAAAATGAGTTTCTTTTTTTAATTATCATTAAAATATACTTAAAATTTGTAGACAACATGTGTCAAATAGTCTATTAATTCACATATGTTTAATGTTGGTACAGGGACCAACAACTTGGAAAAGGAATGCTTTTCTAAGAAAAGAAAAAAAATAGAACATGCAAATGAAAATGAATTGCTCCTTAGCTCATCTGGAGTGGTGCTGGAAGTTAATGAAAGGGGGAAAAACTTTTACAAAAGTTTGAGGGATCTAGTGTAACGAATGTATAGACGTTCTTTCCACTTACAATACAAAAATCAATCCAATGATTCCAAGAACCAAATTTTATCTAAACTACAAGAAGAGTTTCCAGAGAATTGGTCAATGAGACATGTCAGACTTTTAATAGAAAAAAAGTACAAAAAAAAGAAGAAGGAATGAAAAAGTAATTATATTCCTTTAAATGTTTGTCTAGAATTATTTATAAATATCACTTTTGTTATATTTACTTTTCAGATATCAATATAAAAATTAAATATTTTATTGTCATGTTACATTTTTAGAAAGATTATGAAAATCTCAAAAGGGGAAAGAGCTGATATCATAAATATGCCAGTAGGAATGTCGAAAAAAGTGTACAAGGAGATGGTCAAAGAAATGGACAAAATTGCATTGCAGGAGGAGCCATATCAACAACAACATGCTTCAAATGTAATATGTAATAATTGATTTTTTTGATCATTAGGTACAATAAATAAACAATTTAGCATTAAATATTAATTCTCAAGAATTTTCTTGCAGACAAGAAAAGAAAATGGAACCCATTCAACACATAAAACATGATGAAAAGGAAGAAAAGGGTTGATATCTAAGTTTGTGAGTAATTGTTACTTCCTTATAACAACTTAACTAGATTTCATTTTTGTATTTTTTAAGTTGTTTTACAAAAATCATCATTGAATGTATTCAAACATGTGCTAACATACAAAGAAGAACCATCAGACGAATTGATTGAAATTGGGTTAAATATGGGTTGTGAGTATATGTTGGCATATCAGAAATTAATTGTGGAATTTGTAAGCATATATCGATATTGTTTTACTTAGCTCCGTCTATAATTAATAGAAAAAAAATATCTTTTATATTAAATACATGATTTGTTATGGGGTATAAACTTGCAGGAAACAAAGTATGGAATTGTTTCAACAGATGAAATTTCGAAAGATGGCATGGTATATGGTTTTGAAAGAATGTGTATAGTTTATGAGTCAATTGTTGCTATGGTACGTCATTTTTCTTTTCGATTCACATTGATGTATATTATTTAATATTGCAATTTCATTATTCTCACCAATGTATTTACACTCATTTCAGTTTATTTTTATGTTTGTAGATGGAAGGTGAAGAAGGAGCAAACAATCAACACCGTGAACAAAACATTCTTGAAAATAACCCAAGTCATGGAAGTAGCTATAGCAGTGACAAGAGTTCAAGCGAAGAATGATGATCACTATGTTTGGATATCAAAGCAAGGCGTTGTATTTTTTGAAATATGTCTATGAAATCAGACATTTTGTTTAATGTAATGGACATAGTGTCCCAATTGAAAGACAAAGGGATACCAATAATTGTCCCATTTTGTATGATAAAGAATGTCTTATTCATATATATATTATATATCATAAAATATGTTTTAATTTATTATATTGTGTTCTCCATTGTCGCTATTGCGTTCTACATTATCGTTCTCAAATGCACTAATAAAAATTTAATTCATATGAATATTGTTATGAGATATATATGTGTCGACTTTTGATGAATAATGAATTTTAAAAAGCCACAATAATTATGATATGATATAACAAATTAATCCAAACATCACATTCAAATGCATTAAGGAATTTAATTAATATGAATGTTGTTATAAGATGTGTCGACTTTTGATGAATAATGAATTTAAAACAATCACAATAATTGCACTGTCATAGGTTGATGTTTCTAAAAAATACAAAATGAAAACCGGTGCGTGTCAGTAACTATACACCAGTGCGTTTGTATTAAGAAGCGTGCCAGTGTGTTTCTATGAACTATGAGCATCGAAAAAGCACCAAAACCAATTAAAAATATCGGTGCGTTTGTGCGGTATGACGCATCGATGCGTTTATGTGTCTATACGCACCGACGCCATTGTACGATCTATGGGCACTGCACGAATACTAATACCAATTATAAATATCGGTGCGTTTGTGTGATACTACGCACCAGGGCATTTAAGTGTTTATAAGCACCTGTGCATTTATACGACCTATGGGCACCACACAAATGCTGATACCAATTATAAATCTCGGTGCCTTTCTGTGATACTGCGCACTGGTGCATTTCTATATGTCTATGCCCCAATGCGATGATACGACCTATGGGCACCGCACAAATACCAAGACCAATTAGAACCGCCCCGTGCATTGTATCACCAAAACTACACCTAGTGTGGTTTTATACCTTAACAGCCCAGTGCATTTTGCTTCAATTGCCCCGGGGCGCCTTATATATGTACGCACTGGTGCGTTCAAGTCAGAGTAGCGAATCGATGAAAAAAACATCCGTAATAACCTCCGGCCGCCCATTTTTTTTAGTTGTGTTGAATTTCTGTTAAAAGCTCTGCCAAAACCTCCGTAACCATAAATAGATGTTGTAGCAATTTTTTTTTTTGACAATTTTGGCCAATTTTATAACAGTAAAAACCTCCTTTATAACCTCCACTAGAGGGTCTTTTCCTTGTAGTGATCATTGGATAGGAAGATGGTTGATGAGAGACATCTTATGATGGATAACATCTCCTATTATTATGATAGATCCTTCTTGATGATCACCTCACAGCTCAATGAGAAGCTTTTGCCTACAACATATTTGGAACCTTATGGGTTCTACCAGGTCATTGATGAGCGGTTTTCATGTAGATATCTCCAAGAGGTTTCACTTCAACATATCATGGAGTGAAAATATAGTCAACATAGTTGAGAGGATGGTATTCTACATTGGGTGGATACCAACTTGGAGCATGATAAGAGTCATCCACATCTATATGGACGGGTAAGGATGATGAGCAAGTGCTTGGTGAGCTACTTACAAATCAATGACACAGGGCAGCAGGAGGCATGATTGTGCTGGCTACTCTTGACAGAGTTTGGCCATCACATGTGTTAACACTGGAAAATATTACAAGAAGAAGACGAAATTATTTAATGTCAAGTAGAAGAATTTACAGGACTGGAAGAAATTACAGAATCTGGAAAGTATTTAAAAATATCTAAGGTTTGAGGAAAAATAAAATTTGAGCAAGTCATAAATGCTTTTGCGCGCATTATCCTTCGTGAAGAGTGCCTTTACGTGCCTTATGACCCGAAGTGCACGCAATCCAGGGAGTGGCGAAATGTAACTTTCAGGGAGCACACAAAGCATCGGAAAAGTGATTCCTCTCTTGAAGCTGCCTAAGGACAACCACCAATGCCTCCTTAGACATCAAGTGAGCACACAATGGAATATTTGGAGCACACAAAGGAATCATACCCCTCTCTTGGGTCATGATCTACAATGTACCAAGAGAGGGAAGGAGGATTTGAATTCTTCTATATAAGGCCACCATGAGATGAAGAATTGGTGTGCACATTGTTATGCTAGCCAAAATTTCCCAAGAAATACCAGTAGTGTGTGATCCAGAGCTAAAGATAGAGGGGAATTAATTGTTGGCCATCCAACAAGTTCAATCCACCACAGTAGAGAGAAAGGGAGACTCTGCACTGAGGCAAGCTTGGGATAAAAACATCATTGCATCAGGACTTAGAACTCATGTTCTAGGGGCCCTTTGGCAAGAGGGTAAAATTTCACTCTTATTCCTACCAGCGCTCAATAAGAGGGGCCAAGAGCCACCGTTCGTATTACTGTTTTCTTTTGACTCTTTTCAGAGCTTGTGTTTATTTGTTTTAGTTTTAGTTTATATATGCATGCTATTTCTCTATCTAGTATGCTTATGATTCTAGCTTGTTCCACTAACTTGCTTAACTCCAACTTTTTTTCTGCCTATTACCAATAACTTAAGTGGGTAGACCACACCCCTTAATTTAGTGTGATTTCGTCCATACATGCACCAAACACACTTCAACAGGATTGGCGACTCCACTAACATTTATTACCAAGTTTATGTGGTTGTGCCTTTTTTGCAGAGACCTCTGTCTATGATATGGAGTGGAGCTGAATTTCCCCTGATTTCTCTTGCAGTCCCTAGTTCATCCCAAGTGATAGATTGAAGCAGAATAGCTCCAAAAAATTACTTTTGCAGGAATTTGCGCACTTTTTCTTCCCACAGATGCGCCTAGGGCGCGCGTTTAGAGCTGACCCGCACGCAGGCATCACGCTTGTTTTTTCCTTTTGCGCGCAAAAGACAGAAAGAGAAAATTCTTCATTATTTCTATATTTTCCTGCTTTTAAAGTGCTTGGCATCCCCTAATACACCTGCCATCACTGGTTGTGGTACCTTGCATCTTTCTAAAGCTCACTCTTAGCTGCTTTTTGTAGGCTTATTGTCAGTTTTATTTCAAGTTGATTTTTGAAAATTTCACACATAGTTTAAGTAGGGGGGAAAAATAACTTGCATTCCGAATTTTTTTTATGTTTTGCAAACTTTGGTACCAACACACCTAGATAAATAGCCAAAGTAAGTGGCCCAATACCATGCATGCACAGCTAGTTTCTTTTTTCTAGTGTAAAATTTTTTAGTCTAGTTCAATTTTTGCACTAGGATTTTCGGGACTAGGATTGAATTGCTTGTAGAAGGGCAAGTAATCTCTGCTACCTTTGCACCCTTCGGTGATCCTAGGTAAGCATATGAATGCTCCCTATTCACAATTTTCCATCTCCCTATAGTTGATCACATAGATTTACTAGGAAACATAGAAAGTGGCCCATATCCGCACATATTTTTCTTTTAAGCAAGGAAAAATACAACATAGTTTAAATAGGGGATTTTGAAAAGGATCATCAAATATCCACACATTGAAACTATGTACTTTTCCACTTTGTGCTCACATACATTCACTCACTAAGCAAAGCAAAGACACCTAAAACTAACTTAACCAAACTCACTAAATTCTCCCCATAGGGGCCACAAAAGAATTTATAGCTTAAGTTAGGATCAAAGGGGTAGGCATATAATAAGCCGCCTTGATAATTCTTCATCTTGAAACATATAAGTTAACTGTTTAGGGAGCTTCAAATCCACCTATCAGCCCATGGAAAAGAAAACCTGAGCGTGGCAGAGACCCGTTTCAGAGGGGGTTGGGCTTAGGCGTAGTGCGGGCAGATATCAGTCAAGGCTACTTGACTTGGCTGATACTCGGTACTGTTAGCTCACTTACCAAGAAGCCCAAGACTTGAACACTCATGTGGGATGGTGGTACTTAGTGACCAAAACTAGGGCATCCTTTCCCTATAGGTGACGGTGTAGGAAAGTGCCAGACCCTCTACCCTTACCTTGGTGGATTTTCTTCGGCTGATGGGGGGCGTCACTAGCTCTTACAAGATTTTGTGTCAGCACTCACATGATATATTCTCAAGGCCTAGTTACATTTTAGTGTGTGAGGACGAATAGGTCTTCTAGTATTTTGAGTATCATATGCAAACAAACAAAAGCCACTTTTTTGATTGCTTGATCACATATAATTAATTTAAAGGGAAAATTTATTTTATTTTTTCTTTGTTTTATGTATGTGACCAGAATTTTTCTTTGATCATAGACTCTATCCTCTCAATTTTTTCCAAAACCAAACCTAGTCAACACCCGAATAGACCCAACAAGACCTCATCGATCTAGGCATCTTTTGGACCTCCCCCCATTACCGGGAGGGGTTTCATGTCTTTCGCCATTTAGGCATCAAAGATGGAACACTGGCACCATTATTGGTTCATCCTTTATTGGGGAATCCATAGTTGGGAACCCTAGTCGGTCTCCCAACACCACACCACACACCACTCCTCCCATGACCCCTAGGGGGAAGAGGAGTGTGTTCCATTTGGGAAGCCAGCCGAATACACAGCAGGGTACGTCGTAGACCAACCCTCTTCCTAACCATAACTTTATGTTTTCGCACATTGTAGTGGTGTCAACCTCCCAGTCACCTTTCTTAGCTTTGTTGAATTTGCCCGATTTAACCAAGCTGATGAATGACCCCATCGCACACAACCCTACATGGCCTCCCATGCCCATGAAGCTCCATTTTGATATTCCAAAGTTTGAAGGAAAGCAAGCGGAAGACCTAGGTAATCATGTCTTGACCTTCCACCTCTGGTGCTCATCGAACAGTATCATTGACAACACTATTCGATTGAGACTATTTCAACGCACTTTGACAGGAGTAGCCGCAAAGTGGTACGTGGAGCAACCCTCAGCTTCACATGGAACCTTTGGTGCCCTCACCACTGCGTTCCTAACATATTTTCAGTTACCCATTCACCATGATTCCTTAATGGAATTACTAACACATTTCATACAAACCCTCACCGTCCATATCTCGGACCATCTCCACGAATGAAGGCGGCGTCGTAGTTTATGTAAAGCTAAACTCGACGACTGGGTTCTTTTAGATTTGTTCCTGAAAAATCTAATGGCAAAGATTTCAAAGGATGTGGCACAACAAAGTCCCACGTCCGAAGAGGACGCCATCGATAAAGCCCTTCATCTTGAGCTGATTTATACGCAGTCAGGATACATTTACAACGTCCTGCCTAATGCCCAGCGCCTGCAAACTTATCAAGAATTACCAGGTGCATTAAACTCTACAGACGGACTAATTGGGTCATTGACCCAAGGTTACCTAGGCAGCAGCAGTCAAAACCATGGTTACACGTACAGTTCTACCCAGAACTTACCTCAACCCTATTTTCAAATTCATCATATGCCTTAGCGAAATTTTACCAATAGGGCGCTAGCGTATCACCAGGGAGGACCTTATATTCTGGCTCAGGGGACCCAGTACGCAGAAATAAACACTGATGGAAGAGCTCCCCTCCAATGGCCAAGTGCAGACCAGGGACCGCATTATGCTCAGTCCCTAGCACAAGACCCGCCTATGCAGACCAATGCACAGGTGAAATTTCTGCAGCCGTCCCAAAACCAACCACACCAATACAACTAGGAGAACTACCCTCCTAACGTGGTGAAGAAAAAATAAAAAACAAGCCAAAAGGGAACCCTAGACAGGGGGCAACAACTAGCAATTCCCATCGCGATCCCAGGCTGGAGGCAACTCCAACTGAAATCAGAGCTAGGAGCCAAGCAATGCCCAACGACAGAGAAAAAGGCCACCTCTTCAAACAAACCATTCTTGTTTGATATGTGGTGAGTATGGCCATTAGACTCACCACTGTTTTGATCTCCCTGAGCTAAAGAAGCTATAGAGTAACCAAGGAGAAGGAGGATCTTCCCAGCAACCAGCTGTGATGCAAGAACCTTTCCCCCATCAAGGGACAATAAGCACTCAGCAGCAAAATACAGACGACTCCGGGAAAAGCAGCCATGAAATCTACATGACTAGCGAAGAGATGTTTTTCTAAACATGGAACTGCAATTACTGTGGAGCGATAAAAAGGTGTATTTGTAACTCCTAATTACCTCACATTAATTGTCAACCCAGGGACGACTTTTTGTTTCAAGAGTGTACTCAGTCTGAGGCGGCTATTTACTCAAGAGTAATGTTTTGCAGTATAGTGCTTAAAATCCAAAAAGTAAATGAAAGCTAGAAACAAAATCTAATTGGAACAGCAAGAAACTGAAATGTTCTAAACTAAATCATTCATTCGGAAAAATAAGCAATGTATCAGTCAAGGGTTTGACAACAATAGCCCATCCCTTTGGAAACTGATGGAAAGGAAATTAGAGCATGGACCACGGGTCTGGGAGCTAGACAGTGAATGCCGAAGCTCACTACAGCCTTAGATCGTCTCTCACACCAAAACAACAAATGCGAGTAAATGGAACGACAGATAGCAAAATAGAACAACAAAGTAAATGGGCAGCAAACTGTAATTAAAAGAATCTGGACAGCAAACTCTAATTAATGGAAATGAACAATAGCAAAGCCAAATTAATAGCAATCTTTACTCTAAGAATAAATTGAACAGCACAAGGAAATAGAACAACATTGATTAATGAGAGGATATGAAACAACGCTGGAAATCCAAATACAAATACACAATGACTTAACACACGGCACACATTAATAGTAATCTGATCCAATTATCAATCTCAGTTAGAAAGAGTACGACTGTGTTTCAAAGTAGAACAACATTGTTTATAGATCCAACAATCGCAAAGAACATAACTCCCAAGATAAATTCCGTAATGTTAATGAACAAGTGCACATCACAGCGGCTCTGTAATTAAACAACAATAGTATTCTGTAAAGACTAGCAGTATTATATCAACACTTAAAAGAACAGAGATACGATGCAGAGTCAATACAATAGTTCTGTCTTTAGAAACCTTAATAAATTAAGCATAATAGAGCGTGTGATGTAAACTAAACAACACATCAGATTACCAAATAATGCTAATAAGAAAAACCACGCATAAACCAAAGAAATAATATACAGCAGCAGCACAATCCACCAGAGGCTGGGCCCTTGGCCGCCAGCGGACGCTGCTGGGTTACTTCAGATGAACAGAATGAACAACAACCAGATTTATATTAAAATATCGAAGCATAGGTACAGTGGATTACAACGAGAAATATTTCCAACTCTCAGCCATTATCCGTTCTTGCTGCCATCCTCAATTCTAAATTTCTAATTCATCCTCTCAATCCTTCATTCGAATCCATCCCTGAAGTCCTCCCCCTCTCTGATCTCTGTTCTGATTTAAATACAAAGAGAGCAGAGAGTGGTTGCAATGGAGATAATTACAACATGATTCTATTACAAAATTAGATTGTTTCCAACCAATTGATCAACAAGAAGAAGGCGAATTTGGCTTTGCAGCTGAGATTTGGAGGACGGCCGCAACAACAGAACTGAGAAAATCGTGCTTAAAGAACTCTGCGAATCTCTTAACACAGGCCGAATTTGGGCAAACCGTTCTTTGATAAAGTTAATTGGGTCCGTTCTGGACAAAACCCATGTTCCAGATTTTCCAGATTCGTCTTCATTTGCTCAGAATCTCAACCGCAAAACTGTCACTCCTTATTCCAACGCATTTCTGAGTTGGCACTTTTAATGATCAAATCTTCAATCTGGAAATTACCTTGGAGGCTAAAAATGGTGAATAATGTTATAACCAATTTATTAAAACTATCATTGATAAAATAATTCATAATCATCAATTTATTAGAAATAAAGGAGAATAAATAACATTCATTCATAGAAGCATAAATCATCATAAAATGGATTTATATAATAAATTATAATAAATGACATGATGAAGAATAGTAGAAATGGGTGGAATAAGTGTTCAAAAGTGATAATAATAATGGCATATTAACAACCCAACAATTACGACACCCCACTAGACCCCAATACGTCAGGGGCAAGTACCAATGCACCAAATGCACCTTTGATCATTTCAAATATGCCTATCAAACCATTGCCGAAGAGGGAAAAGGGACCCAATAGGCGAGCAGGAAACTACTCCAAAGCGACCCATAATTATAGTATCATGGATGTTTTAGCACAATCTCCTATTGCTATGTCAGCTTTGGAAGTACTGCAGTCATGCCCAAAACAACGGAAAGCCCTACTTTCCACATTAGGCACTATCGACCTTGCCAATACGTGCCTAATGGCTTTTGACTTAGACAAAGCCACCCCTAGGCTTCCTTCCATGGTCGCCTTCCAGATACCAGTGGCGGTCTAGATTATCACAATTCACTAATGTGTCATAGATGATGGTGCATCCACATGCATCATGTCCAAAAATGTTTGGCAGAAGTTAGGGTCTCCCGAACTAAAACCCTCAGTCATCACGCTTAGAGCATACGACGGTCATCCATCAACCCCCATTAGCCTCTACCAAAATGTCCTGGTTTGCTTAGCTAGAAATATAGTCCACATATAAATTGAAGTCTTGGATGCTCACTTGGACTACAATATACTCCTTGGGCGGAGTTATATGTATGGCATGTCTACCATAGCCTCCTCCATCTTTCGCATCATGATGTTCCCCCATGAGGATCACATCATTACTGTAGACCAATTGACGCATAGCAAGAAGCAACCCCTAAAAAAAAATGATGTAACTATACCCTATGTAGATACATCCTCAGATGCTCTCTTATGGTACCAAGAATATGGCCCCGGCTAGTTCAAACCATCGTCTGTTCTAGGGTCATTTCTAGGAGATCCTCCCATAATCCCTGAGTCATCACCCGATGTCAGAGGGTCTCTGGTGTGCATGATGTCCACATCAAGTGCCGAAGCTAGTCAAGACACAGACACAAGCAGTAATGGCACCGAGTCATCAGCCACGATAGCCTCTCTAGCCTACGCTACCTCTCAAACCCCTTTCCTCTACCCCCCAGTTGGTTTCGTCTCCCAACAGGTTTTGGAAACAATGGTATTACCAAACATATCATTGGAAATACCAGTTTGGTACCTCATCCCCCTTCCAGGAACTTGAGCCACCCACGTCACTGCCATAGGATTGAAGCCCCTCAGTCCCGAGGAGGCCCCACCCATCCAAGAAATGGTCGAAACCACCCCTACAAATGATATTCCCATTGAAAAACCGGTGATCATGGCTAAGGAAACCGAGAAGAGAGGAAAGAAGATGGTGACCCCGCCATACAACGGGAATCACCAGTTTGCACCATATGCGACGTAATAGGTCACCCTACCCATATCTATCTGGAGCTAGATGAATTAAAACCACTCCTTGGCTCTGAGATAGACATCGCGATGCCACATTCTCGTAAAAAGGAACCTACCACCAAAGGTAAAGGCAAAGCATTGCGTACCAGTCACGCATGTGCTCTTTATAGCAACTATGGGAACTATACCCATAATTTCCTAGAGATCCCTCGATATAAGGACACCTTACATGCCATCGAATGATCCTATCAAGAGGAACCCTCCACCCAGGCATCCAGAAATGAACCTCGTACCATCCTGTACCTACAAGAAGAACGAAGGGCACAAGAAAGACCCCCAGTCATCCCCCCTCCTGTTATACATTGCACACTATGTGATGAATGTGGTCACTTCCTCGAAGAATGCACAGCCCTGGAACTCATCCATAGATGGTATCCTATAGAACGGGTTTACTACATTGGATTGTGGGCAACGCAATTCACATGTTCGTTATACGCCGACAATCACCTGCTGGAGAATTGTCACTATATCCCCCGATTCCGGCAAGCCCTCACTAGTTTACGCTTAGCCATAGTCCACCTCTCCCAAGAAGATGACATGGATGCGGAGTCCACAGACAGATCCAAAACCCAAGAAGATGTGACGAGCAGATCCATCCTATTCCTATCAGCTGACCAATTAGGGAACCCCTAGTTATGACCAACCACTCTCTACAAAGAAGACCAACATGCACGTTATGCAAAATGCCCAATCATGCGGTTGCCACTTGTCCTGATTTAGTAGTGTTACGATGCTAGTTCCCCGGCATACCTCAAACTGAGCACCGGGAACCCCCATATCAAGGATATTTTTCCTTATATGTCAAGAAAATCATTATGAGCGACACTATACTTATGCCTCAGAACTTCGTCCCACCATCGATATGATTCATACCATACAAAATAAATAGGACTACCTCCATGAATGGTATAAAAAGTACACCTCCAGGTCAACAACCCCACCCCCACATGGGCTTGGTGGGTGAACTAGGACGACACACCAACCAAGCATGACCCGTGCTAAGCCTAGGATAACATGCAGACTATGCGACCTGAATGACCACTGAGTCAACCAGTTCAGAGAACTGAAGCCCCTTGCAAAAGTGTTCGCATAGTCTTGTCCCTCCCTCAGAAACTTCTCTCTAATCAAGAGAAGATCACATGCACCTATTGTTGGATTTGTTCACACTTTCACCATACTATTAAATGTGTGCACCTCCCCAAGCTAAGAGCGGCAAGAGCAACGTTGAGTCTACAATCCCCCAAAGGGGTAGACACACCTAAGCCAACAATAAATAAATGGAAGCTGAAGACCATCTCTTCTACAACAGATCCTTTCCAAGCATCCACATAAGGGACAACGAGTAGTGTTGATTCCCACAAAATCTACTCCGTTGGCATAGTAATACCATGCACTATCTGCACTGGCCAAATTCACACACCAGAGGTATGCCTGCTAATGGAAACATTCAGGCACCTCTACAGAAGGCACAATTTTCACCTACAGGAAATTGACCATCCTAGCAAGGAACCCAAACTTGCGCTCATGAAAAACCCCATCACGAAGATTCTTCCCCCACCGAACGTCGATGACATGATTCACCATATACGATTCACATCATCACATACTAGAAACAGGATTGTAGCCACCCTCACGTCCCAGGATTTCCACCCTATTCCTGTCACAAAAGATCAAGGTACCTTGCACTTTTGCATTGATTTCCGCAAGATCCCAAATTTGCATGCCGCCATCAAACTACTTGATGATACCCAACCTCTTGAACAACACCTAGTACAACTAGAGCTCATTGACGAAAGCCGAAGATAGTCACTAAAACACAACGAGGCCCACAAGAAAAGGGTAAAAGAATCATTCAACCACCACATCAACTCTCGCTCATTCACCGAGGGAGAACTAGTCCTCCGCTATGATGTCGTGAAAGAAGCCCTAGGGCCAGGAAAGTTCGAAACCTTGTGGAAAGGACCCTACATCATCAAACATTGCCTCCGAAAGGGGGCATACATCTTGACTAAACTGGATGGGACATGTCTCAACAACCCCGTCAACGGCCTTTACCTCAAGAAATTCTACCCATAAGGGCCAAGACGGTCCTCCCCTAGAGTGAACGTACACAAACCTAACCACTGAAAAGTCTTGACCAAAATACTTACTAAACATGCTCAAAGTGCCGCCATGGATCACCAACCTGAACCTTATTTTAGATTTGCTGATGGAGCATCAAGATAGTCTCAAAGTTTAGCTGCAGCTGCCTGGGTCATCTATCACCCTGACCGATCACCACTCTACACAAACGGTGTCTGCATTGGTTAAACAACAAACAATCAGGTAGAATATGACACCATCATTGAACTTATGTGAAATTCCCTCCATCAAGGCATATGATATATGCAAGTCTACCTTGATTCCAAGATAGTAGTGTTGCAGTTAAACTAAACATTTGAGACAAGAGATACACATCCGATTAGAAAATATTTGCGTGCAAGAAGATTAAGTAGACAATTTGACTATATCACATTTACACATGTACCAAGGAGTCAAAACCAACCAGCTGATCGCATAACTAATAATATCCTAAACTAGAATGCATCTCGAATAAACCATCATACATAAAAACCAAAAATATAGATATCCATTAGCATAACATCATCCATAAACCAAAACAAGGTGACACAACATGTAGAGCCACAAAAAATATCTCTCATATTCATATATATATATATATATAGATATATATCACAATGTATATTTTGTACAAAAATAGTGTCGCTAACCCAACGACCAACCCAAAGATACAAAAATTCATCAAAAAAATAGGGGAAGCATCCACATGGTGCTTTCCCCGTGTACAAGTATACTCTAAGGTGGTGCCCTGTCAGGAGGGGCACCTGGACCCACAACTACTCCCGATGCCACCACTGGAGCTGTCGTCACCACCGAGACTGCCACCCAACGTAAAATAGGTCGATAGTCCCTCTCGCAGGCCATCATAGTCTCCAACTAGACCTCCTCGAGATCATCCATAAAGCCCCGAGCAGACATTCCCTGGGTCAAGCGGTCCACTCGACCCTAGGCATCCTTGAGAACTAACACCCGAGCAGTCAGTTCCGCGATACGAGCCTCCACTGTAACTGCACATGCCACCACGACATTAGCATGAGCCCACTTGGATGTAGCCATGGCAGTGGCCAAGCTGCTAGCCTCTCCTAAGGGGCCAACACCACCACCGGGTCCACCACTAGGTCCTCCAGTAGCATGCCATCCGAGATTGCCCCTATGCCTCCGAAGAGGACCGTGGCCGACCAACTAAGCCATAGGGCGACCCACCTCACCAACATCTGCAAGAGTAACCAAAAATATGTCAGTGTCACTAGCAACACACATAAGCACTTATATACTCAAATAAATGTAGAAAACATAGAAAACGTACATTTTTGCCCCCAAGCATAACCAGGAGGGAGACCCATATCTGGATTCCCCTAGAAGTCCATCCCCACATATGGGAATGGTAAGAACATTTGTGGGTTCACCTCAAACCAGGCCTCTGTCGTGGCATTCCAATAACGCCCCACCATGCCACCACCACCTCGTGGCATTCGACTGATTCCACCTCCTCATACGAGGCTCCCGTGCCCCCCCAGGAGGCACCACCACCATTGGCCTCAGCAGCACTACCCTCTCGTACATAATTTTGCGCAAAATGCTGACATACGCAAACAAATTTGATCCAATGTGGACCTTCTTGAGTTGCACCACCATCCCATCATATCAAAAATGGGAAAAATCAAAGAAATGCCTAGACCTCAACCGGCACAATACTCCAACCTGTGGGCCTGATGCTCAATGCGGAGTCAACGACCCTGCAAGTCACACAATCATTTCCAGATCACATCGCTCTGATAAATATTTCATGGATGCAATGCTGATGCACCCCTCTGTAAGAGGTGCCCCACCATAGTGACTTCTCTGAAACCTCTCCAGATCCACTCTGCCGGAAGGGAGTGGATACCTCAGCATCTCACCCTGAGGCAGTTGTTGGGGTTTCCATGTTTTGGAAAGGTTGGCAATACCAAAAGATGAGACAACATAGAACCACTTTCAGAGCTCAGGATCTAGCCCTCCTGGGTCCAGAGAGGGATCTCTCTGTGATATGCCAAAGGTATATGTCTTTGAAGCTCAAATTTAAGATATTAGGCTAGTTATGAGGCTCGAGGTTGTTTGTTTGATTGTTTGTTTGGTTGCTAGTTATCAGGAAAGGAAGGGTTCAATGTAAGAAAAAGATGAGTAAGAGGTTTTAGGCAGAGGTGAAGTATTCTAGGGAGTATTCAAAACCATTGGGCAATGGATTCAGGAAAGGATTTGCTCGCTAATCAATATGCAGGCTTTCAATTGGGCTAGTCATCTAAAACATTGGATCTTAAAGATGATAGTGCAATATGGAATGGTATGAGAGGGAAGACCACAGATTCAAGGCACAAAGTTAGAGACCAGCTGGTTGCACAAGGATCCTAGTGGACAGGGCTAACTCTAATCCCTAGTGTTCCCAAATCTTCTAGCTAAATCCATAACAAGAAACATCTAAGAACAGATTCATTTAACTCATACATCAGAGAGCAGGCAATAACATCCACTACACTGGTTAAATTATCTGAATCAATTCTTAGATAACACATTCAGAAGAAAAAAATTAAAGTCAAGGAGAGCAGAAACATAGGGTACCTAACAAGGGTAAATCCTATGCCAATTTTCTGATGCAAGCCAGTAGAAACGAAATGAAATGAATTAAACAAAGAGATACGAAAACATCACCGCTACTTTAGATCAGGATCCAAATAAATGTGCTTGTCATATTAAACAACAATACCAGTCAAGTACAACATTGCCAATAGCTGAATACTTAGTCTGAAATCATATTCCTCAGCCTATCTTACAACTTTACACAAAGACTATGTCTCAAATGAAGCTACTTGCAGTTCTCTGATAACTGATCAACAACCTTTACAATATTTTCTCATGAGTTTTATAGCTGAAAGAGAGCAGAGGAGGTAGGTGGAGAACTAAATGAAGTATTAAAACTCAGAAGCGAAATAAGGCCTGGAGCCCATTCTGTTTTAACTCCTGTGCATTGATATCTGGCTTCCTTTGGGTGCATGAATGATCTTCTCCGGCTTCCATTTACTCTGGTCTGGTCCTGATGTACTCTGATTGTAGAACTCTGTAGTACCTTTGGTGCATAAATAAAATGGTGAATAAATGACTGAATGGTCTGCCATGCTGGTGAAAAAAATGCTCTGATAGCTGGAGACTGTACTTCAAGGCGGAAGTATTCTCTGGAACATGACATGTTGAAGATGGCAACAAGAAACAGTGAAGGAGGCATCCTGAAACATCTTTCCTGATCCTAGTTGGAAAGTGATCACCAAAACTAGGTGGGGGCCGCACAAGTGATTTTTGTCGCAAAGTCTATTTTTAGACATATGGATCATGGTCTATGAGTTGCGGGATGCTATTTATGGATGTTTGGTCAAGTTGGTAAAAATAGATGGACCTCTATTTTTAGACATACTGGGCGGAGTCTATTTTTAGACTGCCAGTCTAAAAATAGATCAGTCGAATATTATTAGCTCTTAATAATATTTGGACTATAAAAATTATCTTATCCTCTTGGAGCACTTCAGTTTGATGCCTGGATGTGGCACATGCAACTGACAGAAGGAAATACGCTTTTCCTAGGGGTTAGTTGAGCTATTGCATGGTTGACTTCAGTTAGAACTCATGTGGCAGAGTTTGGTGGAGTTGATGAGACAGTTGATGGAGTTGTGTTCGGTTTAACTTAGTTGAACTAGTTGTATTTAGTCTAAATGATAAATACACTAGTGATGAGTGGTGTGAATTAATTATTAATTAATTCACTAATTATTAACTCATAAATCAACTAAAGAATACATGAGTTAACTGCAGTGCATGGACAGTTCAGTGGAGACCAGTGTTAGAGGTGGGTGAAAGGGTGAGTCTACTATCAGTTGTGACTATAGCTGTGCATGAGATTTGCACACACATTGATTGAGATTTCCAATGAGGATTGCGCAGTACAAGATAGTGGGATTCAAAATTGGATCTCATTCATTATTCATCTTGGATTGCGCAGTAGAGGCAGGCAGACAGGTGGAGAAGATTTGAACTTGTGACTTGTTCATATCTGAGCTAGTTTGTGTGTAGCATGTGAGATAGTGCTGAGAGCTGTGAGGAGCTTTGTGCTATGTATAGTTACATGTTCTCTATCATTATAATATACAGATAGTTGGGGGTTTTTAGCTGTAAGATTTCCCCATTACATACTGTGTTATATGTGTGCCTGATTATGTTTTAATGTGTGTATGTGACTGCTTCTATTTCCGCAAATTGATGATCAATTGTAGAAGAGGTTATGTATTATGCATGAAGCTTAAATAGTGTGTAATTAGAATAATATCGGTGAATAATTCAGCTATTATTCAAATTTCTACATGGTATCGGAGCGAAATTGATCATCGGATCTATTACAGTGATTACAATTTATTTCAGTAGACAGTGTCTGTAAGCGGGCCAGGTAGCCTCTGGATCCATCCTTTCTTTGAAAGGTGATATATCCAGTAAATTCCCCTACATTCTATCTCTGTGCTAGAAATACTTTGTTCTCACAGATCAGAAGCGGTTGAGTTTTGAGCTGGTGGAATTCGAATTTGCAGCAGTGTTTTCTTGGTGTCGAAAGTCGAGATGTCTTTCAGCGGATTGCGATTGGAGTATGCCCTTGAGGGCAGCTCGAATTATATTTCATGGAAGGACATGATGGAGGTGGTGCTTGATGAAAATGGGCTGAAGGAGTTCATAGATGCTGAAGTTCCAAAGCCTAGCGATGTAGCCTTGGTTGAGGCTTGGCAAAAGAAGACAGCAAAGTGTCGAACGATTCTGTTGGAGAGCGTGAAGGATCACATATTTTCCAGCCTGCATGGTAAGGCTTCTCCATTTTTGATGTGCAAAGCCTTGACAGATTTATTCCAAAGCAAGAGTGACCAGAGGAAGTTGGCACTCAAGGATAAACTCAGGAAAATAAAGATGGAGAAGAATGACACTATTCCGGTATACTTGAAAAAGTCTGTCCACTGCAGGGATGAGCTTGGGAGTGTAGGAATTAGTGTGGATGATGAGGAATTGGTGAGCTTGGCTCTCCTTGGTCTTCCGAAGAGTTTGCACTCCTATCAGGACTCTGTCAATGGTCGGGAAAAATTTCCAGGATGGGAGTGACTTTGGTCGGATCTTGTGCAAGAGGAGATAAGGCGGAGTACCAGGGATGGATCTTCATCAAAGGCATCTGATGAAGAGGATTGCGCTTTGGCTGCCAAAGCAAGGAAGGGGAAGGGAAAGAAGAATGCTTCTCAATCCGGTGTGGATGGTAAAGAGCGTGACATGTCCAAAGTGAAGTGTTTTCACTGTCACGAACACGGACATTACGCCACGAATTGTCCACAGAAGAAGAAGAACAAGCAGGCTGCTGGAGCTGCAGCTGGTGAGGCTCTTGCCTCGCAATTTGAGCTGGACTTCTCATTGATCGCATGCATGGTGTCTAGTGCATTGGGATCGGGGTGGTATTTTGATAGTGGCACTTCCTTTCACATGACGGGAGATGTGAATCTTTTCAGCGACTTGGTGGAGAAAGATCTCCAGTTGCATGTTGAGTTGGGCGACAATGGACGATACAATGCGACCGACATTGGTACCATAACCTTTCAGAGGGAGTCAAGTAAACTCATTCTTTTACAAGATGTAGTGCATGTTCCAGGTTTAAAGAATAATTTGATCTCAGTCGCAATGTTAGAGGATAAAGGGTATGAAGTTGTCTTCAGTGAAGGAAAATTTTTCCTTCGGCACAAGGCAACAAGACAAGTCAAGAAGGTTGGGATTCGAGCAAAGAATCTCTATAGACTTGAAGTAGATGGGATGTCTATGGAGCTTCCTACTGTTGGGGAGTGCAAGAAAGACATGCAATTGATGCTTGAGAAGGAGCAAGTTTTGCATGCAAGTAAGAGTGAACCTCAGACCTCGGGATGTGGAGCGACCATGAGGGTGGGGATCTCATGGAGTGGAAGAAACACTCATGCGAAGGGGGTCTCGTGCCGAGATGGGCGAGAGGGTGCATGCGCCTATACCAATAGGTGAGGGTCACCTGTTAGACTCCTTAATCCCGGATGTTCTGGGCAAGATTCATGAGATGGTGGATCTCATGAATTGAACCTGGCTACGAGGTGCCCACAGCACAGCAGTAGCATGATCAGTTGGATCGATGCAGGTAGATCAAAGTGACAGTGTCAGATACTGGAGCGCGAATTAGAGTTGACAGCAAGTGCAGAGTGCATGGGTGCAAGAGTTCAACAACGCAGTGGTTCCTGATGACATGTGCAATTGGGCCCAGCAGAAGTCGAAGAATTTGATGATAGATGCATCAGACTGATTGAGTTGTTTGGAGCCTATTCAGTTTCAGAGGAGTTGCAGAGCAGATGCATGGAGTTGCATGGTGCTTGTGAAGGTTGCAGGGCGAATGCATGGAGTTGCATGTCGCATGCAAAGACAGTCCTTTCTTGTTGAGAGGGAGTGTTGAAGATGGCAACAAGAAATAGTGAAGGAGGCATCCTGAAACATCTTTCCTGATCCTAGTTGGAAAGTGATCACCTAAACTAGGTGGGGGCCACACAGGTGATTTTTGTCGCAAAGTCTATTTTTAGACTATGTCTATTTTTAGAACATATGGATCATGGTATATGAGTTGCGGGATGCTATTTATGGATGGTTGGTCAAGTTGGTAAAAATAGATGGACCTCTATTTTTAGACATACTGGGCGGAGTCTATTTTTAGACTGCCAGTCTAAAAATAGATCAGTCGAATATTATTAGCTCTTAATAATATTTGGACTATAAACATTATCTTATCCTTTTGCAGCACTTCAGTTCGAGCTACATATGTGGCACATGCAGTTGAAAAAAGGAATTACGCTATTCCTAGGGTTTAGTTGAGCTATTGCATGGTTGACTTCAGTTAGAACTCATGTGGCAGAGTTTGGTGGAGTTGATGAGGCAGTTGATGGAGTTGTGTTCGGTTTAACTTAGTTGAACTAGTTGTATTTAGTCTAACTGATAAATACACTAGTGATGAGTGGTGTGAATTAATTATTAATTAATTCACTAATTGTTAACTCATAAATCAACTAAAGAATACATCAGTTAACTGCAGTGCATGGACAGTTCAGTGGAGACCAGTGTTAGAGGTGGGTGAAAGGGTGAGTCTACTATCAGTTGTGACTATAGCTATGCATGAGATTTGCACACACATTGATTGAGATTGCCAATGAGGATTGCGCAGTACAAGCCAGTGGGATTCGAACTTGGATCTCATCATTATTCATCTTGGATTGCACAGTAGAGGCAGGCAGACAGGTGGAGAAGATTTGAACTTGTGACTTGTTCATATCTGAGCTAGTTTGTGTGTAGCATGTGAGATAGTGCTGAGAGCTGTGAGGAGCTTTGTGCTATGTATTGTTACATGTTCTATATCATTATAATATACAGATAGTTGGGGGTTTTCAGCTGTAAGCTTTCCCCATTACATACTGTGTTATATGTGTGCTTGATTATGTTTTAATGTGCGCATGCGACTGCTTCTATTTCCGCAAATTGATGATCAATTGTAGAAGAGGTTATGTATTATGCATGAAGCTTAAATAGTGTGTAATCAGGATAATATTGGTGAATAATTTAGCTATTATTCAAATTTCTACATGGTATCGGAGCAAAATTGATCATCAGATCTATTACAGTGATTACAATTTATTTCGGTAGACAGAGTTTGTAAGCGGGCCAGGTAGCCTCTGGATCCATCCTTTATTTGAAAGGTGATATATCCAGTAAATGCCCCTACAGTCGATCTTTGTGCTAGAAATACTTTTTTCTCACAGATCAGAAGCGGTTGAGTTTTGAGCTAGTGGAATTCGAATTTGCAGCAGTGTTTTCTTGGTGTCGAAAGTCGAGATGTCTTTCAACGGATTGCGATTGGAGTATGCCCTTGAGGGCAGCTCGAATTATATTGCATGGAAGGATAGGATGGAGGTGGTGCTCGATGACAATGGGCTGAAGGAGTTCATAGATGATGAAGTTCCAAAGCCTAGCGATGTAGCCTTGGTTGAGGCTTGGCAAAAGAAGACAGCAAAGTGTCGAAGGATTCTGTTGGAGGGCATGAAGGATCACATTGTATCCAGCCTGCATGGTAAGGCTTCTCCATTTTTGATGTGGAAAGCCTTGACAGATTTATTCCAAAGCAAGAGCGACTAGAGGAAGTTGGCGGTCAAGGATAAACTCAGGAAAATAAAGATGGACAAGAATGACACTATTCCGATATACTTGACAAAGTTTGTCCACTACAGGGATGAGCTTGGGAGTGTAGGAGTTAGTGTGGATGATGAGGAATTGGTGAGCTTGGCTCTCCTTGGGCTTCCGAAGAGTTGGCACTCCTATTAGGACTCTGTCAATGGTCGAGAAAAATTTCCAGGATGGGAGCGACTTTGATCGGATCTTGTGCAAGAGGAGATAAGGCAGAGTACCAGGGACGGATCTTCATCAAAGGCATCTGATGAAGAGGATTGTGCTTTGGCTGCCAAAGCAAGGAAGGGGAAGGGCAAGAAGAATGCTTCTCAATCTGGTGTGGATGGTAAAGAGCGTGACATGTCCAAAGTGAAGTGTTTTCACTGTCACGATCATGGACATTACGCCACGAATTGTCCACAGAAGAAGAAGAACAAGCAGGTTGCTGGAGCTGCAGCTGGTGAGGCTCTTGCCTCGCAATTTGAGTTGGACTTCTCATTGATCGCATGCATGGTGTCTAGTGCATTGGGATCGGGGTGGTATTTTGATAGTGGCGCTTCCTTTCACATGACGGGAGATGTGAATCTTTTCAGTGACTTGGTGGAGAAAGATCTCTAGTTGCATGTTGAGTTGGGCGACAATGGACGATACAATGCGACCGACATTGGTACCATAACCTTTCAGAGGGAGTCAGGTAAACTCATTCTTTTACAAGATGTAGTGCATGTTCGAGGTTTAAAGAAGAATTTGATCTCAGTCACAATGTTAGAGGATAAAGGGTATGAAGTTGTCTTCAGTGAAGGAAAAGTTTTCCTTCGGCACAAGGCAACAGGACAAGTCAAGAAGGTTGGGATTCGAGCAAAGAATCTCTATAGACTTGAAGTAGATGGGATGTCTACGGAGCTTCCTATTGTTGGGAAGTGCAAGAAAGACATGCAATTGATGCTTGAGAGGGAGCAAGTTTTGCATGCAGGTAATAGTGAACCTCGGGATGTGGAGCAGCCACAAGATGAGGATCATGGAGTGGAAGAAACCACTCATGCGGAGAAATTTCGTGCCAGATGGGCAGAGGGAGTGCATGCAGCTATACCACCAGGTGAGAGGTGGGGCGACATGCATGATTAATCCCAAGAGGAGATTTTGAGCGAGGATTCATGAGATGGTGTGGATCTCATGAATTGAACACGGCTACAAGGTGCCCACAGCGCAGCAGTAGCATGATCAGTTGGATTGATGCAGGCAGATCAAAGTGACAATGTCGGATACTGGAGCGCGAATCAGAGTTGACATCAAGTGCAGAGTGCATGGGTGCAAGAGTTCAACAGCGCAGTGGTTCCTGATGAAATGTGCAATTGGGCCCAGCAGAAGTCGAAGACTTTGATGATAGATGCATCAGACTTATTGAGTTGTTTGGAGCCTATTCAGTTTCAGAGGAGTTGCAGAGCAGATGCATGGAGTTGCATGGTGCTTGTGATGGTTGCAGGGCGAATGCATGGAGTTGCATGTCGCATGCAAAGACAATCCTTTCTTGTTGAGAGGGAGTGTTGAAGATGGAAACAAGAAACAATGAAGGAGGCATCCTGAAACATCTTTCCTGATCCTAGTTGGAAAGTGATCACCAAAACTAGGTGGGGGCCACACAAGTGATTTTTGTCACAAAGTCTATTTTTAGACTATGTCTATTTTTAGACATATGGATCATGGTCTATGAGTTGCGGGATGCTATTTATGGATGGTTGGTCAAGTTGGTAAAAATAGATGGACCTCTATTTTTAGACATACTGGGCGGAGTCTATTTTTAGACTGCCAGTCTAAAAATAGATCAATCAAATATTATTAGCTCTTAATAATATTTGGACTATAAACATTATCTTATCCTCTTGGAGCACTTCATTTTGATGCTTGGATGTGGCACATGCAGCTGACAGAAGGAAATACGCTTTTCCTAGGGGTTAGTTGAGCTATTGCATGGTTGACTTCAGTTAGAACTCATGTGGCAGAGTTTGGTGGAGTTGATGAGACAGTTGGTGGAGTTGTGTTCAGTTTAACTTAGTTGAACTAGTTGTATTTAGTCTAACTGATAAATACACTAGTGATGAGTGGTGTGAGTTAATTATTAATTAATTCACTAATTATTAACTCATTAATCAACTAAAGAACACATCAGTTAACTGCAGTGCATGGACAGTTCAGTGGAGACCAGTGTTAGAGGTGGGTGAAAGGGTGAGTCTACTATCAGTTGTGACTATAGCTGTGCATGAGATTTGCACACACATTGATTGAGATTTCCAATGAGGATTGCGCAGTACAAGCTAGTGGGATTTGAACTTGGATCTCATTCATTATTCATCTTGGATTGCGTAGTAGAGTCAGGCAGACAGGTGGAGAAGATTTGAACTTGTGACTTGTTCATATCTGAGCTAGTTTGTGTGTAGCATGTGAGATAGTGCTGAGAGCTGTGAGGAGCTTTGTGCTATGTATTGTTACATGTTCTCTATCATTATAATATACAGATAGTTGGGGGTTTTCAGTTGTAAGCTTTCCCCATTACATATTGTGTTATATGTGTGCTTGATTATGTTTTAATGTGCGCATGCGACTGCTTCTATTTCCGCATATTGATGATCAATTGTAGAAGAGGTTATGTATTATGCATGAAGCTTAAATAGTGTGTAATTAGGATAATCTTGGTGAATAATTCAGCTATTATTCAAATTTCTACATGGTATCGGAGCGAAATTGATCATCGGATCTATTACAGTGATTACAATTTATTTCGGTAGACAAAGTCTGTAAGCGGGCCAGGTAGCCTCTGGATCCATCCTTTCTTTGAAAGGTGATATATCCAGTAAATGCCCCTACAGTCGATATTTGTGCTAGAAATACTTTGTTCTCACAGATCAAAAGCGGTTGAGTTTTGAGCTAGTGGAATTCGAATTTGTAGCAGTGTTTTCTTGGTGTCGAAAGTCGAGATGTCTTTCAACGGATTGCGATTGGAGTATGCCCTTGAGGGCAGCTCGAATTATATTGCATGGAAGGAAAGGATGGAGGTGGTGCTCAATGACAATGGGCTGAAGGAGTTCATAGATGCTAAAGTTCCAAAGCCTAACGATGTAGCCTTGGTTGAGGCTTGGCAAAAGAAGACAGCAAAGTGTCGAAGGATTCTGTTGGAGGGCATGAAGGATCACATAGTGTCCAGCCTGCATGGTAAGGCTTCTCCATTTTTGATGTGGAAAGCCTTGACAGATTTATTCCAAAGCAAGAGCGATTAGAGGAATTTGGCGCTCAAGGATAAACTCAGGAAAATAAATATGGAGAAGAATGACACTATTCCGTTATACTTGACAAAGTTTGTCCACTCCAGGGATGAGCTTGGGAGTGTGGGAATTAGTGTGGATGATGAGGAATTGGTGAGCTTGGCTCTCCTTGGTCTTCCGAAGAGTTGGCACTCCTATCAGGACTCTGTCAATGGTCGGGAAAAATTTCCAGGATGGGAGTGACTTTGGTCGGATCTTGTGCAAGAGGAGATAAGGCGGAGTACCAGGGATGGATCTTCATCAAAGGCATCTGATGAAGAGGATTTCGCTTTGGCTGCCAAAGCAAGGAAGGGGAAGGGCAAGAAGAATGCTTCTCAATCCGGTGCGGATGGTAAAGAGCGTGACATGTCCAAAGTGAAGTGTTTTCACTATCATGAACACGGACATTACGCCATGAATTGTCCACAGAAGAAGAAGAACAAGCAGGTTGCTGGAGCTGCAGCTGGTGAGGCTCTTGCCTCGCAATTTGAGCTGGACTTCTCATTGATCGCATGCATGGTGTCTAGTGCATTGGGATCGGGGTGGTATTTTGATAGTGGCGCTTCCTTTCACATGACGGGAGATGTGAATCTTTTCAGTGACTTGGTGGAGAAAGATCTCCAGTTGCATGTTGAGTTGGGTGACAATGGACGATACAATGCGACCAGAATTGGTACCATAACCTTTCAGAGGGAGTCAGGTAAACTCATTCTTTTACAAGATGTAGTGCATGTTCTAGGTTTAAAGAAGAATTTAATCTCAGTCGCAATGTTAGAGGATAAAGGGTATGAAGTTGTCTTCAGTGAAGGAAAAGTTTTCCTTCGGCACAAGGCAATAGGACAAGTCAAGAAGGTTGGGATTCAAGCAAAGAATCTCTACAGACTTGAAGTAGATGGGATGTCTACGGAGCTTCCTACTGTTGGGAAGTGCAAGAAAGACATGCAATTGATGCTTGAGAGGGAGCAAGTTTTGCATGCAGGTAATAGTGAACCTCGAGATGTGGAGCAGCCACAAGATGAGGATCATGGAGTGGAAGCAACCACTCATGCAGAGAAATTTCGTGCCAGATGGGCAGAGGGAGTGCATGCAGCTATACCACCAGGTGAGAGGTGGGGCGACATGCATGAATAATCCCAAGAGGAGATTTCTGGGTAGGATTCATGAGATGGTGTGGATCTCATGAATTGAACCTGGCTACGAGGTGCCCACAGCGCAGCAGTAGCATGATCAGTTGGATTGATGCAGGCAGATCAAAGTGACAATGTCGGATACTGGAGCGCGAATCAGAGTTGACAGCAAGTGCAGAGTGCATGGGTGCAAGAGTTCAACAGCGCAGTGGTTCCTGATGACATGTGCAATTGGGCCCAGCAGAAGTTGAAGACTTTGATGATAGATGCATTAGACTGATTGAGTTGTTTGGAGCCTATTCAGTTTCAGAGGAGTTGCAGATCAGATGCATGGAGTTGCATGGCGCTTGTGATGGTTGCAGGGCGAATAAATGGAGTTGCATGTCGCATGCAAAGACAATACTTTCTTGTTGAGAGGGAGTGTTGAAGATGGCAACAAGAAACAGTGAAGGAGGCATCCTGAAACATCTTTCCTGATCCTAGTTGGAAAGTGATCACCAAAACTAGGTGGGGGCCACACAAGTGATTTTTGTCGCAAAGTCTATTTTTAGACTATGTCTATTTTTAGACATATGGATCATGGTCTATGAGTTGCGGGATGATATTTATGGATGATTGGTCAAGTTGGTAAAAATAAATGGACCTCTATTTTTAGATATTGGGCGAAGTCTATTTTTAGACTGCCAGTCTAAAAATAGATCAGTCAAATATTATTAGCCCTTAATAATATTTGGACTATAAACATTATCTTATCCTCTTGGAGCACTTCAGCTTGATGCTTGGATGTGGCACATGTAGCTGACAGAAGGAAATACGCTTTTCCTAGGGGTTAGTTGAGCTATTGCATGGTTGACTTCAGTTAGAACTCATGTGGCAGAGTTTGGTGGAGTTGATGAGACAGTTGGTGGAGTTGTGTTCGGCTTAACTTAGTTGAACTAGTTGTATTTAGTCTAACTGATAAATACACTAGTGATGAGTGGTGTGAATTAATTATTAATTAATTCACTAATTATTAACTCATAAATCAACTAAAGAACACATCAGTTAACTGCAATGCATGGACAGTTCAGTGGAGACCAGTGTTAGAGGTGGGTGAAAGGGTGAGTCTACTATTAGTTGTGACTATAGCTGTGCATGAGATTTGCACACACATTGATTGAGATTTCCAATGAGGATTGTGCAGTACAAGCTAGTGGGATTCAAACTTGGATCTCATTCATTCTTCATCTTGGATTGCATAGTAGAGGCAAGCAGACAGGTGGAGAAGATTTGAACTTGTGACTTGTTCATATCTGAGCTAGTTTGTGTGTAGAATGTGAGATAGTTCTGAGAGCTGTGAGGAGCTTTGTGCTATGTATTGTTACATGTTCTCTATCATTATAATATACGGATAGTTGGGGGTTTTCAGCTGTAAGCTTTCCCCATTACATACTATGTTATATGTGTGGTTAATTATGTTTTAATGTGCACATGCGACTGCTTCTATTTCCGCAAATTGATGTTCAATTGTAGAAGAGGTTATGTATTATGCATGAAGCTTAAATAGTGTGTTATCAGGATAATCTCAGTGAATAATTCAGCTATTACTCAAATTTCTACACGACATGGAATAGACACAATATGGGCAACCTATCCTTCCATGGAGGAAAACATTCTGCTGGTGCGGAAAACCTGTCATATATTAATTTTTGCACCTCTGTCAGTGAAAACCTTGCCGCTGTATCCATACTGTGTATTTATGGTGGCATTTTCACCTCTGTAACTTGAGGAACACGCAATATAGACCAAGAAAAACAATACAATGGGAGGGTGGATGAAATGGTAGCGCGGCAATGGCGGAATGGTGGCCTTTCACTGAATAATGGTGACCAAATGCAATGAAATGGTGGAAATTATGAATAATAGGGTTTCGTGGTGGAATGCAAGGCATACCGTTTGATCGTTGTCCGGGAACAAAGATCAAAGGTGGAGATTGACACAGCGGAATGATATATGAAAACGAACGAAACGAACATGAAATGTAAGACTTTAATGCAAATATGGAACTTTGGTTAAAACCCAAAATGCACAGGAAATGGGCGAAAATGCAATGAAACTCGCCGACATGAACGTACGAGGTGGGACCCAGTGGAGGCGGAGATGCGATTAGATCTGAGTCGTCAGATCTCGGATCCAACGGACTATCAGATTTACTTCGGAACATCGCAATCGGGGGAGGCAAGGGGAACACACACTTATAATTTCCGATTGCGATGAAGGAAGGGGAAGCGATGCCTGTTTGATTTACATGGAGATCAACGGTGGAGATGTGGATCGGGGCATCGCAATTGGAGGGGCACAAAGGGGAGACATCAAAGAACTTCCGATTGTGATTGGGCGGAGTGAGCGATGACTGTTGGATCGAGGGTTAGATGGAAGGTCAGGATCAGATCGGGGGCTGATGTGATCGGGTGATCAGAAGGCGGGATGCGATGGAATGCTGCAATTGTGATTGGGCGGGGGGTGTGATTGGCACTCCGCCGTCCGATTGGAATGACAGATCAACGGCTGAAAACAAGTCGCGGGACTTTGTTAACAAAACGATCGCATCAGAACTTTTCTGTGTTACAAAGGATTTCGGCCCTCCGCCAATCTTCCGATTGCGATTAGTGCTTAGGACTTAAGCACTTGGTCCTAGCGCAAGGGCATGTGTGGGAAGTGGTTGAAAGGGGCTGGCGAGAAAGGCACTAAGCCCTGTTATAATGTTTAAAAGTGGGTTTTAGTCCATTTTCAATGAAATTTAAGGTTGGGAAGGGTAACGATAGGAGGACAAAGGGGGGATTTGAGGAAACAAAGGATAAGGGAGGGATTTCATGGGGATTTTGGGAAGATTTAGGAGAGTAAGAGGAAAATTAGGGGAAACAAAGGGGACTTTGACAAAGGAATAAAGGGGGTGAAATGAAGCATTTTGCAAGGGATACAAGGGGTGAAAAAGGCCTTTTTGAGCAAAATTTATCATTCAGCAAGGCTCATGGACATCAGTACAGCAGGGGTGAAATAGTCAAAGGCAGGGAATATAGGAAGGCTTCAAGGATGATGTGTTTTCAAGGGAAATGCATTCCTTTAAGGCTCATAAAACAATCTAGCCCCTTGCTTGCATTGTCAAGGAATTCATAGGGGCTAATAGTGGCTCCACATGGGGATGGCTTCTTCTTGAAGGAGTCAAGAATTCATAAATTAATCTTTGGTGTAGGCCAGATGCAAGTTGCTTAAGCCATCTTTCTTCTTTGATTTTCAGCTGCCACAAATATGATAGATCAGCAGAAAAATTTCCAACTAATCTACCTACCCATTCTACCATTCTAGCATTTTTTCTTCTATGGTGCATTTGAACTAGCAGACTCTTTACATCATTTATTTTTATGACATAAAATAAACCTATTCTAAATCTACCCTTATTGCTCCATGAGACCATATTAGAATTTTGGTCTCATTTTTTTCTCTACCTAATCTAATATCTGCTGGGATTAAACTGTCCAGCAGATTTCTTCTCTACATTCTACAACAGGAAATTCAAAAACAGTCAAACTAGGATTAAACAGTCTAGTTTGCTGTAGGTCCGAGGCATAAAAACAGTTGCACATGGACAGAAATTTGCAGGGAAGTGGAACAAACTTTGAAGGCTTGGAATCAGAAGCTGGGAGTATCCTTCTTTCTTTCTTGTGACTCAAGTTTTGAGCATGTTTGAGTCACTTCTTTTCTTCATTCCAGCTCTGGTTTTGGGCATGTTAGAGCTGATTTTTCTTTCTTCTTTGTTGGTCCAGATTTTGAGGGTGTTAGGACCAGCTACTTTGATTTCTTTGGCTCAGGTTTTGAGAATATTAGAGCCAATATTTTATACCTCAGAGGTTCATGTTTTGAGCATGCCTAAACCTCTTTTCTCTCTCTGTTTTTTTTTTTTTTTTTGGAACATTTTCTCTTTTCTTGAAAACAAAATTCTGCAATGGTATGTACAATGGAAATGAAAACTGGAAATTGAAAATCAGCATAAGTAGTGTTTGAGCATCCTGCCATTGACAGGACCCCCAAACAGCTCTGTACCATCTAATTCCTGTAGGAAGAAGGCATTTGGACCCACAATGGCCTGGATGATGTATGGACCTTGCCACAAACTGTCAAACTTGTCGTGTTTTCCCTTGTCCTCTCTCCTTGAGTCCCACTTCAGAACTTTATCCCCAATTTTGAAATCAACAGCTTTGGTTCTCTTATCAAACAACCTCTTTATGTTTTCCTGAACTTTGAAAGCTTTGTTATAGACCTTTTCTCTTGTTTTCTGAAGATGAATTGTCTGGTTTATCCTTCTCACCATACTGTCTTCTTCTATTTGAATCTCTTGGACCCGCTTGAGTACTGGTATCCCAAGGCTGGTAGGAAATACTGCTTCTATACCGTAGACAAGCTGAAATGGTGACATGCCAATGGACTTCTTTGTTGTAAGCCTGTTAGCCCACAAGGCATGCACCAACTTGTTATGCCATGACTTTTTGTTCTCTTCTAACATCTTTTTGATGATGGCCATGAGGCTCTTGTTTGATGATTTAGTTAGGCCGTTCCCTCGTGGGTAATAGGTAGTTGAATGACCAAGCGCTATTTGATACCTGTGACAAAAATCAACCAATTTCTTGGATCCAAAAACGACAACATTATCGGTGATTATTTTCCTTGGGCAGCCAAACCGAGAGAGAATATGACCTTCTAGGAACCTAATGATGACTGAATCTGTGACATTCCTAGTAGGTATGGCCTCTATCCACTTAGTGAAATAATATGTGGAAGTCAGGATCCATTTGTGTTGTGTAGAAGAAGCAAGATGAATTTTTCCTATGAAATCTAGGCCCCATTGCATAAAAGGTCCTTCAACAGTGATGGGTTGTAGAGGGAGGGGGAGGAGTTTTCTCTTGCCTTCAAAAATCTGGCATTTGTGGCAGGAAATTATCATCTTATGGACATCGTTGAAGAGTGTGGGCCAATAATAACCAGCCCTGAGTATTTTATTTGCAATGGCTTTCCAACTTAGGTGGCCTCCACACTCTCCTGCATGGAATTCTTGTTTAATTCTTTCAGCTTCAGCTTCCAGCAAACATTTAAGCAATAGGCCATTTGGATTTTTCTAGTATAAATTTTCATTCAGAATGTAGTAGTTTCTGGCTTTTAGCTTTAGGAATCTGGCCTTGGTCTTTGACAACTCAGGTGGAGCATTGAGATTGGTGAGCACATAAAGGATGTCAGAGTACCAAGGAGAGTTCTGAAACTTCTCTTCAACAGTGGGATCAAACAGTCCTTCCTGCTCATCCAAGGCATTTATCATGTTAATTTCCAGGGCTTGCAGATTTGATTCAGCCATTAATTTGGCTAAGCCCTGACTTTTAATCAGCTTGGTGGGTTTGATCTCAAGGTCGTATTCTAAAATCACGGCAATCCATTTTCCCCTCTTCCCATCTGGGTCTTGGGACAGTATATCATTGACTATTATGTTAGGCATATAAGCAATGGTGTGGGAATGTAAAATGTACACCCTAAAGTCCTTTAAGGCCTTGACCAAAGCATAGGCCTGTTTTTCCATAATGTTGTATTTCAAGGGCACATCCCTGAGTGCTTTGCTGAAAAAGGCAATTGGCTGTTCCATTCCCTCTGGATTTTTCTGCGGTAAGACTGCAGCCACTGTATGCTCAGAGGCAAAAGAAAACATCAGGAAATATTTAGATAAATCTGGGCTGATAAGAACAGGAGCTTGGGTGAGTGCAAGTTTTACTGATTCAAAATATATATATATATATTTTTCTGAATCGGTCTACTTCTATATTGATACAAAAAGATTACAAAGAGGCTGAGGCCTCAGAATAGCTAGCCCAGAGATGTGGCATTCTTACATTACATTGCTGATCATTGAAATAAAAAAACAACTGCTGTTTACTGGCTGAGAATACATTGGTGACCAGGACCTTGTCCTCCTTTCTAGACAGCTGATACTTGTATCTGAGATGGTGTCTGAAGTGTAGGACTCTACTCGACATATAAGACCAAAACAAACACTTTCCATAGAAAAAATTACAAACAGTTGTTTTCAAGTGCTGGAGCACTGTCCTGAGCATAATAAATTGGATAGCATTGCTTGGAAAAACATTAATTTGGAAACCGGTGATATGGCGTAGGAGAATGACTACACAATTCCTGCAAAAACTATAAAAAAGAAGGAGGGTGAACTCCTTCTTAGTACCTGTGTTCAAAAACTGGCGAGCGAAAACCATTAAGCATCATTGGTAGGCGAGGGCGCTTCTTCCACCACTGGGCATGCATACGGGTTGAAATCATCATCTGCTGGAGGAGGAGGTGCTTTGCCTGAGAAGTCACTGCTAGAAGGAGCTTTGGGCCTGGCTTACTGAAGCTCGTGCTGTGAGGCCATAGCCCCCTGAACACTCTGCAGACTAACCCCTGGGGGGCAAAACAAAATTTCGTCCTCGGATGCTGGAGCAATTCCAGAGGGGGCCGAGGGCTGAGCCTGAGCAGTCGGGTTGGTTCTAAGTTTAATGGAAACAGAGGCGATGAACTCTTGGTGGTTGAGAGAGCAGGGGTAATTGAAACGGGCGGAATGAAAGTGCGCATTGGAGGAGAGGCGGACATGAGCTGCAGAGGTGGAAGGACTGCTTCCTCGACCACGTCCTCGGCCTCTTCTGGGAGTAGCGACACGACCTTCACCGGAGTCAGAGGAATCCGACGAAGAGGCAGAAGAGGGAAACGCAGGTGGCCTTATGACTTGCCCACGAGAGGAGCCGCGCCTGCAAGTCATTCTTGGTCTCAAACGAGGCATGTTAAGCTTCGCAGGGAGGGCAGGGCGAGAAAACAAGATAGGGATGGTGAGAAAATGCAGAGACGACCTGTAATCAACGGAAGAGCTACTATAATTGCAAAATGAACCAAAAGAAACGTGAATGCCGGTCGAGAGCTTGAGGCAACAACTCAGACGACACCTTTTCCCTATACTGGTGCGCAAACAGGGTTCAATGTCAACTTGTGAACAGCAAGAACACAGAGGAGAGACACAATGGATCGAAGGAATGGGCGCCATTGCAATGGAGTGGTCGTGATAACGAGGCGATGAAGTCTTCATTAATGCAGCAATTACTGTGATGGCCGGCGATATTAACTTATGCTCGGAGCGCAGAGGGATGGCGGTGGTGGTAGACCACGTGCCCATCCACCTCCCCGTCAGCAAATTATGCACGGTCACGTACACCTGCATCCGGGATACTGATTCAAAATATTGTTTAGCTCCAACAGTCCATTTAACTCCTTCACCTTTCTTTAGCATGTTAGTCATATTCCTAAGGTGTTCGGCTAGGTTGGGAATAAACCTCCTAAGGAAGTTAATCTTCCCAATGAAGGACTGTAATTCTTTGATGTTTCTTGGGCGTGTGATCTATAGTATTCCCTCAAATATTTGTGGGTCTATCCTGATTCCCTTTTCTGATATGATGTGGCCAAGAAGCTTTCCTTCTTGCAGCCCAAATATAGTCTTTTTAGGATTCAATGATAGAACAAAACTTCTACATTTTTCAAACACTTTCCTCAGATGTTTTAGGTGTTCTTCATCAGTCTTGGAGTAGACCGTAATGTCATCTAAGTAAATAACAATGAAGTTTCCTATCTCATCTGAAAAAGCTATATCCATCGCTCTCTGGAAGGTTGCGCCAACATTCATCAGTCCAAAGGGAATTTTTACATACAAAAAGATGCCCCATGGAGTGGTAAAATCTGTTTTGAGTTGATCTTCTAGGAGTACTAACACTTGGTTGTAACCTGAAAAGCCATCTAATAGGGAGATTCTTCTTGAGCCTACTACTTTCTGAAGGATGTATTCCATTCTTGGCAAAGGGTAGTTGTCTTTGAGTGAAGCTCTATTAAGATTTCTGAAGTCTATGCATAATCTGATCTCCCCTATTTTCTTTCTCACAGCCACTAAGTTTGATACGTAATCAGAGAACCTCACAGGAACTATTATGCCCGCATCATACATTTTCTTAATCTCCTTTTCAACTGCAGGCAATTGTTTTGGATTGATTCTGCGAAGTTTTTTTCTGAAGGGCTTCTGATTTTCTTTCAAGGGTATTTTGTGCTGAATGATGTTTGTGTCATAGGCCTTTAAGTCTTCATAACTCCAGGCAAACACATCAATGAATTCCTTGAAAAGGTCAATGTATTTTTTCTTCATGTCCGCAGGTAAAGACTTAGCCAGTTTAATCATTTTGGGCTTATCTTCAGTGCCTATGTTGCATTCCTCCATGTCAGAGTCTGCATGTTCTATAGTGGGCTTTTTTGCTACATCATCAAAGTCAAAGAGGTCCTCTAAGGGTGCCAGGCCTCTGGGTATATTCTTTTCCTTGGCCTGCATCACCTCCATCTCCTCATTTTTCGCGTCTTTACATTCTATGGTTGGACTTCCAGTTTCTTCAGCTAAAGTGTTTATTTCTATGTTACAGGGTGGGGTTTCTTCGTTAGAGGATTCTTCACTTAGGCTGCTGTCCTCAGATTTAGATTCTGAATCAGAAAATTCAAACTCATTTATGCCTATCAGGAAATCCTCAATCTGTTTATCACCTTCAAAGACCTGCCAATATTTTTCATTGTCTCGCACTGCAGGTCTGAATTTGGTCTGAATGATGATCTGTTGATCACTAGGGGTCTTAGGATACGAACTAGCTAGGCAAGCTAATCCATTTGCAATTACATTATGACCCCTAGGGACAAACACCAAATCGTATTCTATAAAGGTTTTTAATAGATCCATCGCGTCATTCCTGTATGCTCTCAACCTGGGGTGTTTCGCTGCGTATTCACCATTTACTTGTTTTATGACTAACTCTGAATCCCCTCGCACAGCTATCCTACGGGCCCCTAATTTTTTCAACAGATTTAAGCCCAGGATAAGAGCCTCATACTCTGCAATATTTTTTTTACATTCGAAATACAGATTGACAGCATGGCTCTCTGCATAGTCACTCTCTGTGTTATGTACCCACACCCCTGCTCCAGCAGTTCTTCTAGTATAGGACCCATCGAAATTCATTTCCCATAGGGGTTCATTCTCGGTTTTGTTATCATTTCTTTCTCTATGGCTGGGTTTTCCATTCTGTTGTGTTGCAGAGTCTGCACTATGCCATGGGCTGTTTTGTTCTTCGTGTGATGTATAAGTTGGTGAGGGATGACTAGTTGGCTGTTTGCATTCCTTTTCTGGTTCACTTTGCGTTGTTGTTTCAGTGCACTGTTCTGAGTTTTCTACGTCTTCCTCCTCAGAGTCTAGAGTAGCCATTATGTTAAAGTCCATGGGATTTGCTTCCTCGTTTGTAACTCTATTTCAGGACGCTAAACCTTCTAAGGATTCATCATTACAAAGGATGAAAGAGTCAAGGTATGTATGTACAGAGTATAGAGGAGAGTTTTCAGGCTTTTCAGGGCTGCTAACTAGGAATTTCATTTGTGCTTCCCTGTACAGTCTTCTAAGTTGGCCAAAGATGGGAATTGTGGCATAAGCCCCATCCATCTACATAGTTCCTTGCAACTTGGCTCCCCATGATCTTGATAATAGCATGCCATACTTGGGTGGCACATCTACCACCACGACATCCATGACCATACATTTTGCTGGGATCTGGGTAAGGCTCACACATAAATCTTTGATCAGGCCTAGACACTTTACTCTGCTGGAGTCAAATGAATATAGGTCTTTATATGGACGAGTTATCTCTAGGCCCAATCTTTCCATCACTACTTTAGGCATCAGGTTGTGTGATGCCCCAGAATCATGCATTGCATTGTGGAGGATCTTATCATGGATATTAAGACTGATATAAAAAGGGGGTACTACCCCTTCCCGAAACTTTCCTTCTATCTTTGGACCAAACAAAAGAGCAGGTTGATCATCACTCAGATTTACAGTATCATTATTTTCCCCTAAATTCAAGGCTTTCAAAATTTTGCCTTTATATACATCTTGAGTGGCCAGCTCAGAAAGTGGGACAGAGATTTTAATTTTTTCAATCTCACTCTCCAAATTGAAAGTGGACTGACTCTTTGGAATGTTCAACTCTGTTTTATTAGCCAATACCTTAGTGGCTGAATCCGTGTGCTAATTCTCGTTATGTACAATGTTTGTGATAGTTTTATCAGGAGCGCTAGCTATAGTGATAGCGCTGCTAGTTGGTTTACCTTGTTTATCAACGTTTTGGTTGTCTTTTTCTTTGTTCTTCCAAAAAATCTCAGTTGCTGACTTGTTACTTTCAGTAGTCACTTTAGAAGTTTTCTTAGGTCTTTTCTTGATGGTAACCTCAGAAACCATTGGTTTGGCAGTATCTAAGCTCTTTTTGCTTCTAATTTCGTACTGTTCTTTGACCTGCATCACGGCATTCTCAAATCCAAGTCTGTTATCTTTAGATTCAGATTTCTCCTCATGCCGATATGAGGGTGAGGGCTGATCTTCCTTTGAATAACAATTATGGATTGAGTCCTCTATTTCAAACATGTTTATTATGTCTCCCTCAGACTCTTATATGATTCCCTCATCTTCATCTAGGAAGTTTTCTTGAAATGGGGGAATAACTTTCTAATCTGACTCTCTTTGTTTGTTGGGAGTGTTATTGTTTCTTCTAAAGTTTTTGTTCTGGTTTTGATTTCTATTTTGATTGCTAACTGTGACATCCATGTTTTCCATCATTTGCTGTATCCTTTCCACGTTTTTGGATAAACATTCATAATTTGGATTAGATGTGGAAGCTACAATGTCATCTCTATATGTTACCCTTTTCTCAGCTCTCAGTCTTGCTCTTTTCTCAATCAAGTTGGCCTCTATATTCACCGCTCCTTTCTGCATGTCCTCCAACGTGTTGCACTCTTTATCCCTTAGCTGATAGGCCATGTCAGCATCAAATCCTTCAGGGTATTTCATTAGAGCCATGCCTTGGGGAGGTTTCATATGTGGAGGAAGTGCATTGTAAATGCTGTTAAATCTTGTAGAGTAATCATGGACACTTTCCCCTACGTTTCTTTTGATGTTCATATATTCTTCTAGGAGTTGGTGAGGGTTAGCCCTAACTTCCCATTTGTTGACGAAGGTCTGATATAAAGCAGGAAGGTCTTGGATACTGCCCGGAGGTAAGCTTTTGAACCATTTATTCACATCACCTCCTAGGCTTTGGGCAAAGATTCTCATTTTGACTGTATCATCATCTATTTCCATGTAGTCAAAGGAATCTTCCATCTTATCTACATGTTGCTGGGATGTGTTGGACTCTTTGGCAGTGAAATGTGGGATTTTTGATTGATAATCATTTGGTAGGGGTACTAGAGGCTGAGGCAACACCAAAGGAGCATACCAGGCTACCATGGTGATATTATGATGAGGTAAAGGGTTAACTTGAGCAGCTGGTATAAGGATGGCAGGGATATTATGACCAGCAAAATACTGATGAGCAGATCTAGGTTGGCAGCGCCCCAAGTTTTGAATGAAGTGAATATCACGAGGTGTAGATGTAGGGGTTTCACTGTCCCTAATGTGTTTACCACTTTGAGGTGGTGAACCAGGAAGCTCAAGGTCTGGCTGGTCTAGGACACTGAACGACCTAGTTCTTGGCAAACTATTTTGAGTGCCTAGATCGAGGAATGGGTATGATAGAGCTGTAAAGTCTTCTGGTGTAGAGTTAGCTCTATAAATGTGGCTGGAAATAGTTGGTCTTTTAGGTGTAGGATATCTCTTGAGGATACTCTCAGGGTTATCAACTATTTCAGGTGGGTTTAGGTTGGGATAAGCTCTTTTATGAATGGTTTTGAAAGCCAGAATGTTGTTTTCCCACAGGGCAGCTTAACCCTACTGGTTCCTTCTATTGTGGTTAGATGTTGTTTTGGGGGCTGGTCTCCTAGTGGAGTCTTATGTGAAACCAAGGTAATCAACAGGCCTATTGGTCACCAGTGGAGTCTTAAATTGCTTAGGAATTATGGAGTTACCAGGTGGAGGGTTTCAGGATGTTTCTGGAGGGTACACTGTCCACCACAATGCTTATGAAATATCCTTTTTCAAGGATATCTTCCAAACACATCAAACTCTAACCAGAGATTGACTGGGAGGGCTTTTAACAGATATGTCACCTCTAAAAGAGTGTGAGATCTGGAGGCTATCTGGCCCTTTCCAGACTCTGTCCAAGAGTATGGGATAAACACAACATATGGTATAGAGGTTGATTTATGAATAGGAGTCTTTAAATACTAGCCTAACCAGAGATTGTAGGTTTTCTAAGGCTTATGATATAGTAAGGTGAGGAAAACTCAAAATTCCCCAGTGGAGTCGCCATTATGTTGGTGATGATACTGGGAGACAGATTAATGTTTAGCAGTGATAGGCTCTCAGATTTTTTCCCCAGCGGAGTCGCCATTATGTTGGGGTTTCCATGTTTTGGCAAGGTTGGCAATACCAAAAGATGAGACAACATAGAACCACTTTCAGACCTCAGGATCTAGCCCTCCTGGATCCAGAGAGGGATCTCTCTATGATATGTCAAAGGTATATGTCTTTGAAGCTCAAATTTAAGATATTAGGCTAGTTATGAGGCTCGGGGTTGTTTGTTTGATTGTTTGTTTGGTTGCTAGTTATTAGGAAAGGAAGGGTTCAATGTAAGACAAAGATGAGTAAGAGGTTTTAAGAAGAGGTGAAGTATTCTAGGGAGTATTCAAAACCATTGGGCAATGGAGTCAGGAAAGGATTTGATCGCTAATCAATATGCAGGCTTTCAATTGGGATAGTCATCTAAAACATTGGATCTTAAAGATGATAGTGCAATATGGAATGGTATGAGAGGGAAGACCACAGATTCAAGGCAAAAAGTTAGAGACCAGCTGGTTGCACAAGGATCCTAGTGGACAGGGCTAACTCTAATCCCTAGTGTTCCAAAATCTTCCAGCTAAATCCATAACAAGAAACATCTAAGAACAGATCCATTTAACTCATATATCAGAGAGCAGGCAATAACATCCACTACACTGGTTAAATTATCTGAATCAATTCTTAGCTAGCACGTTCAGAAGAAAAACATTAAAGGCAAGGAGAGCAGAAACATAGGGTACCTAACAAGGGTAAATCCTATGCCAATTTTATGATGCAAGCTATAGAAACGAAATGAAATGAATTAAACATATAGATAGGAAAACATCACCGCTGCTTTAGATCAGGATCCAAAGAAATGTGCTTGTCATATTAAACAACAATACCAGTCAAGTACAAAATTGCCAATAGCTAAATACTCAGTTTGAAATCATATTCCTCAGCATCTCTTACAACTTTACATAGAGACTGTGTCTCAAATGAAGATACTTGTAGTTCTCTGATAACGGATCAACAACCTTTACAATATTTTCTCAAGATTTTTATAGATGAAAGAGAACAGAGGAGGTAAGTGGAGAAATAAATGAAGAATTAAAACTCAGAACCGAAATAAGGCTTGGAGCCCATTCTGTTTTAACTCCTGTGCATTGATATCTGGCTTTCTTTGGGTGCACGAATGATCTTCTCCAGCTTCCATTTACTCTGGTCTGGTCCTGATGTACTCTGACTATAGAACTTTGTAGTACCTTTGGTGCATAAATAAAATGGTGAATAAATGACTGAATGGTCTACCATGCTGGTGAAACAAATGCTCTGATAGCTGGGGACTGTACTTCAAGGTGGAAGTCTTCTCTGGAACACGGCATGGAATAGACACAGTATGGGCAACATGTCCTTCCATGGAGGAAAACATTCTGCTGGTGCAGAAAACCTGTCATATATTAATTTCTGCACCTTTGTCAGTGAAAACCTTGCCGCTGTATCCATACTGTGTATTTATGGTGGTGTTTTCACCTCTGTACCCTGCGGAACACGCAATCTGGACCAAGAAAAACAATGCAATGGGAGGGTGGATGAAATGGTAGTGTGGCGGCGGCAGAATGGTGGCCTTTCACTGAATAATGGTGACCAAATGCAACGAAATGGTGGAAATTATGAACAATAAGGTTTCGTGGTGGAATGCAGCATAGACCGTTTGATCGTGGTCCGGGAACAAAGATCAACGACGGAGATTGACACAGCGGAATGATATATGAAAACGAACGAAACGAACATGAAATGTAAGACTTTAATGAAAATATGGAACTTTGGTTAAAACCCAAAATGCACAGGAAATGGGTGAAAATGAAATGAAACTCACGAACATGAACGTACGAGGTGGGACCCAGTGGAGGCGAAGATGCGATTAGATCTGAGTCGTCAGATCTTGGATCCAACGGACGGTCAGATTTACTTCAGAGCATCGCAATCGGGGGAGGCAAGGGGAACACACACTTATGATTTTTGATTGTGATCAAGGAAGGGGAAGTGATGGTCGTTGGATTTACATGGAGATCAACGGTGGAGATGTGGATCGGGGCATCGAAATCAGAGGGGCACAAAGGGGAGACATCAAAGAACTTCCGATTGTGATTGGGCAGAGTGAGCGATGACCGTCGGATCGAGGGTTAGATGGAAGGTCAGGATCAGATCAGGGGCTAATGTGATCGGGTGATCAGAAGGCGGGATGTGATGGAATGTTCCGATTGTGATTAGGCAGGGGGTGCGATTGGCGCTCCGCCATCTGATTAGAATGACAGATCAACGACTGAAAACAAGTCACAGGACTTTGTTAACAAAACGATCGCATCAGAAATTTTCTGTGTTACAAAGGATTTCGGCCCTCTGCCAATCTTCCGATTGCGATTAGCGCTTAGGACTTAAGCACTTGGTCCTAGTGCAAGGGCATGTGTGGGAAGTGGTTGAAAGGGGCTGGCGGGAAAGGGGCTAAGCCTTGTTATAATGTTGAAAAGTGGGTTTTAGCCCATTTTCAATGAAATTTAAGGTTGGGAAGGGTAACGATAGGAGGACAAAGGGGGGATTTGAGGAAACAAAGGATAAGGGAGGGATTTCATTGGGATTTTGGGAAGATTTAGGAGAGTAAGAGGAAAATTAGGGGAAACAAAGGGGACTTTGACAAAGGGAAAAAGGGGGTGAAATGAAGCTTTCTGCAAGGGATACAAGGGGCGAAAAAGGCCTTTTTGAGCAAAATTTATCATTCAGCAAGGCTCATGGACTTCAGTACAGCAGGGGTGAAATAGTCAAAGGCAAGGAATATAGGAAGGCTTCAAGGATGATGTGTTTTCAAGGGAAATGCATTTCATGAAGGCTCATAAAACAATCTAGCCCCTTGCTTTCATTGTTAAGGAATTCATAGGGGCTAACAGTAGTAACCCGGTCACAAAAATACACATCCGTCTCAGGACAGATGACCAGGTTCATCTCGTGTAACATGAACATGTTGCGCCTCCTGCACCAATGTCGGATCAAGTAGCGTAGCAATCGGTCCTACGACTGAAGAATCTCGTTCTCCCCAAACTTCAGGAGCCTCCATTGCGCTAGCTGTGTTGGAAATACTGGGGGGGGGGTGAATCAATTTTTCTTTCGACTAGAGCATTAGTTAATCTTCAATTATTATAATTGTTTGTACAATGATAGCATTAAACAAAAGGAACAAAAATGCACATAGTTTTTAAGGTGGAAACCCACTCTGGGACAAATCACCTAATGCTTTTCTAATAATTCTTTAATATTCAACTCCAATTGAAAATAAAGCTCCAACTTCCTAGAATCTAGAAAAGCATTTTTCTCCAGTTCCCACTGGATGGACGCTCCAACACCTGAGATTCTTCAGTAGTCAACTGAATGTATGCCCCAACACCCAATGAGCTACAACTCACCCTAGCACCACCCTAGCACCTTATAGAAGAATAAAACAAGAATGGAATCCCATACCAGGGAAAATGGTCCACTTTACAATGATATAGAATGATGTAGAAGGAGAAGAAATACTAAGCCATAACCCCAACTATGACACAACCACCTACAGATGATCCTAGACCTCCCGACACTACCTCTTCAACTCTTGGAAAATAGACACTTGTACAATTTTACAATGATGCATTTACAACGACTTAGTACAATGATACCTTTACAATGGATGTATGCAGTGCTGCCCACTTGAAGACTTCATGTGGTAAAATTCTTGCTGCTGTTGTGCACCTTAGTTTCTGATCTTATCATGCTACCCTCTACTGCACCTTTCTTTGCTTTGTTGCCTTAGAAAGTCTGGTCCTTTGCATCCCTTGACAACACATTATCTAGTTTTTTCTTGGCTTCTAAGAGCTCGATATTGAATCTAGTGTATCTCTGTTATTTTAGATCCCCAATATGTGATTTTTGGCCCTATAGTATTCCCCTGAGTCTTCTTTCCAATGCCACAGGTCTGACCCAATTTGGATTCTTCAAGAGAGAGTTATGCCCAATCTCTCACAATAGACTAATTATGGACTAGTTCAGTAGAGCGAACTTGTATGGAATTCCACATGTCACTGTTTCTTCCTTAGGCTATGAAATTGATAAAGAGAAAACTACAGCCCGTAGAATATCTGCAAATTTTTACAGAATTCCAATCCGATACTCGGAGAGAGAGTTATGACAATTTTCCCAAGGTCACTTCTTTGAGATGAATTTTAGGAGCCTGCAAAAACACTAACGTCCATAGATCATATATCCGAAAATATTGCGCACCTTGATCTAAAATTTTTACAGGAGCTTCCTTAGGATTTTGGCTTCATCTCAAAAAAATTTCAGCTTCTGAACCTTCATAGAAAAAAAATTATATTGAAAATTCCATGATTACATGTTTCAGATTGTGAAATCCCTGCATAAGGAGGATATGAGGATCACAATTTACATAAATTCTTAGGTTGATAGGGGCTTCAAAAAGTGAACTTGGGAGGGATTTTAGGAGCTTAAAAATTATTAATTATTGAATTTTCAATGACCCATGTCACAACCCTATGGGGTTTTAGCCCACTAACTGGGGTTAAAAACTTCAAACATGAATATCTCTCAAACTATGAAGAATTATGTGGCATGCCATATATCAATGGAAACATCTCGACAAGTAGAAACCATAAAAAGAACTATTGACCCAAAACATAGTAATTTGGTAGGTCAAAATTCCCATGCAATATTGGGGTAGCCCCTGGTGCTTCTTGGATTGACACCAATGACAACCGCTAATCAACAAGATGACGACACGTTCCAACATCAATAGCCAACACAGTTTAGAACTCGGGCCAATCCTTCTCCCTCCACAAAAACTTATCATCAAAACAGGTACCCATCAATAACAGAAAAAACATAAAAAATAGGCAAAACCTAATTTTTTTTCCTTGGCTTTGCGCACCTGTCCCTTAGACAGGCGCGCTTAGGGCGTGCCTGTATTTTCCACAGATGCACTTAAGGTGCGCCAAAGAAGGGAAATAGAGCACTTTAAGCATGCTTATCCCCGGAAAATGCGCACAGAAGGCGTGCTTTTTCCCTGATCGCCCGTGCAATCCAGGATAAAAAACACTCAAAATCTGTACAAACCTAGTCTGTACGGACCCTGAAACCATCAAACTAAAAAAATTAAAGTGCAGGACATCATGGAGGTTACTTGGGCATGATATTGCTAATCCCTGGAGCTCAGGCTAACCACAACGACAAGCACTACTACGCAAAAGCTTCTGACCTCTCAAGAACTCAACAAGTACAAATGAATTGAATTAGGGCCATATTTACCCATATATGACCCTTTTCAAAAACTTGGGAGGACCATAATGAGAGATCAGAAGGTCCATTCTTTGAACCATAAGTTGCACCATAATCAGCACTCCATGATGAGTAGAGGCGATGCGACACATTCGCACTTCCGAAAAAATAAATTTTCAGTGCTGGAAGGTATGCCCTCTCTCGTCTTATTTTTCAAAAGCTCGTGACTTTCAATAATATTTGATAAAGAAGATGCTTTCACTTGAGGTATTTGTTTTTGCAGGAAAAGCTTGAAAAACGATTCGCATCTCCATCTACTGAAAGTTCCAGAGCAGGTATCATTCTACCCCCAGCATGATAGAGTCCTCGTAAACTCTGCATATCCTAACATCATTTCTCCATCAGAAATCAACCATAGGGTCCTCATATCCGACTGTGTTTATCATCACCTCACCCTGCAAATGATAAACATCCTCATTGGTCAATAGAGCCTCCCCTCCATGGTGCTCGTAATCGATAGTAGACCATATATCATAGCAAAAGTGACGCCATGGCCATACCACTTTAGTCCGGGAAGCACCTCATGCCCATCCATTCACCATGCATAAGGTCAAGTTTATCATACAAGCCAAAATCCCCTTCCCAGACGATCAGGTTATACAAGCAGATCAAAAGCACACCATCACGCTTCGCATTTGGCCTACCATACCTCCACTAGCATAATGCCATCTGCAATACTTTTTCATCCGCTTCATCAACCGCACACATGAGACCAACCAATGGGACCCCCACCCTCAGAAAAACACCTTCCTCACACCATCACCGAGCGAACACTTTCATTTTTTGGGGTACCTGTCTCTGTGTTTTGTACAAACCAAACCCAATTATTTTATTCTTTTGGTAAGTGTACAAAGACTGCGAATGATGCACTACGTCCCCCCACCCTCTCATCCAAATTTTTCTCCCATGGCAACAGTCCCTGAACACCTTTTGTTGGAGTATTACACCCCCACGCACAAGCCACCATGACATTCATAACCAGTTTATACCCACCCTGGAAGTCCTACCAACTCTAGGGATTTCCCCATCAGAAATAACTATGACTTCCGCCAAGTTGCTTAGTATACTTCGATCTTGGGCCACTGAATCCCCATCATCAGTTTTCAGTCACCCCTCGCCAACATGCCTATGTTAAACCCATCACATCCAGGTCCCCGACCCCTCACATTGGCAACCCCTCGTTCGATTGAGGCTTCCTTTTTGTTGACTTTGACACCTGTTTTCCAAAAAGGAAGCGGTACCTTGGATTACCCCTCTCCAAAAAAGGGGCATCCTCGGGGTGGCACTATGGGAGACATCATTTCCCATAAATGTCATCGATCCTCCTGAAATTTGACTACAACAAAAGCTTTCATGTCAAGATGGTATCGTACCTTACAACCATTGCACTTTGATCAAGTTCATTGAAGACCCATGCCTCCATAAGAATCTCTTTTAGCAATGCTTACATGGGTCGAAGGTCCCAACCAGCACCTATGTGTACAATGTGCAACTATATGCCATACCGAGTTTACACATATGGGTACCACATTCCACCTATTTTCAAATAAAAAACACCCTGGGGGGCGTCAGTAGTTGTTGTCAGCAACCACCAGATCGCTGCCATATCAGTGAAACAAACATAACATATATCTATCAAATAGATTTGTTTAACTAGCCACAACATCACGAGCATGGGACATGCCTGCCTCGTAGAAAATTTGTATATGTATTATATTATATTTGCTTAGAGGGGTCCCTTAGGAAACGATCATTCTTGGAACCGGTGCATGGTGTTTCCAATTCCAAGCTTCATGAAGGTCTCTCTCTCTCTCTCTACACACGATATACAGAAAAGAAACTATAATGTATTTTGGCTATACAGTTCTTCCTAGACCTCACACATTAGGGGGGAAACTGTTAACAGTGGAAAACCGTACAAGAAGAAGACGACATTATTTAATGTTATGCAGAAGGATTTATAGGTCTGGAAGACATTACATAATTTGGAAAGTATTTAAAAATCTCTAAGGTCTGAGGAAATGCATGCAATCCCGGGAGTGGCAAAATGTCACTTTCTAGGACCACACAAAGCATAGGAAAAGTGATTCCTCACTTGAAGCCGCTCGAGGACAGCCACCAACGCCTCCTTAGACATCAAGTGAGCACAGAATGGAATATTTGGAGCACAAAAAGGAATCATATCCCTCTCTTGGGTCACCATCCACAATGTACCAAGAGAGGGAAGGATAATTTGAATTCTCCTATATAAGGCCACCATGAGATGAAGAATTGGCGAGCACATTATTATGCTTGCCATAATTTTCCAAGCAATACCAACAGTGTGTGATCAGGAGCTGAATATAGAGGGGACTCAATTGTTAACCATCCAAAAAGTTCATTCCACCACAATAGAGAGAGAGAGAGGGAGACTCTGCACCGAGGAAAGCTTGGGATAAAAACATCCTTGCATCGGGACTTAGAACCCATGTTCTAGGGGCCCTTTGGTAAGAGGGTAAATTTTCACTCTTATTCCTACCAGTGCTCAATAAGAGGGGCCAAGAGCCACTGTCCATATTATTGTTTTTGTTTGACTCTTTTAAGAGATCATGTTTATTTATTTTGGTTTTAGTTTATATATGCATGCTATTTCTCTATCTAGTATGCTTATGATTCTAGCTTGTTCCACTAACTTGCTTGAATCTACTTCTTTTTCTGCCTGTTACCAATAACTTAAGTGGGTAGACCACACCCCTTAAGTTGGTGTGATTTCGTACATATGTGCACCAAACACACTTCAAAAACATGACATATCCTATGTTAGATGGTGTGTTATTGTTTGGGACATGGCATGACATTTACATCATGTGACAACAAGGAGTTTGGCTATATTGGGATTATGTGATCTTTTTCATGTCAATCATCATGTTTTTACTCCATGGTCTGTATGATGATGATATGAGGAGGAAACAAGAGTAATTTTTTCTTTGGTTACTCTTAGGAGAGTATGGGTTGACTTTCCCCCATACCTTGCATGATGTTTCAGGAGTAGATGGTTGCACAACCATGCTGCATAGGGGCTACTCCATAGCCATTGAGGATTAGAAGATAATTCCACCTAGGAAGGAATCTTCCATATATAGCAGCATTATGTAATGTGACTTTGGCATGGGGCATGTCAAAGAGGATAGTTATGAGATGACAGGAGCCTTATCACAAAGGCCAACAATGCTATCACTTGGGAGCACAGATCCATATTGGGAGACCCAACCATTGATGGAGTGTTCCAAGAACCACTTCACATATGAATTACTTGATGGGAAAGTAGAAGATGAGATGTATAAAGTGGTGGATGGAGTCATCTATTACCAAGACATGATCTTTTTTACTAGGATCTCCAAGCTCAAGACGAAGGCTCTACATGCAGCACATGATTCATTCCTTTCCAGTCACCAAGGTCTCATGGGGACATATCAGACCTTTATGGAGAGATTCGCATGGGAGGGGTCATCCATGGATCTCATCACCAGCTTACTCACAGTACATGGTAAGAGTTGTGTCTTTTTACTTATTGATCATCGAACAAAGTGTTTGCATTCTCTTGCCATTTATATATAGTGCATTGCTCCACAAGAGGGCAAGCCTCTCTTTGGACCTCATGGTCTATTTAAGACCAACATCAGTGATAGAGATAGCCATTTCTCATATGGCTTTGGGAAAGTATTTCTCTATTCTTGGTATGCTCAGTTAACATACAATGCCATTTACTACTTCCAAGCAGATGAGAAAACATGCACAACTAGCAAGTGGTTGGGAGACAACTTGCCACATCATGATCAGGGGCAGCACGTGGAAAAACTACGTTGTTTCCACTTGGGGAACTATTTTCATCATCTAGCGTTCCATATGAAACTCATTATCTTTCTCATTTAGATTCCATATTGTGATGATGTTATATTCACTATATGTGGAATGGTTTAGGCAAGTAAGGTTCATAGAACCAAAGAGTGGATCCTTGAGAGTCCAGTTGCCTTTTGGCCTCTTGAAGGCAACATTATTTCAGCCAAAAATTAGCAGCAGATCTATACATATCATAAATGGAGAGAGATACAACATGGGATGGAAAATTTGGTCTATCATGTTCAACCATACAACCCATCTACATTGCAGGAGTTAGAGATGGGGGGGATTTCCTATGAGCTACCATTTTGGAGGGTGATCCATTGTGTTTGGATGATAGCATGGGGATTGGAGCTTCTCATGGGGATTAATGTCCCTAATTTTTTTTGAGATTCCATGCCTCAAGAAGGCCTCTAGACAACATATATTTTCCTCCATGGATATCCCACTTCTTCATGATGAGAGCCATTTGGATTTATCACCAACGGCTAACTTGTACACTTGGGAGGAGAAACTAGGGGATAGATTGATGGGAGAGCATCTTGTTTAGTGGAGGAGCTTATCAGATGAGGATGATACATGAATAGGAGAGGAGGATTTGTAGTATCCATCCTTGTAGTTGCTTGAGGACAAGCAACATTTGGGAGGGGAGGACTGTAATATTCCTAGTTAGCTTTAAGCTAGTTGGAATGTTAATTTTTTCTTTTGATAAAAAGATATGTGAATAAGTGGGTAGAGAGACCCATAAATATATTTAGTAGGAATAAAAACCACTTCCCATGTGAATGTGGATCATTGTATCAATTGTATAAAGCACCTAGAGGTTTGAACAAGGGCTAAAGCTTGTGGACAGGGTCAAAGTTGACCAAATCAACAACGATGTTATGGAGATAGTGGAGGATTAATAGAGGACAACGCAATCATAGAGGAGGAGTGTATGCGTGAGATTAACTTCTTTAATGAGTGGGACCTAGGGTGAGGAAGATCACCAAGCATATAAGAAAGAGGATATCAGCCATATAAGGCATTCAAAATATTGATATTGTATTGGTCTTTATGACTTTTTGCACGTTTAAATTGTTTAGCTAAGTCTGTTGTGCTATTTAGCACAAGGGTGTTTTCGAACATAAATCCCACCCTCATCCTCGGGGGACTTCAAGTTCCTACTCAGGAGAGGTTCATTGAGCATAATTTCCACTATCCTGATTTGGGCCAAGCTTTAGCCATTATTCCCAATGCAGTCTCCTTCAGGATTGTGTTGTTTTGAAGGGTTGCAGTAGTGGAGGGTTGATAAGCCAAATTTATGAGCTTGTTTTCCAATGGAGGGAGCACCCTTCATCTGAGAGGCTAGTAAGAAATTTATTATAGCTTTATTCCACCATCCGACATCATGCCAAGTAGCATCATTAACCCACAACGTAGTCTCCTACAGAAACTGTGTTATTTTTCAGTGCAGTTGTAGTGGGAGGTCAAGTACCCAAGTTCTTGACTCTGTTTCAAGTGAGGGGATCAACCCTTCATCCAGAAAAGTTGTGAGGAGGGATATCAGCCATTGTCATATCAAATCAGCCACCTCCCACTAGTTTTCTAGTTGCAGAGCACTATTTAGCCCTAGGGCCATATTTTTTATATTTTACATTTTGAGTATTTCGGAAACCCCTTCTGGGTTGCCTTGGAATAGTGCTAGAAAGCCTAGATCTTTGATCCCATCATTTTATAAGAACCCTATTAGCAGATCCATGTTTTTACATTTACAACAATAGTAAAACCCAGCAAAAACTGTGTTGTCTTAGCCTCCAACATTCTTGTATAGTAGTTATTCCTCATATTTATGTACTGGATCTATAGAGTCTTGTTTTTCCTAGCTTAAGTGTCTTTTTCTCAACATCTTGTATACATTTGCTGCTATAATGTTTAATATGATGGCTATATGATTTTATTTCATTTTACGTGTTGATGTATCACAACATTTTCCAGTTTATGTTATATATTCCTATCTTTTCCCATTTTGGGATATTACACAATGTGTCCCAGCAGTATTCCAAAGGGTACACAGAAAATACACTTCTTCAAATTCAAGGAGATCTGATAATTCCTACAAGTATCCATCATTAAGTGAAGATTTGACACAGGCTTCTTTAATAACCCAAATATAGTCCAATCATCAAAATATACCTCCAAAAACATGTGTATAAATTCCTTGAAATCAGCCACTACCACGCGCGAGAAAATGGCAGGAGGATTCTTCAATCCAAAGGGCATCACTGTATATTGGAAGGATTCCCATTCAGTAGCAAAGGTGGTCTTACTCCTATCTTTAGGTGCAATCCAGATTGGATGATATCCTAAAAACCCATCTATGAAGGAGTATGCTTCTTGACCTCTAACATTATCCAAAATTTCATCGTAAAATGGAGTTGGTAATGGATCATGCACACAAGAATCATTCAATTTTCTCAAATCTACACAGATCCTGATTCCCCCCTTGGTCTTCTTATCTTGCACAACCATTGGACTGACCCAGTCAAACCCTTCTACAGGTTCAATGATGCCTGCTGCAACCATTTTGTCCAACTCTTCTTTCACCTTCTACGTATATCTCGGGTTCAACCTATATGGGCATTGTTTCACTGGGCGCACATCAGGTTTCAATGTGATTTTCATCACTCCAAGTTCCCCAATGATAATTTTCAACTCTAAAAATATTTTAGGGAATAGATCTTGATATTCTTTTAGCAACTCAACAACCTTGCCTATAGTATCATCATACCAGTAGTCTCCAATCTTTTTCAACTTAGGTTGTTCTTCATTGCCAATATTGACTTGTCTAAGCTTTAAGGGCTTTGTCACATCTAGCGAGGTGATTGATGGCCCAACCACTGTGCGTTTTCCCCCATATTCAGGGATCATGATATTCCTTGGATCCTCATCATTCTCTTCCATTGTCAGGCTTCTGAAATTCACAATGGCTTTCATTTGTGCATCCCAATCTGGTGGAGCACACTCAATCACAGGCTTTGTTGTATCAAAGATTACTTCTTGAATATTAATGAAAGCTTGAAAACCTGTATCAAATCTACTCTCAACGCTAAATGTAATAATAAAACTTTCTGTCAGTGCAAACCATTTACTAGTGCCTCTGCACAACTTTGTCTCCAAGTATTATTCAGTGGGCACCTTTCCCAACGTGTGAATAAACATATGGACCCATTAAGGTGTTGGATCTACACCCCATACTTGATACCATATTGCCAAATGTTTACGCGTATCGTCTTTTCCATAGTATACATCTTCCATTTTAATAATTGGACATTCGAACCACAACCTCATCATACATGCACATTACTCCTAGTTACCCATATTCTCCTTATGAATTTCCCACCATCTTGTCGGAGTAGTGCGCAAGCCAATATCCAAAGCATGGAATATTTGTCCTTCAGGCACATCTACTCAAGCTCTCCTATAAACATGTTTACATCAGTTGAGCCATCATAGTGAGGTAAATCACAAACCTCAGATGTTATACATCGCAAATATTGGGTCACACGATTACAGCGCAGCACAAATACCTCATGCAACCAGTTCTACCAATTTTCTAGTTCTTCATCAGAGTTTGAAAGACAAGAGATATCCTTCTCCCAGTTAAGATTCCCATTTTCCATTGGATTAATCCAATCTTCTTCGCACAATGTTAGCTTATAGATTTGATCGATATCATCCTCAGCGCATACTGGTTCAACATATCTTTGGCCTTCTGCAGGATCTAGAGGGATGATTACCCTGAATCCATTGATTTCAAGTTCCATCCTCCATTTCTTTAGATTGGTAACACCATCCATGTCAATGGACCAATCTAGTCCTAGTAGCGCAGGATAGGAATCAATATCATATACAATTTGTATGACTTCAAAGTCTGCCATCACTTTAACACCCTCTATATCGACCACAACTTGTGATAGGCTCCCTAAAGGAATGATATTCTGCTGATTGGCCATGCGCAGTTGGATAGTAGATCACTCCAGATTTGGCTCTCCCATGGGCTACCACGTTTGCTTAGGTAGAACATTAGCATTCGATCCCAGATCTAAAATAACTTGGTTTTTTTTATAATCACCAATCTGCATGGTCATGCTCATCTCCCTACCTGTTCATTTATTGTTCTTGTATATTTTTTTGACTTCTCATTGTTCTACTAAAGGATTTTCTTTCTTTACGCAATTATCTATCAATTCCTACAGATTTTTGATAGCTTTCTTGTTGCACAACAAATTTATACATGCTTGTAGAAATGGTTTTATCTCCTCATCTCCTCCTACTTCCTTCAGTGTTCTACCAGATGTTGATGCACTTCCTTCTGCAAATTCTTTCTGTGCTTCAATAAAGGTCTCTTTTGCGCGCTGAAGATTAAAGCCTTCTTTGTTTTCTGGTGCTTTACGGATCCATACATCAGTGGCTGGTTTCTTTCCTTTATCTTCATTGGTAGATACACCACTCCTGGTAAGCACGTTCACACAGGAATTTTATTCACAAGTTTCTGCGTGAACCATCTAAAGTTCTTGTGTCGGGGTCTATGTCTTATTTTCCTGCATTTTAGCAATCAAGACATGAGAATTTTCTATAACATGATGAAATTGTCTACAGTACCTGCAGCACTATCATGGTGGATTCATATAGTCACATGGATAATGGAAAACATCTCCATAGTTATAGAAAATGACCTCTCCACTTCCCTAGAATCCTCTATGCCCAGAAGGGGATGTTGGTGATGTAGGCTCAACCTGGATTCTATATATTTATGCTTTATCCAACATCATATTAAAAGTGCGATAATGTTGCTCATCATGTCCTAATGATGAACATAATTTGAAAAATAGCTGCTTCAAATCAGGATGATATTTTATGATCCTTGAGCAAGAATCTGTGTCATGTAATCCAACAATTTGACAGATAGTGCACCACACATGATTCTTCAATGGACTAGAACCTCTAGCATTCAGATAATTTTTTAAGACATGACACTGGTCTTTATGGTGCTTAGAAGCTTTACAATTTATACACCACACCTCTATGCATACCTCCTTTCCCTTATATTTGCACATACTTTGAATTTCTATATGCACGGCTTCCAACTGATTCTGAATCTGTTGAGTTCCCAGCATAATAGGTGTTGGGGTAGCCTCCAATTTCATTGCAACCTCCACAGCCTCAACTTGTGTGGAAATATTTTTTTGACCTAAGGGTTGGCGCAGATGTGGGAGAAACATAGCAATGAACCATTCCTTATGCTGAGTATCATCAATAACAAATCTTCCATCTCTGATGGTGCGCTTCAGCCTTTGATCGGCCTCCCATACATATTCATTAGGCTCCTGATGAATATCCTTCATTTCGATCAGATTTGGATCATGGACCTAAGTGATAGCTTAAAATTCAAAGTGTTCAGAAGTGTGTTAAACGTGAGAAACCAAATAGAACTCGTCTGCCTTATTCCAGTGTCATGAACAGTTCGAAAAACCGACACCGTATGAAGAAGTTATCGCAGTTTGAAAAGTCCAGTAAACTGCAATTTTTGGACTTTGATCAATTTTGACTAGAATCTGGGAAAATTAAAAAGAGAATATTCCATGGAATATTCTTGGAATATTTGGACCAAGAAGGTTGTGACAAGTGTCACCATGTTTTTCGCAGTGGGTGCACGTGTTTTAATCTGGGCCAATTAGAAGCTGCCACATGGCAAGCTCGGGGCCGGCACGTGGCAAGCCCGGGGCCGGCACGTGGCAAGCCCGGGGCCGGCACGTGGCCCAGAAATGGTCAATTTTTTTTTTTTTGGACTCCCCGAGAGTCAACCGCCTGACCTCCCCGCCTGCACACAAAGGCTCTTACCAACTAGTCTATGTATGTGTCTTAACAAATATGGTGTGACGATTTAATTTATTTTGATATGGTTTCATATTTGGGGTTTTGGAGGGGCCAGCCCCTCCCATACGATCACGACCCCAAGACCAAGGGCTTAAGCCCCAGAACTACCAGCACAAAATGGTTTGTTTAATATTTGAAACGTGGTCACATTCAAATTTAACGCTGAAGGCTTACCCCAACTGTAACCTCCGCTCGACAGTTCTAGTGGCGTTTAAATGCGCGGTTAAGTTTTTAAAACATGTGCCAAAAACGTCGGTTAATGTTTATTGCCAACGATTAAGGTTTGTGGAATATTTGGAGTGTGAATGCTAATTTTTGAAATTTTCCACTTTTAACTAGAGTTAAGTCCAGTTCCTCCAAGTTTTGTGGAGGACTTTTAGGGGTCATTGGGCAAAATGAGTTCAGGCTCTATCTTGAGCTAGATTCGACCAATTTTGGAGTTCCAATATTCAATTTCGATAATCTTTGTTAGTATGATTCTTTCGTCGTAAAAGATCACTTTAGCTATGCATATCAAGTAGCCCTAACATCAAATATGGCTGCCAAATATCCTTAAGTTTGCTGCATAAAATTAGATCTAAGCATAAAAAATATTAAGCAGATAAGATATAAAATGGCTCCATGCATCCAATGAACAAGACAAGAACAATGTATAAAAATAATCTTATATTATATTAAATAATGGGGTACCTGAGAGGAAAACAAGAAAGGTGTTTTCTAGTTCTCCTTAGTGGGATGGGTTCTTGGAAGTCCTCAGTGTTTCAGATCTAAAATTCCTCTCTTTGGTTAATGTGGAAAACCCTAACAAACATGGAACTCAATGGGAGTTCAAAAATGCAAATAAATGGAAATGGTGACCAAGAGTAGATCTAGTGTGATCTAATGCAATGGAGGTGACTAATGAATGGGTAAAACCCTCCTATTTATAACAAAATATCGGGGTGTTCTAGAACTTGGTGCATGAATAAAATATTATTAATCAAATTCTAGAATCACCCTTTAGGAATATTTTATTATGTTTGTTGGACGGAAAAGGGCTTTTGACTTGGGTCAATTCCTTTATTTATAAATAACAAATAAATAAATGATTTATTTATTATTTTAATGGATATGAGGGGAATATAATTAAATAAATAATGGTTTATTTAATTATTTATATGTGATTTAGTCAAATTTAACTAAGAATATTATTTAAATAATGATTTAAATAACTTATTCTTAGGAAATAATTAAATAAATAATGATTTATTTAGTTGATTACCTTGTTTTGGGTTAAATATGACCAAGAAACGTAAACAAATGTGGTGAAAGCAATTTTACTTGGGGTAAAATTGGTCTTACATGGTGTACTTGGGTTCATCTAACGATAATGGGTTAGATGACCAAAAAATGGTGTAACAATATTAGACATTCTAGACTCATTAGCGAGGGTTGTAGAGCCATCAGAGGACTTTTGAGTAGGTGTTTTCTTCAGAGAAGTTCTAGGGGCCACTAGGGCCACCATGGGCCAACAGCAATTTGAGGCCTAGCCAGTGCAGCTTGAGGCCTTTCTCAACAATAAAATAGTCAATTTTGGATGTTTAAGATGTTTTGTAACTAATGGTGTGGTTTTTAGAGCCTTTAGAGGAATTTTGAAGGCCTAGATGCTTCAATGAAGTTCCAGGGGCCACCAGGGCCAATAAGTGCCAACAGCAGTTTGGGGCCTAGCCAGGGCAGCTAGAGGCCTTATGCTGCAAAAAAATAGTCATTTTTTATTGTAATAAGCATCATGAATCTAATGGAGGAGTTTTCAGAAGCTTTTTAGGAATTATGAAGGTCAAAGAACCCACAAATAATTTTTCTTTGACCCAAGAGCTAGGGGGTGCCACCAGGTGTTGGAGGTGAAACCGAAGCAGCCGAAGGCCATTTTCTACAAGTGAATAGTATATTATGACTATATTTGAAATTATGAATCCATTGAAAGGATTTTAAGAGTCATTTGAATACTTATAGAGCTCGAAAAGCTACAGGGAAGTTTTGGGAAACCTAGAGCCAACCGTGGAGGGAGGCCTATATTGGGGATGCAGTGTTCTTTTGGAGAAAATGATTAGTACATTTTGGAGGTATGATATGTGATGGATATATTAGGTGAGGCTTCAGGGACAGGAAAATAATTTTGAAGGAGTTATTGCCATAAAGAAGCTCAGGGTAGCTCAAGTGCACCAATAGAAGGATTCAAGTCTAAGGAAGCCTAGATATGTTTTCAGAATGATGAAAACCATGACAGGGATATAAATGGTATTCTAAGCCCATTGGTTCATTTTAGTTAACCATTGGAGTTTATTTTTGTAACTTGTAAAATAAATTTTTCATAATCCCAAAGAGCCAAGTCAAGAAGACAAGAGCTCAAGGAGACATAGCCCACGATATTCGGGTGAAATCCTAGATTAAATTTTTTGTTATGTGTTGATGTATATTTGCTGAATTATATGGATGTTACACATGTTTATTTTCAGAAAAAACAAATGGAATTAAAGCACTTAAACAGTTAAAAAATATACACCTATTTCAAGTATAAAATTCTGCAAATGTCAAGTATAAGCTAGATATTTTATTGTTTTAACTGAGTGGGAGGTTCTTGAAAATAATAACAAGTTATCCAACCCATTTTCAGATCAGGTTGGTATCATAGCACTTGGTTGCTTGATTGACAGAGAAATAGCTTGCTTGTTTGACTTGAAAGTTGTTTAAACATTGCAAAGGATTTCACTATTTGCAAACTGACTTTTGCTTGAGTTTGCTAGAGGTGAAGGGACAGCTAATGTTAGCAAAGTCGAGGAGAGGAAAAGAAGGAAGAAGGGTTGGAGGCATTCTCCTTACACATAGGACCTCAAGGCAACCCTTGAAGCACAAGAGGGTTTGTTTACAAAAGGTTGCTTGAAGAAGAGCTTGACTCTATAGCCATTTTGTTCAAAAGCTTTGTCAATTGTTTTGAAAGATTTTTGAATTTTGATTGAAGTTATTTTTTTCATTCACATAGGATGAAAACTTCATCAAGTGAGGTTTCACAATCCTCTTCCTTCACAATATTCTTCGATGAATACATGAAGCGAGACTTCTACATCCTGAAGGACATGGTGCAAATTCTGTTTGAAGATAGAAGAGAAAGCACTATACTTCGTGAGAAATTGGTTGCTATGAAACAAGAGAAGGAATAAATTCTTCAAATAATGCATGAGATGGATATGTAGCTCCATCAAGCCCAAGAGGCCTTAACCAAGAACATGCGTGAAGCAGATGTAACTCACTCTAATTTGTCTTCAGTTTCCTCTTCAAAAAGATGTGTTGGTTCAGTTGAAAAGCACACTATAGGTATAGGGTCCAAGTTAATGTTTAAAATGGGATATGAAGGCAAGGGTTTAGGCAAGCATGCACAAGGCATGATTGATCCTATTTTGGTTGAGGAATGAAAAAATAAATTTGGTCTTGGTTATGTTCAATCCAATGGTGAAGACTCCACAATCATGAAGGAATTTGAGGCAACTTCAAAAAGAACTTTTGTTCCAAGTTCTAAACCACAAACATGTCAAGTTTATTTTCAAGTTGATTGCCATTTTATGAAGCCTATGTTGCAACAAGATGTGTGTAGACATGCATATTATGGCAAGCATGAGACTTCAGACAACTATCAAGACATAAAAATTGATGTTATTCTTCAAAGAAAAGTTGGAGCCTCTACAAGTTCATCTCCTCATGAAGATATAAAATATGGACATGCAAAGCAGCATGTGAGGTATAATTCTTCCCATAGTCAAGTTGATTATGTTTCTGCAAGGCATGAAAATTATGCATGCATGAAAGGAAGAAAGAGTTGTTGTGCATATTGTGATCTGTGTAACCATGTTGTTTCAAAATGCTGGAAGAGGATGAAGGCATATAGGAAGCAGTTGAGGCAAAGGAAACTTGCAAAGAAGGTGCATAAGACTTGCACACATTGCCAGAAGAAGGGACATGTTGTTTCCCAATGTTGGACATTGCATCCAACTAATCATCCCAAGCACATGAGGCAAGAGGATAGAAACACTGGTGAAAGTGGAACCAAGGATTCCATCATTGATGTGAGAATAGATGTTTCACATGAATAATATTTTCAGTAGAAAAATTCGCCGTGGAAGTGGCTTGGTAAGAAGTGGTTCAACTTCTTAACACAGTAAGACATACACTCATTTGTACATATGCAAATTTCAATTATGTATGCATGTTTTCTGTTGTAATCTTACGTTTGTTTGAGCCACCTTGGATTGATGATCAAGGAGGCGATGTTCACCTACCTTCTATCAATTTCTTGCAAGAAATTTCTGAGTGAGTTCAAGGAAGGCAATTATTGATAGGAGGACAGGAGCATTCAGGAAGGGAAGTGTCGACTACCTTCAAGTTGTGGTTCAAAGGCACTAAGCCATGCAAGGCAAGTGTATGGAGGCTGAAAAGAAGAGCGTTTTGTACTCTCATCTATTATACAGATCAGTATATCAGTCTTTGGAGGTCCAAAAGATTCCCAATGGGGAGGTGTGATTAGATTTGAATCATGGACCTAAGTGATAGCTCAAAATTCAAATTTTTCAGAAGTGTGCCAAACCTAAGAGACCAGATAGATCTCGTATTCCTAATTATGGTGCTTCAAACGGTTCAAAAAGCCGATACAGTATGAAGAAGTTATTGCAGTTTGAAAAGTCCAGTAAACTGTAATTTTTGGAATTTGACCAAGTTTGACTGGAATTTGGGAAAATTAAAAATGGAATATTCCCCAACATATTCCATTTGGACCAGTTAGGTCGTGACAAGTGTCACCATTTTATTCACAGTGGGTGCACGTGTTTTAATTTGGGCCAATTAGAAGCTGCCACGTAGAAAAATTGGAGGCTGACATGTGACCTAGGAATGGTCAAACAAAATTTTTGTGGATTCCATGGGAGTCGACGACCTAACCTCTCCGTCTACATGCAAAGGCTCTTATGAATTATTATACATATGTGTCTTAACATATATGGTATGTCGTTTTAATTTATTGTGATATGGTTTCATATTTTGGGTTTTGGAGGGGCCAGCCCTAAGGGCTAGCCCCTCCCATATGACCGCGGCCCCATGACCAAGGCTTAAGCCCCGGAACTACCGGTGAAAAATGGTTTCGTTTAATAGTTGAAACGTGGTCACATTCAAATTTAATGTTGATGGTTTACCCCAATCGTAACCTCTGCTCGACGGTTTGGTGGGGTTTTGATGCAGGGGCATTAGACACTAGCCAACAATGTAGGAGGTTTTGTCCACATGTTGTGGCTAGGAGGGTTCAAAATCATTTGAATTTGTAACAGCAAGGTGTCAATACCTTAGCTTCCTGTTGCATTTAGATTAGTTGGAGTTAGTGGAAGTCGAATAGGTTTGGGTTCGATCCATCTGTCATGTTTCAATTAATTGAATAAATTGTAATTAGGCTTTTTTGTTAGATTAGAAATGGCCCTCAGAGAGGAGCCGAAGAGCCATATGTTGATGTATAAATGTAACCCCCGGATGCATTGAAGGGGGGAGGATATTTTCACAGTAAAGTCATGTGTTAAGATTTTTGCTTCAGTTGAATAAAAGCCAACATTTTATTGATTACCTGTGTGTGATTGAATTAGTCTCTGTGCGAATTTGTTTGGTCTCGAGCATATTGAATCTCCAATCCTGTGATTAATTCAAAGAAGAGAATTGCTATGTAATCTCTGCGAATCCCTGTCTATGGTAGATTGCGGGGTTCCCTTGAATTGTCGAAATACATTATGTAAGAGGCCGTGAATGATACATTAACCCATCGTTGTTGATGCTGTAGATGTTAGTTTTGAAGAGCTTAACCAGTAGGAGTTATTTGCCCATAGAACTGTGCATTCTGGCCATAGTGAAAGAAACCCCGTATAAAGGAATTAGACTTGTTTTGCCACTAACTGAGAGTTCCTGCCCCGAGGTTAGACTGTGAGTTTGTGAATTGGAGTGAATAGAAGGGATAGTGTGACCCCGACTTACCCCCTGTTCAGTCACTGTTCAAAGGTTGGAAGCGGTTTTGATCGCACCGCCTTTGCGGGACGAGCGATATTCACGAAATCGGAGAGATTCCATAGAGCGGCTAACACATGGCATAAGGCGGGACCCAAAAAACTGCCCCCATCGCGCGTTAACCTTTGACCATAGACTCAGTGCGATATTGATACATACCGTCTGATCCGGGGTCGGGCCATCGAACGACGATCGCACTCGGAAGTAGCACAGAGTTAATCAAAGGTACGGTGTATGTATTTAATTGAATTCTGTTGATGGTATGTGTGCACCCAGAATATATTAAAGTGAATCTTTGCAAATATTTTCAGGTTATTAATATGAGTCGGAGGGATTAAGGTGGCAAGGTATAAGGTGGCGGACATAGGACTGTCGCAGAGTTATAGTGTAGGAATTAAAGTCCAGAAATATATTTAAATTTTTGAAGTCTAACCGTGGGAAAAGAGATTATGGATAGGAGTTAGAATCCAACTCTCCTTGGGGCCTGATTCAACTTTGTTGCTATCAATTGTGGTATCAGAGTGCTTTTGAGTTGTTTTCGCAGAGAATTAACATGGCAATCCGAGTTGGTAGAGGTGTTGGCAGAAGGAGACCCATTGCCAATGCAGAAGTGTTGAAGACCTTGCAGAGGGTCCAAGCCAGAATGGATGCCATAGAGCGAAGATAGCCCAGAGATCCTGAAGACATCAATGAACCTGAAATAGAAGAAGTTGGAGAAATTGCTGAGATTCCTCCTGACATGAGGCTCCTTAGAACTGTTCTGGGGTTTGCAGTTAAGCCCAAGATTGAAGTATCAAGTTTTGCAGGAGGACTGAATCTAGAGGAGCTGGTGGAATGGATTAATGAAATGAAAAAGTGTTTTGACTATGAAGAAATGAGTGAAGATAAGAAGGTCAAGTTTGCAGTAACAAAGCTAAAGGGACATGCTGCACTTTGGTGGGATGGAGTGCAAGCAGAAAGAAGGAGAGTTGGAAAACAACCTATCAAGAGTTGGACCAAAATGATGGCTAAGTTAAAAGGTAAATTCTTTCCTAGTGATTATTAGCTGAAATTATTTAGGCAAATGCAGAACCTGAGATAGAGGTTGTTGACAGTAAAGGAATACACAGAAGAATTCTATAGAGTAAGCATAAGAGCTGGGCAATTCCAAGACACACCAGAGAATACCTCCAGATATGTGAATGGTCTCAAGTTGGATATCCAAGATGAGATTGGTCTTCTGTCTCCTAAGATAGTTGAAGAGGCCTATCAGATGGCCTTGAAAGCAGAGGAGAAACTCCTGAGGAAGCAGTTTGCCAAAGGGAGAGGTAATTTCCGTGGAAAGGGAAGTCAGGGTGGTAGAGGAAAGCCTACTATACCCAGGGATGGAGCTAATAGTATCTCACCTCAGAATGCATCTACATAGGGTGATGCAAGAGGTAGAAGGGCTTCTTATAGAGGAAGAGGAGGTAGAGGCAGAGATAGAGAATTGAGGTGCTATAGATGTTAGCAAGTGGGACACAAGCACTATGAGTGCCCAGATAATGTGGGTGCTGGTCCAAGAAATGCTGTTGTTGCCTAGGATGGAGATGAGGCAGGAATTGAAGAAGAAATTCTACCAGAGAGGGGAGAGTCCTTGGTGGTTAATAAGGTCCTGTTGAAACAAGCCAAAGAGGTCACTGAGCCTGCACAAAGGAAGACTTTGTTTAGGAGCATATGCAAAGTCCTGGGGAAATGTTGGAAGCTAATCATTAATAGTGGCAACACAGACAATCTGGTTTCCACTGAGGTGATAGAGAAATTGAAGCTGAAGACAAGGGAGCATCCAACTCCCTACAGGGTGTCCTGGCTGCATAAATGGCACCGGCTGATTGTAAAAGAACAGTGTGAGATAGAGTTGCAAATGGGCAACTACAAAGACAAAGTCTTATGTGATGTAATGCCCATGGATGTGTGTCACATACTGCTGGGTAGACCTTGGCAGTTTGACAGAGCAGCAGTGCATGAGGGCAAGAAGAACACTTACAATTTCTTCAAGGACGGGGTACATCATACATTGATACCCATGGAAGAAGGAGAGCCATCAAGCAGAGTGGTTGATCCAAAGACCTTGTTGTTGAGTGGGAAGGAATATCTACAGCACATAGAAGAAGAAGAGTTAAGTTTTTCTTTAGTTTGCAAACCTAAGGTAGTTCTTACTTCTACAAAGATTTCTGATTTTCCAGTAGAAATCCAAGAGATGTTAGACAATTATTGTGACATTGTTGTGAATGATTTACTTAATGAGCTGCCATCTGTGAGAAAGATCAGCCATCAGATAGATTTTATCCCTGGTTCAAATCTTCCAAATAAGGCAGCCTACAAAATGAATCCCACAGAAAATGAGGAAATTAGGAGACAAGTACAGGAATTGGTGGACAAGGGACTGATCAGAGAAAGCTTGAGTCCATGTGCAGTACCAGTAGTATTGAGCCGAAAGAAAGATGGAGGCTGGAGGATGTGTACTGATTCCAAAGAAATTAATAAAATTACAATCAGGTACAGATTCCCTTTGCCCAGAGTTGAGGATTTAATGGATTGTTTGAGTGGTGCTAAATATTTTTCAAAGATAGATTTCAAAAGTGGATATCATCAGATTAGAATAAGAGAGAATGATGAGTGGAAAATTGCCTTTAAAACAAATGAAGGACTGTATGAATGGATGGTCATGCCTTTTGGGTTGTTAAATGCACCTAGCACTTTCATGTGACTTATGAATGAAGTATTGAAAGAATTCATTGGTAAATTTGTGATAGTGTATCTGGATGATATATTAGTTTTCAGCAAGACTAAAGAAGAGAATTTAAGGCATCTTAATTATGTCTTGAAGAAGCTGCACCAAGAGAAACTGTTGATAAACTTAAAGAAATGCTCATTCATGAAGGAAGAGTTGGTGTATTTGGGTTTTGTTTTTTCTGCAGAAGGATTGAAGATGGACCCAGAAAAGGTTAAGGCAATTGTGGAGTGACCTTCACCCATAAATGTTTTTGAGGTAAGAAGTTTCCATGGACTTGCCAGTTTTTACAGGAAATTTATAAGTAACTTCAGTAAGATTAATGCACCCATAATTGAGATAAGAAAAAAGAGAAAACAACCATTTAAATGGACTGCTGAAGTAGAAAGAAACTTTAAACTTTTGAAGCAAAAGATAACTGAAAAACCTATTTTGATTCTGCCTGATTTTGCTAAACCATTTCAAGTGAAGTGTGATGCCAGTGGAGAGGCCATTGGAGCTGTGCTGAGTCAGGATGATAGGCTTGTAGCCTATTTCAGTGAAAAGCTGAATGACACCAGAAGGAAATATTCCTCTTATGAGAAGGAATTCTATGCAGTTGTTCAGGCATTGAAAAAGTGGAGGCATTATTTGATGTCCAAAGAATTTGTATTATACTCTGATAACCATGCTTTACAGTACATTGTACAATAGCCCAAGTTGAATCATAAGCATGCCAAATGGGTTGAGTATCTCCAAGGTTTCAAATTTGTTTCGAAGCACATAAGTGGCCAAGCAAATAAAGTAGCTGATGCTCTGAGTAGGAGGCACATGCTTGTTCAAGAAACGATTTTTGAAGTTGCAGGATTTGATTTTCTCAAGGAATTGTATAAAACAGATTCAGATTTTAAGGAAGCATTCGAGGCATGTTGTAACCCTGTTCTAACAGATAGAAGTGAGTGGCTAGATTATTTCCTGCAGGAGGACTTACTATTCAAAAGAAACCAATTGTGTACCAAAATGTTCCATGAGAGAAAATTTGATTAAGGAACAACATAGTGGTGGACTTGCTGGACACTTTGGTATTGATAAAACTTATGAGCAGCTGAGTCACTTCTATTATTGGCCCAAGATGAGAGTAGAAGTGGATAATTTTGTGAAAAAATTCAAAATCTGTCAATATGCCAAAGGAAGGAGCCAGAATTCAGGATTGTACACTCCCTTGCCTATTCCAGACAGGCCTTGGGACATGGTGAGTATGGATTTTTTTCTAGGATTACCCAAAACTCAGAGAGGGAATGATGTAGTCTTTGTTGTAGTGGACATATTCTCCAAAATGGCACATTTTATTCCATGTTATAAAACTAGTGATGCCACTCATGTTTCTAAATTGTTTTTCCAAAGAAGTTGTTAGGTTGCATGGGTTGCCCAAGAGTATTATTTCAGACAGAGACACCAGATTTGTGGGCCATTTTTGGAGGACACTGTGGAAGAAACTTGGTACCAAACTGAGTTTCAGCTCAGCTTATCATCCTCAGAATGATGGACAAAATGAGGTAGTGAATAGGAGTCTTGGAAATTTGTTGAGAAGTCTTGCAGGAGAGCATCCCAAGCAGTGGGATCATATTTTTCCCTAGGCAGAATATGCATATAATGACTCACCAAATAGGAGCACAAGGAAGAGTCCATTCCATATTGTCTATGGAATGCACCCCAGAGGAATATCAGAGTTAAGAAATCTGGGAAAGGCAGAGCTGAGAAGTGCTGATGGTGAGGAATTTGCTTCAGAGATCCAAGCCATACATGAACAACTGAAACAACAGCTACAAGGCAGCAGCATCAAATACAAGGGAAGAGCAGAATTGAGCAAAAAAGAAGTCCATTTTGAAGTAGGAGATCTGGTTTTGGCACACTTGAGAAAGGAGAGATTCCCAAAGAAGCAGTATAATAAACTGAAGCTCAAAAAGATTGGGCCATGCAAGATACTTAGAAAGTTTTCTGCAAATGCTTATGAGATTGAATTGCCTCCTGATATTGGAATATCTCCCATTTTTAATGTTGCAGATTTGTACAAGTATGAAGATGATGGTGCAGAAGAAAGATCAGCAGACAAGGAAGAGATTGAGTGGGAAAAGCAGCTACCTCCAGCACAACCATTGCAACTATAGAAGATATTGGACAAAAGAGTGTTCAGGAAGACCAGAGGACAAGAGTACTTTCAGTACTTAGTCAAATGGAAGGACAAGCCAGAGGAAGATGCCACTTGGATGATTGAAGGAATTTTGCAGAAGATAGGCGGATCAGTGGAAGAGCTCATGGATAGGAGCCCATGAAGAAAATCGCCCTTGGGAGTCTGATGCAGGGGCATTAGACACTAGCTAGCAATGTAGGAGGTTTTGTCCACATGTTGTGGCTAGGAGGATTCAAAATCATTTGAATTTGTAACAAAAAGGTGTCAATACCTTAGCTGCCTGTTGCATTTATATTAGTTGGAGTTAGTGGAAGTCGAATAGGTTTGGGTTCGATCCATCTGTCATGTTTCAGTTAATTGAATAAATTGTAATTAGGATTTTTTGTTAGATTAGAAATGACCCTCAGAGAGGAGCCGAAGAGCCATATGTTGATGTATAAATGTAACCCCTAGATGCATTGAAGGGGGGAGGAGATTTTCACAGTAAATTCGTGTGTTAAGCTTTTTGCTTCAGTTGAATAAAAGCCAACATTTTATTGATTACCTGTGTGTGATTGAATTAGTCTTTGTGCAAATTTTTTTGGTCCCGAGCATATTGAATCTCCAGTCCTGTGATTAATTCAATGAAGAGAATTACTGTGTAATCTCCACGAATCCCTGTCTATGGTAGATTGTGGGGTTCCCTTGAATTTTCAAAATACATTACGTAAGAGGTCGTGAATGATACATTAACCCATCGTCGTTGACGCTGTAGATGTCAGTCTTGAAGAGCGTAACCAGTAGCAGTTATTTTCCCATAGAACTGTGGATTTTGGTCATAGTGAAAGAAACCCCGTATAAAGGAATTAGACTTGTTTTTTTGCTAACCAAGAGTTTCTGCCCCGAGGTTAGACTGTGAGTTTGTGAACTGGAGTGAATAGAAGGGATAACGTGACCCCGACTTACCCCCTGGTCAGTCACTGTTCAAAGGTTGGAAGTTGTTTTGATCGCACCACCTTTGCGGGACGAGCGGTATTCATGAAATCGAAGCGATTCCATAGAGTGGCTGACACGTGGCATAAGACGGGACCCCAAAAACTGACCCCATCTCGCGTTAACCTTCGACCGTAGAATCAGTGCGATATTTATACATACCGTCTGATCCAGGGTCGGGCCATCGAACTGCGATCGCACTCGGAAGTAGCATGGAGTTAATCAAAGGTACAATGTATGTATTTAATTAAATTCCGCCGATGGTATGTGTGGGCCCAGAATATATTAAAGTGAATCTTTGTAAATATTGTTGGGTTATTAATATGAGTCAGAGGGATTAAGGTGGCAAGGTATAAGGTGGCGGACATAGGAATGTCGCAGAGTTATAGTGTAGGAATTAAAGTCCAGAAATATATTTAAATTGTTGAAGTCTAATCATGGGAAAGGAGATTATGGACAGGAGTTAGAATCCAGCTCTCCTTGGGGCCCGATTCGACTTTGTTGCTGTCAGGTTTAAATGCGCGATTTAGTTTTTAAAACGTGTGCCCAAAAACGTCGGTTAATGTTTATTGCCAATGGTTAAGGCTGGAAGAAGATTTGGAGTGGGCGCACTAATTTTGGAATTTTTCCACTTTGAATTGGAGTTAAGTCCAGTTCCTCCAAGTTTGGTGGAGGATTTTTAGGGGTCATTGGGCAAAATGAGTTCAGGCTCTATCTTGAGCTAGATTTGACCAATTTTGGAGTGCCAATAGTCAATTTAGACTATATAAGACATTCCAGACTCATTGGTGAGGGTTGCAGAGCCATCATAGGACTTTTGAGTGGGTTTTTTCTTCAGAGAAGTTCTAGGGACCACTAGGGCCACCATGGGCCAGCAACAGTTTGATGCCTAGCCAATGCAGCTTGAGGCCTTTCTCAATAATCCAATAGTCAATTTTGGATTTTTCAGATGTTATGGAACTAATGGTGTGATTTTAAGAGCCTGTAGAGGACTTTTGAAGGCCGATATTATTCAGTGAAGTTCCAGGGGTCACTAGGGCCAACAAGTGCCAACATCAGTTCGGGGCCTAGCTAGAGCAGCTAGAGGCCTTATGCTGCAAACCAATAGTAATTTATGACTGTAATAAGCATTATGAATCCAATGGAGGAATTTTTAGAATATTTTGAGGACTTTTGAAGGTCGAAGAACCCACAAAGAAGTTTTATTTTACCCTAGAGCCAGGGGGTGCCACCAGGTGTTGGAGGTGAGCACTGAGACCGGAGCAGCCAGAGGCAATTTTCTACAAGTGAATAGTCTATTTTGACTATATTTGACATTATGAATCCATTGAAGGGATTTTAATAGTCATTTGAAGACTTATAGAGCTCAAGAAGTTGCATGGATGTTTTGGGCAGCCCAGGGCCAACCGTGGAGGGAGGCCTAGATTGGGGATGCAGTGCTTTTTTGGAGCAAATGATTAGTCCATTTTTGAGGTTTGATATGTGATGGATACAGTAATTGAGTTTTTAGGGGCAAAAAAATAATTCTGAAGGAGTTAGTGCCATAGAGAAGCTAAGGGTAGCTCAAGTGCACCGCCAAAAGGAATGAAGTCTAAGGAAGCCTAGATTTGTTTTCAGAGTGATGAAAGCCATGAAAGGGATATAGATGGTATTCTAAGCCCATCGGTTCAGTTTAGTTAACCATTGGAGTTTATTTTTGTAACTTGTAAAAAAAATTCGCCATAATCCCGAAGAGCCAAGTCAAGATGACAACAACTCAAGGAGACGTAGCCCACGATATTCTGGTGAAATCCTAGATTAAATTTGATGTTATGTGTTGATGTATATTTGCTGCATTATATGGTTGTTACACATGTTTAATTTCAGAAAAAACAAATGGACTTAAAACACTTAAATAGTTAAAAAACATACACTTATTTCAAGTTTAAAATTCCGTAAATGTAAAGTATAAGCTAGATTTTTTATTTGTTTAACTGAGTGGGAGGTTCTTGAAAAGCATAATAAGTTATCCAACCCATTTTCAGATCAATTTCAGTCACCAGCTGCATGTACGACTTTGTCTTCTTAAACTGCTCTTTTAGGGCTGCTTTAATTTCTTCCAAGGTAGCATTAGGGTTTTCTTGAGCGTACCTAATGTACCAATCTAATGCATGATCTTGGAATGCAGTAGCCAACTACGCCTTTCTAAAATCAATATTGTTAACTTGCTGAGCCTGCCATACGGCCTCAGTCACAAATAGAAGTTATCAATGTCCTCATTTCCAATGCCTTTGAAATTAGGTAAGTTCATTGATGCAACCATATCTACTTCAAGGGGAGGTGGAGGTGGTGGTGGAGATGGACTGCATGGTAGAGTGGGTGATCTATGATGTGTGTTTAGAAGTGGAGTGGATGGAGTGGGAAATAGAATTAAGGGTTTCTAATGTGATGAGATTTCTTCTTCAGAGTCACTTGAGCTAGTAGTTTCTGGTTCATGTCCACTATCAGATCTAGGCTTTAGAGGGCTATAAATAAAATTTTCAGAATCTTCATGGCAAACTCTTCCACTGTGCATAGTTGGACCTATTTGATGTATTCAAACAGTATGTTCACATAGACAAACCCATTCACACAATAGAGTTTTCAACAATAGTTTTAATGAGCACATGAACTTACCTCTAGGGCCTTTAAAAAAAATTCTTTCTACTTTAGAATATGACACAAACTGATCAATGGAAAATTCAGTCACAAATCCTCCCAAAAGGTGATCTATCTAGTGGTCTGTTGTGCGAGTGATCTTATTATAAAATTTCTCTACTTAGGTGTCCACTCAGTGAGTACGTCATCTTTTATGTACTGATGGAACTCAACTAAGCGCGACAACCACTCATGTAGTTCATGTGCAAAGGAACAAAATAATATTTCATGCACTTTTTTATAAATATATTTTTGTACCCATTGTTCGTCAGATAACTTATTACTTGTATTCTCTTGGAGTTCGAATTCAAGGATCTTTCTATCCATCCAATCTTGTAATTCATTTTGTGATGGACGCCACAACATCAAATCTCCCTCAGAACCATTTGTTGGCTTGAGGGGTCCTGAACCAGGTTCAAAGTTTATGGATAAACCAAAAAACCCTCCAACTACTAGGATTTTTGGCAGTGATATGCTTGCGCAGACCAAAGTCTCACCCGAAGTAGTATGGGGGGGTGTTGGAACCAGGTTTCTACATCCTGAGGGAGAAAACAATGAATTGGTCCTCAAAAAAAGAAATGCAAACTTATATTACTCATAAAAAGATGTGCGCAATAATACACAACGAAATCACAGAGACTGTGCAACCTTCAATATACTAACACAAATTTGTTGTTCGTCTTAGCGCAGATAAACATAATAGAACCATATCCAGATCTAATCGATGCAACCACTTAAACATATCTATCAACCATCAATAAGCATTCATGATCATATAAGATATATTTACGCAATAATTAATAAGTAATACATAAGGAGTGCGATCTCAACAAAACATAGTTAGCTTCAGATCTATCAATACATCAACTTCCCTTACAAAAACCCTTCCGCGCACACAACCAGCAAAGTCCGCACACAACCAAGACTAGGTCTCCGCACACATAGCCAACATGAGCCTTTCAACCCAACCCCAACAAACCCTTACAATGTATTGCAAATGCATAAACATCAATATCATCAACTTAGATCGACTAACTTAGAAATACTTAGCTTAGACATGATCTATCTATTTATATTCGCCTAGCGCACAGATACTATGGTCTCAAACCATGTTTTGAGGCCCATAGTTCACCATTAAACCCATTTACATCAAAATTGGGGAATTTAACTCACCCTAAAGCCCCTTGAATCCATTGTGCAGCACACACATACAAGATTATACAAAATTATAAGGAAAATTGTGCCTTAGGGGATCCCGCTCCAACAATATGCCTTCCTTTGACTGCATGCACCACATGTACAATTTGGATGATTATACAACTACTAGTATACTTCCCTTGAACTCCAATATCAACTGGGTAACTCTTATTTCACACATGCATGAGTTATTTATGGCTGATCTATTAGTTATCTATTTGATCACTGAGTGTGGTTCAAGTTCCACTTCCACATTTTTACCTTCCACTATTTCCTTCAATACTTGGAACTAGTTAAATTGACGTTAACTCAAATAAACTGAATTAATTAATTACAAATCAAAATAAACTCAACGAGGGCTCCTAAAAAGTAGGAACCACTCTACATGACTCAAGTTATACCCTCAACTCAAATTAACAAAACCAACTAAGTCAAACTAACTTAGTTAACTCGTACAAGTTGTCATGAGATGTGGAATTACAATTTTCTTATAATTTAATTCAAGGTAAAATTAAATTAGTATATTTCTTGGTGTCATTTTCAAAATTTCTTGTTGCCATTTTGAACAGATTGCTTCTCAAGTTCCTTATGACTATGGGTTGGGAAAAATTCTCTCAAATCCCTAGAACAACTTGGGTTGAGTTATTAGTTCCTAGAGTCGTAGCTTGGGGCAAACACTTTGGAGCCCTTGGGGGGTTGAGTTACTAGTTCCTAGAGCTGTGGTTGGAAGAAATGCTTTGGAGCCCTGGAAGGTTATGGGTTGTGTTACTAGTTATTGAAGCCATGGACAACTTGGGATGAGACCAATCTTGAGTTGTTGATATTTAAGGTAGAGACGGTTTAGTCTCTGGGTACCCTTGTTGTTGATATTGATGGTAGAGGCAATATCGTCTCTAGATTCCCTTGTTGTTGATATTGAAGGAGGAGGCATTATAGTGCTTGGATTCCCTTGTTTCTTTGAAGAGAAGAGAAGGCATTGGGTGCTTTCTGGGTTTGGCAACTGATCATGTGTGGTATGCATTTGAAGAGAAGAGAAGGCACTGGGTGATTTTCGGGTTTGGAAACCGACTCAGTGTGTGGATGGAAAGGACAAATTTTATCACCAAATAATGATCACCTAGCCATTTCTAACTAGGTGGATCAAAATACACCTTGGAAGTTTAATTTTGCCATAGTAAAATCACTTTCACTATATGAAATAATTTAATAAACAACCTTTATTAAGTTATTTTTGATTAAAATTAAAAAACCCATGAGAATAATTAAAAAAACCATTATTTATATAATTTTCTCTAGGAATAATTATGAAATGATGGTTTGATAATTATTCCTTGTCACATTTGACTAACTCACCTAGGAATAATTAAATAAATCACTATTTATTTATCTTACTTTACTCCATTCTTGGAATAATTGTTAAATCATTTTTTAATATTATTTCATTTTCACACCTTTCTTATTATTCGCGAAATAATTTTATTTGTTAATTATTTCTAAATTAAGATATTTGACCCTTTTGAATATATTTTCCCTCTCTAAAAATATAATAAATTATTCCTAACGGTTAGATCTAGATTTTGGTCAATAATATTTTATTATTTTCCATTTTCGAGATCAACCCAATACTTTGTTATAAATAAGAGGGTTTTTCGTTCATTCTTCACCATGATCATTATCCTCGTCACCACTATTGTCTTCACACTTTTGAGCTCCCAATAGATCTCTACATATTGTTTGGGTTTTCACACATTAAGAGAGAAAAATATAATACTGAAGCATCAAGGACATCAAAGGATCCATCCCACTGAGGGGGATTTAAGACCCTTTTGTAAATTATCTCCTTCGTCGAGTGCTATTAATAAAGGATTTATTCTTTCAAATGATTTTCCATAATTGGTTTATTACATCGGATTCATTTTGTTGTTTGTTCTTTTAGATCACATACATATATTTTTATGTAAGTTTTCTCTCATATTTTTATTACATATCTGAAGTATAAGCAACCACAGTTGTTGTTAGGGTCACTAGACACATGTGACTTAAGTGAAATATTTTTGGTACACCTTCCAATAAATTTCATGCCAACAACAAATAATAAAGGAAAAATAAAAGAACCATTTGAAATATAAGTATGAATATTTTATTTCAGTTTTTAATTATGCATGTGATTTATGATGGTTGTGTTTTGAGCTAACCGGATGTGATATGCTTATACATGATGATTTTATCAAAGATATAATTTTACTTGTTGTGACAGGATGTAAACAAAATTACAGGTGTACCTTATTGACGATCCATCAATGAGGTATGATTTAAATTTATTTCAATTCCTTTTTATTCTAATGCCAATTATGTTCTTGGTATATGAAATTAGGAAATTCTTAGTTTGGGTGGTTGAAACTGACAGCAAGAATTAGCAGTGGTAGAAAAAAGGAATTAGAAAAAGGAACAATATGTTGGTAAGGAATTCAGGAGCATGACCATTGTGGGAAATTGGCACCCAATAGTATCCATTGATTTCCATGAGCATGCTATGAATGATATGAGGGTTTTGAGGTAGGTATATGCCTTGGTTTTTTGACCTTATGATGCGAGGAAAATTTACCAAGGGATGGGTCGCCCAGGAAGGGGATGCTAGGGAACTTGGAAGGTGTGTCACTGCATGGAAGGGGGTGACTAGATTGACCACGGGACTATGTGTCAGAGAAGGGAAGGTTAGGTAATATATTTATTTTGGTCATTAACATTGCTAGATGGAATCAGAAGCACATTAGGAGTGTACCTTGGAACAATGAGATGGTAACTATTCACTGAGAGAATAGGTAGCATGGGGATTGTAGTGTTGGAAACTGTAGGAAGGATTTGATCTTAGTATTGGATTATGGACTTCTTAGGAAGGAGGTGAATCCTGGCACTAATTTGAGGGTGGAGGTGTGATCCTCTAGATTCCCTTGTTGCTAATGAAGGCATCATATCCTTTTATTTTTTGGTTAAATAAAATGTGCATATCTTGCATGTGTATATTATTATGAATATTGTATCGATATCAATTTATAAAGCTCCATAAATAGTATGTTATTTTGTTGGTTGAAGAAAATGTGCATAAGTATATGAATATGTTAATGTAAACATCATAATGAGTTGTGTTATAAAGCTCAATTGAATGATAGGTTTGTTATGTTTTTAGTAGTGGAAATTTTAAATATTGCACTGAGTTGTGTTATAAAGCTCCATAGGCAGTATGTTTTTTTTGCAGGAATTTTTTGGTCAGAAGTGTCACTGAACACCGATGATGGTGTTCCCCCAAGGGGGAGGGGTTTGTAACAACCTTGGGTTAAAGTTTCATGTAATAAAGGATAATAAAGGAAAAATAATACCAAGGTCATGGCATACCAAGTTGGGTATCACTTTTGGTTTATTTATGGCTATGGAAATTGGAATTTAATTATGAAAATAAAGGAAAATAGGAGAAAATGAAGGTGAAGGGACACAAATTTTCATGCTAAGGAAATTAGAGGGAAAAAGGAAGGAAAATGAAGAAAATAAAGGCATAAATGATAAAAAGGCATCAAATAATTAGTTGACATATTTTTCCCATATTTGGAGCAGGTGTAGCAAAGGAAAGAGAACAAGCAATTGGACAAGAAGGCAATGGAAGAAAAAGGACAAGTAAAGGAAATTCAAGAGAAGGGTGGATTAGAAAATTCAACAGGAAGATCTTCTAGGTAAGAGGTTGAAAGTGTGATTTACTATTTGAGGTGTGAATGCACTGTACATGCATTTATTTATTTGGTTCATTTAATATCATTGGCATGGTTTTTTGCTGGATTTATAGCGGTTTCAATCATGCCTTGCCATTTCCTATATACGCATAGTGTGATTGGATTCATTCTCGGTTTAGCTTTGGATTTCCGAAAGGTTTTGGAATCAGGTGAGTTGTTCTGAAGAAAATTCCCAAGGGTTTTGGGTGGAGATGGTTTTCTTTGGGAAGCCCTCCACAAGTCGGTGAAGACAATCAAATTCCTTATGGTACGGTGAATAAATTTCAAGGCATCCAGGCTTGGTTTGGTTTTGTGATTTTGAGGTCGATTTAGGTGAGATCATGATAGTTTGAGGGTGGAGGTGGTTTAAACCATTGAGTCCCTGGTTGATTATGTCTTGGTTTATCCCATGATATATCACATACATGCTTGGAATATGGCATGAGGGTGATTTACCGAAAGAAAGATTTGGTTCAACTCAATCTGTTTTTGGGTGGTACGTGGAAGTTTCTGACTTGATTAGATTTTGAATATGTTAGTACAAGATTAAATATTTATGTGTGAATTTGGTTCAGTACCCTGGCAAGAGCATGGTTATGGATATTGTAGTAGCTGACATCCCACCAAAATATGGTATGCTTCTTTATCGCTCATGGGGAGCAAAGTTGCAAGGATCTCTACAATTAGACATGAGGTATGCTACTATATCAATATTTTGACAGCCTAAGAAACTTTACAGGGAAAATTTAATGAAATTCATGGTCAGCGGTGCAGAAAGATCCATAAACTACCCCATTTATTCAACACCAACTAATCTTGATTCCTTCATTTTATGTAACTCGGATAACAATGAAATCCAAACAGAACTGATTGACATAAAGCCAAAACTAAATAATGACAATATTTTTTATGAAGCCTTGTGGAACTTAGATTTTGATGGCTCAATGAACAAAATAGGAGCAGGAGTTGGAATATGGATCACAAACATTGAGACAGGTCATTCAGAAGGACATGCCTTTAGACTCAACTTCAAATGTACTAATAACATGGCAGAGTATGAGGCACTTATCTTAGGCCTCCAAATCATCAGAAAATTAGGAGGTAAAAGAATTTTAATCATGGGAGATTCAGAATTGATCATTAAGAAAATAAATGGAGATTATTCTATTCATAATCCTAGATTATCCAGATATAGAGATGCTTCAATTGATTTATGTGAAGGTTTATTGGAATGTAAGTTTGCTAATATACCTAGAAAACAAAACATTCAAGCACATTGCCTAGCAACCTTTTCTAGCACATGTAACTTACCTTTTCAACCAACACATAGGTATACTTCCAAAGTTAAATATAGACCCATTGTCCCAGACAATGTCAAATACTGGCAGATTTTCTCTGAAGATGAATATATTTACCATTTTCTGAATAATGAGGAGGAATTTAAAAATTTTAATATAGATTTAGACTGTAATATAGATTCATATTTTAATTATGAAATAGATAATATAGATGTACATAAATTTAACAAACCCATTGTATTTACTCAATTTGACATAGATAACTTAAAGAAGGTAGATATAGAGGAAATTATTGAAGATGAAATTGAGATGTTAGATTTAAAAGATAATTTTTTACCTAAGGGTTTAATTCCTTTGGAGGACCTTTTTGATTCCAATGATGTGCCTAAATAACCAAAAATGGAACTAGTAAGGTCTGACATTGAAGAATGTAACATTGGGAAAAAACTAAAACAAAAATGATCAAATTGTCAAAATCTTTACCCCCTCAAGAAAAAGAAAAATACATTGAACTTTTAAAGGAATATCAAGATGTGTTTGCATGGAGTTATGGAGATCTTAAAGCTTATGACACAAACATAATTCAACATAATATTCCTATAAAAGATGATCAGAAACCATTTAAGAAAAAATTGAGGAGGATTAATCTTGTCTTATTACCTTTGATAGAAAAGGAGGTTAAACACATCTATGATGCCCAAATCATTACACCAATTAGATATTCTGATTAGGTATCAAACTTAGTACCTACCAGAAGGAAAATAGGTGAAATCAGATTATGTGTAGACTTTAGGAATTTCAATAAAGTATAGTTGAAGGATAATTACCCCTTACCCAAGATGGATCATATTTTACAAAGGGTAGATGGTTATTCCAGGATATCTTTATTAGATGGTTTCTCAGGATACAACCAGATACTTTTCCAAAAGGAAGACCAATCCGAAACAACTTTTACCACTCCTTGGGGCACTTTCATGTATGATAAAATGCCTTTTGGTTTGATGAATGTTGGAGCTACCTTTCAGAGGACTATGGGCATAACCTTTGATAAGGAAATACATGACTTCTTGGTTATTTATTTAGATGATATTACTATTTTTTCTAAGTCAAATAATGAACACTTGGATCATTTGAGACAAATTTTTATTAAATGTAGAAAATTTGGTATATCTTTAAACCCTAAGAAGACTCTTTTTGGACTACAGGAAGGAAAATTACTTGGACACATAATTTAAAAGGAAGGTATTAGGATAGATCCTGCAAGAATAGAGGCCATTCTAAACATTCATCCACCTAGAAATATCAAAGAGTTACAAGCATTTTTAGGTAAAATTATTTTTTAAAGGAGATTCATTTCTAACTTAGCAGAAATCATCAAAGAACTGAATAATACGCTTAAAAAAGACTCGGTTTTAAAATGGACAGTTGAAGCAAAAAAATCATTTGACTCTATTAAACAAACTTTAACTAAAACACCAGTCTTAATCAGTCCTGATTTCAAAAAGGACTTTATAATCTTTTCATTTGCCTCAGAGCATACCATAGCTGCAGTTCTACTGCAGAAAAATGACCAAGGTTTTGAACAGCCTATAGCCTTTTTTAGTAAAACCCTTAGAGATGCACCTTTGAAATATAATATAATGGACAAACAAACTTTAGCCTTGGTTAAAGCCATAAAATATTTCATAGTTTACATTCTTTATTCCCACATTATTGCCTATGTCCCTAATTCTGTAGTCAAAGATATTCTTACACAGGATGGGCCAAATGGAAGAAGAGGAAAGTGGATTGCCACTATCCTTGAATATGACATATAGATTAAACCAACTAAGCTCATAAAAGGACAGGGATTAGCCAGATTAATGGATGAATCCAATTGCAATGCCTTAGATATAAATTTTATTGCCTAGGTTGATGACCAGGAAGAGATGGTGACTCCATCGACCAGTGAAGCCTTTCTAGACTCACCATGGTACTCAAATATTATATGTGTACTTACAAACTTACAAGCTCCTCCTGGATTAACTAGAACTAAAACTAGATTCATTAAAATTAAAGCAATGAGATACTGTATCTTAGATAATGTGTTTTTTTGGAAAGAACAAAGTGGGATTTTACTAAACTATTTACTAAAATTAGAAGCTGACAAAATTCTTGAATAATTTCATGCAGGTGATTGTGGAGGACACTTATATTGGAAAAGTACAATAGATAAGATCCTTAGAGCTGGTTTTTATTGGCCTACCTTATTTGCTAATGTGAAAAAAATTGTTACTTCATGTCAGAAATGTCAGATTTTTGAAGGAAAAATAAAATGGTTACCTTTACCTCTAAAACCTATTTCTACTGAAAAGCCATTTCAACAATGGGGTTTAGATTTCATTGGAGAAATTCACCCTCCATCCTCTGGCCAACACAAATGGATTTTGACTGCCACATATTACTTTACTAAGTGGATTGAAGCTATTCCTACCAGACAAGCCACTGACTCAGTCATTATCTCTTTCATAGAAAACAACCTTTTGTATAGATTTGGATGTCCACATAAAATAATTACTGATAATGCAACAACATTCAAATCTAAGAAAATGATTGCCTTTTTTCACAAGTATCATATTACCCTAGGCCACTCTACTACTTATTACCCTCAGGGTAATGGCCTAGCTGAATCTTCAAATAAAAGCCTTCTAAATATCATTAAAAACCTACTTGAAGACAACAAGAAAACTTGGAATAAAAAGTTAGTCTATGCCTTATGGGCAGATAGACTTACCACCAAAAATTCAATTCGAACTTCTCCTTACCAAATTTTTTATGGGATGGATGCAGTTTTCCCATCATCTTTAGGTGTTCCAGTAATGAAAATTATCCAAGAATCACAAGTGGAACTCAATGATATACAAAGAAGGATAAATCAGACTATTCATCTTTAATAGACAAGGGAAGAAATATATGAAAGATCTCAAGTCATTCAAGATAAAATCAAGAAATTTTTTGATAAAAGAAGTAAAGAAGATGACTTTGCCATTGGAGATAAAGTGTTAAAATGAGATTCCAGGAGAGAAGAAAAAGGCAAGCATGGAAAGTTTGATTTTCTATTGAAAGGGCCTTATGTTATTTATGGATATAGGGGTAACAATGCTTTCTTCATCAAATATTTGGATGGAACATATATTCAAGATAGACCAGTTAATGGTAGAATGCTCAAACACTACTATTCTTCTCAATTAACCAATAGTTAGTCCCAGTTACTTTTTACACCATTGTAAATATCCATTGAAGTTTTTAGATTGGATTGGATGTTTTCTGTCTAAATTTGAAGCCCGGAGAGAAGGTCCTAAGCTTTGAAGAGTAAAATGTCATAAATATCAGTTTTTGTAGAAATCAAAAGATAATTACTGGATCATCAAGGTCAAAGTTTAAGGCTACAAGTCTTGGAGTTCTTGACATTTCACTAGGAAATGCCATCCCCATGTGAAGCCACTATTAGGGTCCTATAAGTATAGGATTGATAATTTGGAATTGACTTATGATAGTCTTGTAAAATATGTACATACCTTGCTTTCTGCAAGTTGTTTTCCCATATTTTGTAAAAGAATAAAAAAATAGAAAATCAAAAAGAGGGTAAAAGTCCTAAAAGAAAGTTAAAAGGACTTAGAAAAAATATAGACCCCAAAAGAAAAAGAAATAAAACATGAAAGTGTGCAAGTCCAAATGCTACTACTTTTTACTTTTTGCTGATGATTATGGGAGAGTGTCAATAAATGCCATAATCCATGATGAGTTGAATTGTTTAAACTTGACTTGTAATGTTTGCAATTTACATGTTTTAGATAGTGAATAAAGATTAGTCAGAAAGTTTAATCCTGACTAATCAGTATATAGGTAGAGAATAAACAGGATCTCATCAGTTTAATCTGAGCCCTCGGATGATATAAGGTAGATTTAGATAGTTTTTATGCTTTTCAAAAGAATAAAATGTTTCAAGGTAGCAAGCTCAAGTGCACCTGCAAAAAGGAAGAAAAAATGTTAGATTAAAGTTGGGTAGGTAGAAAGAAGTGGGAAGAAGCATGTAAATATTTATCACCGGGCAACAATCACTAATTTCCCCTCCCTTATAGTTATTATGCATTCTAGACTTCCAGTCAAAGAGGCTCAGAGCATTTCTTAGACTTCTGTTGGGACCGGACCCAAGGCTTGATTACTGTTAGTTGAAAATGTTTAATTCCTATAATAATCCCTAAATTATCATTATTTACCCTTCATTCATTCATCACATCTCAAAATCTTAAGTAAAGAACTATTTTTACTTAATCATACATGAAATCCCATTTTGTTAACTCCCTCCATTATACAAATCATATAAACCCTCATAAAGCATTTTATGCTAAGTAAAACTGGTGAATTCATAAAATGTTAAGCTTGCTTTAAGGTTTTCACTTTACTTAGTCATATAAGTGTATTTATTGAGCCTTCCATTTTCCCCCGACCCAAATATATTAACTTCACTTATATAAACATAACCCCTTTATTTTCATATAAGAACTTTGGTTAAAATGCTCGTCATACAACGGTTTTTATTTCATTTTCCATCCGCCCCCACATGTATAGACCCCAGTCCCACCTTATCTTTAGACCACAACTTCCCTTTTGATCTGGACTGTTCGCCTCAACCTCTCAGATCCAACGGTTCTAGACTTGTTTCATGTTCACAAATCAATCGACCTCCCGCCGCCCAAATAAATGTGAAATGGGTGGTTTTCCCATTCCCACCTCTTACGAAGTGGAGAAAAACCATTCGATCGTGTTCATTTGGGGGGAAAAAACTTACAACCCAAACCCAACGCGAAAACCATTTCTTGTTTCGCATTCGAAAATAAAAAACTACTCCTGCTTTTGATTAGACCCACATTCAATGCGTTTAATGAAAATTCATATCAAAGGTTAAAACCTTTGTTATGTCATTTTTAGTGTTATTTCTGTGTTTAAACTGATAAAGAACTCTGCCTGGCCATGTTAAGATTCCCAATTATGTTTTAAACCTATGAGCATCGATTTCGTGCCTTAAACTCAGATTTCAGTCCAAATTCCTTATTTGAAGACCAAAGAAGACCTCGGCTCTAGCAATTCGAACCAGATATCAAATTCAACCATAGAAGTTGCCTGAAACCCTCCCGACTGTCAAAATACCTGCAGTTAAGGTATTTTTCGACATTCCAACTTGCAAATTCACAGTTTAAGCCTTCAACTGATCCAATTAAGCTTCAAAAAAAGAAATTGTCCACATAATTTTCCCAGAAAGTACCAAAAAAAGACAAACCCTCGCAAAATCTCCCTAGAAATTGTTGTTTTCGGAAAAACCTCTTTTTGAAGCCCAATTCCTCACTTTAAAACATTTGAAAATAAATTTAAGGAGCAGGAAATATTTTAAAGCCCACAGATCTCTTGAAAAATCATTTTTACAGTCTGAATCATTCAGAAAACCCCTGTTTTCTGTCTTAAACCAGTTTTACCCATCCCGGATTCCTAATTGAGCACTGAAGCACCCACTGACATCATCTTTGCCTATAAAATAGCTCAATTACCCTCAGTTAAGGAAATTCAACTATTGCAAACTATTTAAACTTGCTTTATTTGTTTAAAAATGACTAAGAAACAAATGACATCCAAAGCTGGGTGTTCTAAGCCTATCAAACCTGGGGGATCCAAACCTCCTAAGTTAGAAGCATCAAAAGCCATCAAATCCACTCCTGCACTCACTGCAAAAACCACTGTGTCTGTCAATCCCCTTCAGCCACCAGTACCTACTGAAGAAATCATCCCCTTGACTGATGTGGATTATAAAATTGCAGACCCTGTGGTAGAATTCAATCTAGTGGAAATTCACAACTGGTGTCTTGATAAGTTCTTAGATAAAGATTAAATGCCTATTTGGGAAACTAATCTACCCAAATATGTAGTTCCAGTAGCACACCCTGCCAAGGACCTTGTAAGATTATGTCAAAAACACTATGTTCCTAACCAAAGAGCAATTGTAAATGCTGATAGGGAGATTTTATTTTCTATCACTGCTGAGTCTATAAATGAAATGTTGCAAATACAGTTTGACCCTAAGGAAAGCCCCCTATCCATTAAAGCATTAACTCAGTTATATTTGGGATTAGATTTCCCTAAGAGATTTATGATTTTCTAGAACTTTATGCCATCTCATGTGGACATTTCAAAGCTAAATCCTCCTTACTCAACTTCCAAATTTCCTGAAGGGTCCAGACATGTGATATCAATGCTTTATTTCATACTAGGATACTTCATAGATGAATTCAATGATGAATCCATCCTTGGTTTTTTATCTACTCTATCTCTTGGTCAGCCTCCTGTTATGATTTTTGACTATGCCAAGTTTATAGCTGATTCTATCCATCATCAATTGACCAAGTTGCCCACTGAAGGGGTGTTTAGATATTCATCATACTTATTTCACTTGTTCTTATTTTTCCAAGCTGACAAGTTTCTAGTTTCATTTCAACAAATGAATTTAGAGGGCCAGCCTCTATCCATTGTTTTCTAGACCACCTTACTGAGGAAAGAAAGCAGTGAATTCAGTTTTACAGACTTTTCAGATCTGTTTCTCTAACCAGCAATGAGTTTATTATATAAAGCAGAGCATCCTAGGATAAGTGAGGACATGAAGAGAATATTGAAGTTATCAGAAGAGTGCAAGATGGGACACTGGTATTTGTATGAAAAGCACACAGAATTGAGGATCTTTGGATCAAATCAACTGCCTTACAAATTGCCTATGTATTTGACTATCGGAGTCTTTGCATTAGAATACTTAAGACAATTTTTAAATTATGATGCCATCAATTTCATGGCTTCTAAAAAGAAAACTCAATTCAGGTTGAAAAATCAGAATGGTACTTTTATTGTAAATAATAGAAATGCTGAAAAGGAAATAGAGAAAATATTATCAGAGTTAAAATTTCAGGAAAGCTTCCCTTGGAATTATGACCGTCAAGGAATTCTCAGCAATATAAGGGTCAGCTGCAAACTGCCTCCTTTCATACATGAGCCCAAGCCAGAGATTGAAAAATTTGCAAATCAGACAGAATGGGTGGAAAACACATTGACAGATACAGTCATCAATGCAAAGTCAACAGGACAAATGAATACTACACAAGCTATGGTAATTGCAAAGAAAACTGAAACTTCTACAAAAAGAGGTAGAGATGAAGGGACCTATATAGCTGAGACCACCACAAATACCAAAATTCAAGTTAATTTACAATAAAAGGCTCAAATTCAGTTCCATAGGGAAAGAAAAATTAATTGATGTTGAGGATACAAATGAGCCTGAGGTAAACAATGATGAGGCTACAATAATAGTAAATAAGACTCTTGCAGACATACAAAAAGATCAAGCAACAAGTGAACAAGATACTCAGATGATTGATAGACATAAAAACATGGAGGCTTCTTCCTCACACATAGTGGAGGAAAAAGACTTAGACATCAAAGAAAAATACAAGAAAATCAAACAAAAGAATGAAGAGATCAAAAGTGAGATTTACTCTCAGTTTCTTAAACAGAAGGCAGGGAATTAGAACATGCTACTTATAGCCTTTGACTATTCCAGAAATAAAATGATCATGTCATATCTGCAACCAACTACTTCAACACCTAAGACAGTGGCAGACTATAAAAAGGTTGAGTTTGAAGTAGATACTGAAAATGTGCATGAACTAGACCAAATAGAATTCCACAGACATAGATATGAGATCTTATATTCTATTATGGTAATAAAAGCTATGAGTGCTACTAAGTTGTAGAATACCATTATCAACATGCAAGATCAAATGAAACTAGACAAAGGCTCTTTGTATTCTAAAGATCTAAGGATTAAAGCCTTAGAATGTTAAGTCCCCATATTAATAGTGTAGTCCCTTATTATGTTAGTGTAGCCCCCATTATTGTTATTGTTGTACCCCTGTAACCCCCATATTATTATTATTGTGCCCTTACATTATTATTGTTAGGTCGGCTAGGCTTACATTGTGGCCCCACTAGGATTATATTATGGCCCCATGGACTCCTATATATAGAAGGAGGTTTTGGTCATTTGTATCATCCAAGAATTGTTCATTCATGTAATGTATTGGAGGTTTCCCCCTCAAAGTTGATTATTTCTAAGGCGTTGATATCTCTTTTCTTCTATTTTTGGAGCTGGTTTCACAACATTTGGTATTAGAGCTTTGAGATTCTAGGGTTTCGCTGCTCCAAACAGGTCATCGTGGAATTTTCGCTATAAATTTTTTTATATGAAGGCTCAGAAGCTAAAATTTTTACAGTGCGAAGCTGAAATTGGAATGAACATCATCACAAAATTTCAAATCTTGGTTCACAATATTTTTGGAGATATGATCTGTGGAAGTTAGGTCTTTTTGCAGGCTCCTAAATTTAACCTAAATAGGTCATCGTGGAATTTTCACTATAAATTTTTTTCTACGAAGGTTCAAAAGCTAAAATTTTTAGAGTGTGAAGCCGAAATCCTGAGGAACATCATCACAAACTTTTAGAGCTTGGTTCGTAATATTTTCGGAGATATGGTTTGTGGAATTTAGGGATTTTTCAGGCTCCTGAATTTCATCTCAAAGAGGTGATCGTGGGAAAATCTTCATAGCTCTATTTCTAAGCATCAGATTGGAATTTTGTAACAAGTGGCTACAAGTACATAGACTTTAGTTTCCTTTCAATAAATTTTAGAGCCGAAGGAGGAAACAGTGACACGTGGCAAGTCATATAAGTTCGCTCTACTGAACCAGTCCATAATTAGGTCATCGTAGGAGATTGGGCACAAATTTGTCTTAAAGAATCCAAATTAGGTCAGACCTGTGGAATTCTAAAGAGAATTCAGAGGGCTACCTCAGTGCCAAATTTTAGATATTGAATACTTGAAATTACAAAGGTAATTCAGTTTCAATATCAGACTCCTCAAAATCAAGAAAAAGGTGTGTATTTGGTTTTTAAAATTGCATAACGTTTGTTTGAAAAAGCAGTTTGAAGTGATTCCAAGGGCATATTTTAGAATTTTTATCATATTGGGTTCTATAATGCCTCCAAAAAATAATTCCATACACATTAAGCCCTCAAAAATATATACTATGCTTCATGAAGAGGAAGAATTGCAATATGAGACATCAAAATTACGGTACCAAGTGCAACAAATTTCAATATTACAAAGAGCAACTGAAGATGACATAGATGGTCTAAAAGAAAAAATGAAGGCTAATTTGGATGGTTTGAAGGATCAAATAATAGCTAATATGGATGATAAATTAGTGGAAGATCACATCGAGCATCAACAACAAGTTCTCCATCTCTCAAAGGATAACCTAACTTTGGTGTAGAATCTAATGAAAAAACAGGAAGATCAACATCGCATAGAAATAATTTCTGAAGCAGTCACAGAAACAAGAACTTGACAAGTACGATCAATTTCAGAGTATCTCAGCAAGTGGAAGAACTTTCCTGTAGAAGATTCCACATGGGAGGATGAGAATTTTATACAGAAGCATCAAGAAATAATCAAGCGTTGAGGACAACACTTGTTTGAAGGAGAGGGGCATGTTAAGTCCCTATATTAATAGTGTAGCCCCTTATTATGTTAGTGTAGCCCCCCCTTATTGTTATTATTGTACCCCTGTAACCCCCATATTGTTATTATTGTGCCCTTACATTATTATTGTTAGGTCGGCTAGGATTACATTGTGGCCCCACTAGGATTATATTATGGCCCCATGGACTCCTATATATAGAATGAGGTTTTGGTCATTTGTATCATCCAAGAATTGTTCATTCATGTAATGTATTGGAGGTTTCCCCCTCGAAGTGGCTTATTTCTAAGGCATTGATATCTCTTTTCTTATATATTTGGAGCTGGTTTCACAACATAGAAGACTTGATTTTGCAGGTTGGAGTTGATCCTTCTGATGTTCCAGCAGTAGAAATATTGATTAAAAAGAAAAGTGAATACATTGTAGTTTTGAGGAAACAACTAAAGCTTCCTCAAAGTGAGCACCCTCAAACTAAAGAAATTATTCAAGAACAGACAGAAAAAGAAGACATGATATAGTTGATTATCAAACTAACTGCTCAAATAAAAGAAATGGAAACACAATTGGATCAACTTGTGAAAGAAAAAGAATTTGTCAAAGAAGCTGAAGCTCCAATTATTCTCGCAGTCATACCAGTAATTACCACAGCTGTGGCCTCTACATTGGGAGAAAAATTAGCACCTAATGAGCCATTGGCAATTGCAGTGCCAGTGCATTCAGCTACACATTAGCCACTGATTCTTCAACAACACAGGTACAACACACAGATGATGCAAGGAATATAGTAAAGGCTATGGAGGAATTGTCACTAAAAAACAATGAAATTAATAGTTTGAAGAAAATGATTTAGAATATGGAAGCCTCCAACAAAGCAGCATTAATCAATGCTAACAATTATGAGCAAAGGGCCAAAAGACTTGAAGAGAAAATCAAAAGCCTTCAAAAAGACTTGAGTTTCACTGCACAAATTTCTTACATAAGAAATTACCTTTGGACCAATATAATTGATGTCATTCATCTCCAATGGCCATCAATTCAAAATATCTATGAACAGAGAGACTTGCTCCTAGCAGCCCAAGTCGAAATTCAAAAGACAAAAGAAGAACTAGCAGATAAACCAGCACAAGCATTGAATCTAATCACTTTCTTGAATAGTAAAAATAGAACAAAGCTAGAGGAATTACAGGTACAGGATAGGACAAAGACCATTTTGCAGATTAAGAAGGTTCTGACAAAGAGAAATCTGATGAACACTTTAGAGGAAAAGTGTGATGCAATGAATATTTCAATAACCAAGTTCTTAACAAAATACACTATGCTAAGACAAGCTGGTATTCCAGATATTCATGTCTTCAATGAGAAGTTGATGAACCAAAAATATTATGACAAGAAGATAAGGGATTATGCAAAAGAACAAGTCAACAAGCCACTGCCACAGGGCTCTCCCATAGGAAAGGTTATTCTTCAATATATTGAAGACTTGTTTTTTCTTCAAAATGAAATCAAACATCTTTTTGTTTTCAAGCCAAATTTTTCCAAGTATATAGATGCTGATGAGAACTTCAGGAAAATAAAACATGTGACAATACCAAATGCAGAACAATGGCAGGCTTTTATAGATTTAATGTAGCAGTGAAAAGGTAGGACAGTGAAGAAAACTACTTCAAAAACAGTCAATTAGAAAATGAAATAAATAAAATAGTCAACTGATTTTTTACTGCTGGAAATTTTATTTTTACAGTAGTAAAGGGGTGAAATCAACAGTCAAAGTGTATCAGAGGTTAAAGGGGCAACGTTAAAGTGTATCAAAAGAAAAAGTATAAGTGAAGGTAGCCCAAACAAAGATATTTCATAAGCAGCCAGTCAGCAGGACAACTTGCCAATAAAGGCTCCTTGATTAGATTGAGTTGTTCTATATATTTTGGATAAGAGGACAACTTGCTAGTTTGTTAAGCAGTTGTCCTTCTTATTTTGTAAAGATATTTTATATTTCCTAAATATATTCCTACATCTCTCTAGGATATTTGTAAACAATATTTTGTATAAATACTTCTGCACTAGAAGTATTAAGTGTGGAATAAAATTGCTAAGATTACTATAGAATTTTGCCGATACATTGGAGGCTTATATGTGTTGATTTCAAAGTAGCAGACTGGACAAAGCTAATTGGGCATCATAATTCAGGATTCTTGCGATAATTTAAAGAGTAAAGTGTATCTCTTCTTGTCATTGTTTCATTTTTGAGTTCCATGCAATCCATTATGTGTTTGATCTGTCTTAATGAGTAACTAGGAATATTACTTCAGGATTAGCTTATTGCTCGCTGTTTTAACTAAGTTACCATTTAAATGTTTTTTACTGATTTCCAGTGTTATGAATCCTTCATTTCTCCTACTCCCGTTTGACCCCTACCTCCTTCCTCCATTGTCCAGATCAAAGGATCCTTCATTGCCCTTTATCCCGACTATACCATTTCATCAAAAACCTTTTACCCAAAACTCTGAGGGTTATCTACCTTTCCCTGACTACATTTGCACCCTTTTGGCCTTGCCTTCTAGTAGTTCTATCTAGAATTAGACTCTATAGCCCAATGGACTAGTAGATCTCTCTCTATTTTAATTCAAAGTGATTTTTACCCACCAAACATCTTAAAACAAAAACCAATTTGTTCTATCATAACTAGCCTAAAACATAAATAAAAAACAAAGATAAATCTTAAAGAGAGAGCCCTCTCTGAACTATAGGAAGGCTAGATCCTATTGTTCCAAGTAGGTTTGTGGTCGCCCCTAGTTTTCTTAGACTAAAAACCAAAAGCCCACAACTTGAGAAACTACTAGGGTGATAACACCATTGATACTCTCGCTTTTCTCCCTTGGTGGCATCCTTGCGGGTCTCCTTGGTTGTGGTTTTCTCCGTGGAGTGCACCTCAGTTTTCTTCAGTGTACTTGGTGGGATAGTATCCTTCGGGGTTGCATCCTTTCTGGAGGTGCCTGTTGTAACCAGGGTAGATGATTTGAAGCCAAGCTTCCATGTCGGTGGCCTAGTTGCAACAATTTGATTGATATCTTCTTCTATGGCCATATATGGGAGGTTATACCATGCTTGATCTTTGCGGGCCTGAATATGCACATTGTGCATGGTGACATGGAATTTAGCAATGCCTTTATATTTTTTTTAGACCGCAGGTGACAAGTGCTCCTGGAATGAATTGTTGCTTCCAGCGCATGGACAAACAACACCCAGAACACCTTGTTCTCCTTCGCGCGCTTTGGATCCTTCAAATCTGGAAGGTTCACATACCACGCATCTTCATGCATATTTGGCTCGATCCCAGGGAGCACCACATCATCAGGTGTCTCCCACACAACCAAGGCAATCAACATCAAAATCTAGGAATAGCAAAATGCCTTCCCCTAGTCCTGTGCCTCGCGCATATTGTCTAAAAATTATTCTCAGAGGGTCTGGAACCATTTGTAATAGACCCCTTTCTTGCATCGTCCGGCTAGTTGAATCACGAAGGCAGGGATGGCCGATGCCCGGCACTTGCGCATCATTTTGTAGGTGAGTAGTAGAGAACCCATGCGAACGCATGGGTCAACTATAGTTTCTATAAGGAACCCTCTCTTATCGTGATCGGCTTTATACTTCTCTCGCACCTCATCAACGACCTTTTGCTCATACTTCTTGCCAAATTCCTTCATGGGATGGGGCCCTTGCATGGGTAGGCTAGTAATTCGGTGACTTAATGCGGCATCGATTAGGATGCGACCTTGGATCCACAAGCACCCATCGTCGATCAGCACCAGCAGCTGGCGCACAGCCAGGCCAGTGATGGCATATAACCCAAAGTGGGGAATGCGCAAAAAATTCAATATCCCTGAGGCTTCTAATCCGTGTGCCCATGACATCGGCTCCACCTTCGGCACGTTATCCTATAGTACCCTCTCAAGATATAATTCTGGGGCTAGGTCTGGGAAGGTGTCCATATTTTCTAAATCATGATCATCAAATTTAATGGTGGGGAGGCTCTCGAACATGTCACCAATCAAGAGAACCTCCTCTAGGGCCAGAATAATTTGTAGGTATTCACAGACCGCATCAACATTCTTGGGGGTGCACACAATTGGTTTTCTTGGCTTCACAAATGCGGGAAATCAGGAGAGCGGAGTCACCAACAGAGCTTCCTCCTGGTTTTTCATGGGGCACTTTGATGGATTTGGCGAGCATGCCTAGGGCACCCGTCGAGGGGAGTGCACAATCTAAGGAGATGTGTGTGGCTTCACCACAACCCACTTTGTGGCTTTCCCCTTCCCTTTCTCCTTTCCTAGCTCCTTGCCCTATTCCTTCCCCTTCCCCTTTCCCTTGGCTGGTGTAGACACAACCTCTTCAATGTCAGGGGTTACTTCAACCACATTTTCAGACCCCATTTCGACGGAGGCCATCATAGGCGATGACTAAGAGGGGTTAGAAGCAGTCATTCTCACTCAAAAGATGAATTCAGGGTTGTGAATGTCAGAGGGGGTAGCTTGCCTAGACATACAGATGGAAAATGCACACAATACACAGAGTTCACAGTAAATCACAAAGCGCAAGAATTTCAGAAAGAAAAGGAACCGATTATGACCTACGCCCCTCTTTTTATAGCCTCATATGAGTAAAAACGGTCGGATTAGTCTTAAATGCAACTTACCATTAAGGAAACGGTAAAAAATCCTCCCAAATTTCTGCATTAATTGCCAATTGTGCACTCCATTCAACGGTAAAATCGCTTTTTCACCCAATTTTACTGTTCCAACGACTAGTTTTTCCAGCAGCACACTACCCTTGAGCCTCCATCACACTCTTTCGTGCCTCCTTAGCTGTGCACTACCCTTGCATACCTCTATTTCTCATTAAGATCTTTGGGTAGCCAAACCTGGTCAGAATATGCTCAAAGATGAAGCGCACAATGGTATCTGCAGTGTAATCCTTTCTAGCCTTCGCTGCTGCCCATTTGGTTACATAATCAGTTGCAGTAATGATATAACGTGCACCCGTCTTCTTTTGTGGGGGATTGATGGGTCAAAACAAGTCTATGGCCCATTTTTTGAATGATTGCAAAGCCATCTACGGTTGCAGGGGCACCTCATCTCTGTGCAGAGGTTTCCCTTTCCGTTGGCATGTGTCGCAGGCTCGAAAATATGTGTGGGCATTGCTATGCAATGCGGGCCACTAGAACCTAGCCCTCAACACCTTCTACGTAGTTTATTTTCCTGCATAGTGACCTCCTACCAGTCCTCCATGGGCTTTGGCCAAGATAGCTTGTCTCTTATGTTCTAATACATACCTCCGCAACACCTCATCTGATCCCAACTTTTATAATTGGCCAGAAATTATGGTTAAATCAGTTGCGCGGGCTACCAACTCCTTTTTCTGCTATACTGAATAGTCCTCAGGTGCCATTCCTTTGGTAAATAAATGAATAATCTCTGAAAATTTCTCATCAAACACCTTGATAGCAAAAATTTGTGCATCAGGTAACCCTTCTTCTAGATTACTTGGCTCTTCCCCACTCTTAATCCGAGACAAGTGATCAGGTCTAACATTCAATCTCTCGGGCTTCACAATGATTTCAAAATCATACTCCTGGAATAACAGTAACCACCTACAAATCTTCCCCCCAACACAGGCTTATTGACCAGGTATTTTAAAGTTAAATTATCACTGAACATCTTGAAGTGTCCTCCCAATAGATAGTGCCTATATTTATGTAGGGCGTACACTGTTGCTAAGCCTTCTCTCTCAGTAGTAGAATAGTTATGCTCTACGCTAGAAATTTTCTTGCTAGAAAATGCAACTGAATGATCGATGTCTCCTTCTCTGGGCTGTGGTAAGACAACTCTAGGGCTATCCCCGATGCATCAACATCTACATGAAAGACTGTCGCCCAATCTGAAATATGAGAATAGGTGCAGTGACCATATTCTCCTTTAGCAGCTCAAATATCTTTTGACACTTCTCATCCCGAAAAAAAAATACATCCTTCTTGAGCATCTTTCCCATCGGTGCAGTGATCAGGGTGTACCCTTCAATAAACTTCCTGTAGTAATCGGTGTGCCCTAATATGGAGCACATTTGTTTCTCAGTGGTGGGGACTGCCAAATTGATGATACCTGCAATCTTGGCTGGGTCAACCATCAATCCTTGCTGACATATAATGTGCCCCAACAAAATCCCAAATGAAATGTAAAATATGTATTTCTTGATGTGAGCAAAATCTGGTGTTTCCTTCAAGCATCCAACATCATGCGCAGGTTCGACACATGCTTCTTTACTAATCCAAAAACTTTCCAATCATCAAAATAGACCTCCAAAAACTTGTGAATGAACTCTTTGAATATTGCTACGACTACGTGCGAGAAAATGGTAGGGGAATTATTTAACCCAAAAGGCACGACAGTGTATTGGAAAGATCCCCACTTAGTTTCAAAGGGTGTCTTGTTGTGGTCTTCAAGTGCTATGCTGATCTGATGGTACCCAAAAAACCATCAGTGAATGAGTATACCTCCTGACCTCCCACATTATCTAAAATCTCATATGAGAATGGCATAGGGAATGGATCATGCACCTAGGCATCATTTACTTTGCGCAGATCTATGCGATCCTTATCTCTCCTTTGGTTTTTTTTCTTGGACCACCATAGGACTTACCCAATCTTACTGCTCTACTAGCTCAATGATACCTGGGGCAAACATTTTTTCGATATCCTCCTTGAAGTTCTATTTATATTTAGGATTCAGCCAATAGGGCCGCTGTTTGACAGGACGTGCATCTGGTTTCAAGGTGATTCTCATGACACCCATATCTCCCGTGATTCCCTTTAGCTCAGATAACTTTGTAGGGAATAGGTCCTGATATTTGGTCAGTACCTCCGCGATCTTTCCAACTGTATCATCATCCCGATAATCCCCAATTTTGGCCGTCTTGGCCTGCTCTTCTATGCCAATGTTGACTTCCTTTAGTTTTCATGGTTTGGTTACATCCACTACCTGCAATAGAGGTCTTGCAACTACACGCTTTCCTTCCAACTTTGGGATAGTGATATTTCGGGGGTCCTCATCATAGTCTTTTACTGACAAATTTTGGCAGTTGAAAATATCCTGCACCTGCACATCCCAAGCTGGCGCAACACATTCTTTCCTAGATAAGGACTCATCAAAGACAAAATCATCTATATCTTGCAGGCCTTCATCTAGATTCTTCATTCCTCCTACTAAACCAAACATCATCATAAAATATTTTGTCATTGTACCCCAATGTCGAGTGCGTTGGTGTAGCTATACATCCAAATAATAGGGGGTTGGGATTGGTCCTAAGGCATGAATAAACATATGGACCCATTCATTCCAAGTCCTTTCATTCCATACTTCCATCCAGATAGCCAAGTGCTTGTGTAGATCCCCACGACCAGAGAAGAGCTCTCATCAGGGGAATTTTTAGGTCTAAAATGGGCCTCCTAAGAAAAATGTACAACCAAAATAGACATTATAAGAACCAATAGGATTCAATATGATGATGTCAACCATGGGGGATGATTCAGCATTTTTTAAGTAAAAGAGTAAAAAGATTAAAAAATAATAAAATAATAAAACTACTTTTTCAAATCGTATTTTCAACTTATCTCCCAACGTTTTTACTCAAATTTCGAGCATGAGTAATCCTTGGATGAAAAATTTAATTCTTCATCCAAGGAGTACCCATGTTGCATACTTTCAATGAACCCTACTACACGAAAAATGAGAAATACATGAAAAAACATGATTGCAATCACGTTTTTAATGTATTTCTCATTTTTCGTGTAGCAAAGTCGATCGAAAGTATGCAACATGGGTACTCCTTGGATGAGAAATTAAATTTTGCATCCAACGAGTACTCCTGCTTGAAATTTGAGTAAACATTGTGGGAGATAAGTTGAAAATATGAGTTGACAAAGTAGTTTTTTATTTTTTCCCTCTAAAATTTGATGATGTAATCAAATCTTATTTGATTATTTCCACTATTATTTTATAATTTCCTTAGGAGGCACATTTTAGACCTCAAAATTCCCCTAATGATGGGTGGGTCAACTGGAGGTTCAAATCATAGGATCATCATTTTTCGACGTTCCTCCCAGTCCTTGAAAGCCTCCTTATGAGTTTCCCACCATTGCGCAGGGGTCGCGTGCATAGCCCAGTCAAGTTCCCAAAACCTTCATTTGTCAGAGACATCTGCTTCGAATGCTTTAAGAAAGTCCTTAACACTACTAGAACCATCAAAGTAGGGTAGTCAGTTTGTAAATGTGATCAACATCCTCCTCCTCGTGCACCAGCTCTGTATATCATTCACCTTCTGCTGGATCCAGGGGGACTATTACCCGCGTACCCTCGTTCTCAAAGATCATACTTCTTCTTTTCAGATTGATGATACCCCCCATGTTAATGGCCTAGTCTAGACCTAAGAGCACATGATAAGGGTCTGCATCATCCACAATCTAGATTACTTCAAAATATTCATAGACTTTAACTCCTCCAATGTCTACCACGGCCTTTGGTAGCCTTTCTAGTGGAATGATCTTCTGTTGGTTAGCCATTCGTAGTAAAATAGTGGACCACTCCAGGTTGGGTTCTCCCATCCGTTGCCAGGCTTTCTTGGGTAGGACATTAGTTTCTAATCCTAAGTCTAGGATGACTTGATCTATTTCATAATCCCTAATCTGCACAGTCATACGCATCTCCCGACCAGTCTTTCTTTTGTTTTTATAAAACTTGTTCATAGTTTTAACCTTTGTTTGTGGGGCAATATTTTTTGCACAATTGTCTATTAATGCTTGGATATTCTCCACCACCTTCTGGTTGTGTAGAAAATTCATACATGCCTAAAGGAATGTCTTAACTGCTTCATCTGATTTTAGATCTACCAAAGTCCTTGAGGTAGATGCTTCGTCCTTGGCCATCTCTTTCCGAGCTTTAATGAAGGTTTCTTTCTCCTTTTTCAGATATAGGCTTTAGTTTTTCTCAGCAACTCTCCTGATCAGTGGTTCAGCCGCAGATTTTTCCTCAGCTCCTCTAGTGGCAATGCCAATACACGTAATTGCATTGATACTTGGCCCATAGTATCGTGGTTCCGCCTTAACTCGTTGTACATCTTGTGTGGGTGTCTAATGTTTCTCCTGCATATTTTCTATCAACACCAGGCAATCTTCAATGACGTGGTCAAATTTCCTACAATATTTGCAGGATTGGTGCGTAGGGTTCGGGCAGTCTCTTTCATAATGTCCCACATCCCCACAATTGTAGAAAATTAGTTGCCCTGTCCTCAACCTATGCTTCCACCTCTCCCTCCTCCCTGGCCTCTTATAGGGGATCTTCCTTGCCTAGAGGGAGATACTGGTGACGAAGGGTCAGCCTATACCCTGTATAGGTTTCCCCTATCTACCATTAGGTTGAATGTTTGGCAGTTGTGCTCGTCATGACCCACTAACGAGCAAAATCCACACCATTTTTGCTTTAGTTATGGGACATAGGCACCTAGTCATGCACATTGGTTTGTATCATGTCTTCCTACTACCCGACAGTTGGCACACCACAACATGGGGGTACTTGGTCCAACCATGTCTCTAGGGCATAGGGGACTTAGTCCCCCAACCTACATATAATCTGACAACAAAGGGCATTGATCCTAGTGGTCTGATGCCCTACAGAGTATGCACCAGACATCCATGCTAGCTTCTCTTCCCCGATCTCTTCGCAAATTATTCATTTCTAAGTGCATTGTCTCTAGCTGGTTTTGGATCTGCAGTGCTGCAAATTGAGTATCGTCCCTTTCCGCAGCTTCCAGCTTCATGGAAATCTCTAGGGCTTCTTCCTGGGAGTCTATCTTCTGTTGTCCCATAGGTTCGCGCAGATGTGGTAACAGTATGGCAATAACCCACTCCCAGTGTTGTTTGTCCTCATAAACAAATCCTCTATCATTGATGACTTTCTTCAGCTGTTCTTCAGCTTCCTAGATGGACTTTGTAGGTCCCTGCTTAAAATATTTCAATTTGACCACACATTTAGAGTAGGACTTAGGCTTCTAGAATTGCTGCTTTAAGGCATCCCTAATGTCTTGTATTGAAAGATTCGTGTGCTAGCTAATGTATCCCATGAACCAGTCCAGGGCCCTTCCTTCAAAGGCCATGGAAAGTTGTGCTCTTTTGACAACATCATTATTAATATTCTGCGCAGTCCATACTGACTCTGCTACAAACCAGAATCGATCCATATCCTCATCCCCCACACCCTTAAAGGTGGGTAACTTCATGTGCGCAACCATATTGTCTGCAGGTGGTGGCAGAGATGGGGTAGGAGAATTATTACCCTTGCATGGGTTCAATGATGGCGTTGCTGGGGGACTGGTCTCTACGTGTGCAACCCCGCCCTGGTTGAAGTTAGGCGAATCCTTTAGAGGGTTGTATACCGATCTATCCCCTTCTTGATTAACCTTGTAGTATTTATCGCTTCATGTTGTGCTTCCACTCTAGTCGGAGGTCATTCACTCGGTGTGGCTACACAGGACACCCTTTTCACACAATAACATCTTAATCAGGAGAGGTAATGTTTGTAAGAAATTACCTATAAACCCTTTGAAAAACCTTTGCTCAGCTTCAGAATAGGACACAAATTTATCGACTGCGAATTATATTACAAATCCTCCCAAAACACTATCAACTAAATGTCTACAGTCTGGGTGATCTTGTTATCAGCCTTCTCCAACTGTTGGATCAATTCAAGGGTCCACTGTGTGACCTTATCATCTTTCTAACAGGTCTGGAACCCTGCCAACATTGCCAGCCACCCCTTCAGTTTGTGTGGGAAGGTTACGCAGAATATTTCGTGCCATTCTGTAAAAATGTATTTGTTCTTCCCCTCGTCGGTAGTCAACTTCTTACTTCTATTCTCTTTTAGGGAAAACTCCTGAATCTTCTTTTCAAGAAAATCCTCAAGTTTATGCTTCAGTGGCTACCAATGACCCCGTGGCATTACCCAATCTCTCTCTCAAAATGCTCTGGGTCCCGACAATGGAACCATTTGTTGGTTTGAGGGGTCTTGACCCAAGTTCGGTTTTAAGGTTTACCAACAAACCCCTGTACTACTGGCCCTTTCGACAATGGCCTTCTTGCGTAGGTCAAGGTCTCATCCAAAGTAGTATGAGAGGGTGTTGGAACCAGGTTTATGCACCCTAAGAGAGAGAAATTTAATTGAGGTGGATCCTTTTAGATCTGACAGACCTGTGCTAGAGAAGCCCTAACACAGAAACCCTTAACAATATATCGGTGGAATAACTCAAGAGAAGCTCATAAATCATTATATAGCATGTTAACAGAAGAAAAATGACTAATACTAACTATATCTATTCATTCATCCCCTTTTACAATATCACTTCCACGTGTGCATCAATAAATCATCAGTATTAAGCAAATAGATATAACCTTAGAAATAACACAGAGCACAACCAACAACCATAACACAAAAGTACTCAACTATCACAAAACAATATTCTCATTCATTAACATCCAAATCCAACTTACAGACTCTATTTACTAGCCTGTGCACACAGCAGGACTCAAGGTCTCCACGCACACAGCTAGCAGGAGCCCTTACCCAAACAATTTAGATAAAAGATCCACAAATCTGTATTCAAGCTTGATCCAAAACTTAGCCTACCTCTAGACTCGATTTATCCATATATTTATAACATATTAGCCTATGCTACTCTATGGTCTGCAAATTGTGGTTTTTGGACTCTTGGTCTAGCCTTTGACCCATTACAATTCAATGGGGGCTTTGACCCACCCCAAATCCCCGACACTAGACTAGTTATTACAAAATATTAAAAAATTGTTCCAAAATTTCTGCTAGGGGACCCTGATCCAACAATCATGGACATGAAAATCAAGAACACTCACCAACAGAAGATCCAACTGTATCGGGTTGTCAAAGCTGGCCAACTCCTGCACCAAGGAAAGTGGTTCACCAGGGACCAAGTTTAGTAGAAGTTTCCTCATCTCATGGAGGAACTCAACGCATTGGGTACCATTGCTTCCTCAGAGGGGAGGAATTATCTAGGTGGGTATTGGTGGCCACCCACCTATTCCACTTAGGGCCCCACCATTTTTTCTTTCATTTTTTCAGTTTCCTTAATTATATCACAATTTACTATTTTTAGCAGTTTTTTGGGTCCTAAAATTCCATAGCCGTTCTGAGGCCCTAAACGATGTTCTTTGGACATCTCTTATGCGGAAAATATGTCCATTCCAAACTTGTTATTTGTTGTCAGGATTTTTATTCCTTGAATAAATATTTCTAATGATGTATCATGTGTGTCAAATGGAGATAGTATGCCAAAGCTACAACCCCGGGAAATTGATGTACCAGTTTACCCTGACAGGGCCCATATTCTGACGTTTCATATCCTAGGGTTAGGTTTTTTGATGTTTAGGGTCTTCCATTGTTTCTTAGTAATATATAGGCCTTTGATCCTCATTGTAACACAGAGTTTAGAGGCTTGTAGCCACCACATATCTTCTTAGATATAAGCTACCAACACCCTAGCTAGTTTTTTTATGTCTGTAAACAAATTTCAATTCTTTGATATTAATGAAATGAAGTGTTATACGCTGCATTTTTATATTTATGGTTATATGTGTATTTGGTTGCGTTCCTGCAAAAATCAGGATCACTGTTGTACTATGGTCTCCTCGTAGCCAGTTTCGATCCATGAGACACACCATCTCAATGAACCCTGCCCAAATTTCTTCTTGGGATTAATTCTGCACATCGCCCCACCTCACACCTGGAGGTATAGTTGCATTTACTCCCTCTTCCCATCTAGCTAAAAATTTCCCCCTCTTGGAGGTATCTATTTTCTTCACCTTGTAGATCCACCTAGATCCAACCACTGACTTCCCTACTGGTCTTGGGACCACTTCCCATGCATTTTTTTTGATAATAGAGTCATACTCCTCAACCATGGGATCAACCCATATTGGATACTGTGCTACTTCCTCAAAATAGGATGGTTATGTCACAATACGCTCGCCCATAAGAGCCATGTATCTAGTGTACCTATCTGGGGACCTTCTTTGCCTGCACTGTGAATTAGGTGCTCCTACATGTTCTGTCGCATCTAGCATCAATATGTTAGCCTCTCTGGTGTTCTTCCTACAATTTTTGGTGGATGGCTCTGCATGAGTGGTTTCTACCACTCCACAATCCTCTGCTTGTGGCTGCTCCACATCCTGAGGTTCATCCTTTGGAATTAATATTTCCTCATCTGCATGCAAATCAAACATGGTTTTCTCCTCATCAAATCTAACATCTCTCCTGACAACTGTCATCATGTTAGCCGACGAATACACCTGATAGTTGTGGGGAGTATCAGTGTACCCCAAAAATATCCCAACCTCTGATGTTGGTTCTAGCTTCTTCCTAGCATCTTTAGTCACATGGCAATAGACAGATGAGGCAAAAATTTTAAAATATGAAACATCCAGTTTCTTACCTAAAAATGCCTTCTTTGTTGTACTCATGCCAAGTTTCCGATGAGGACTCCGGTTCTGCACAAATACTGCTATGTTGCATGCCTCTACCCATAGATGAAACGGTAGGTCCTGATCATGTAACATAGCTTGTGTTTCTCCCACAATTGATCTGTTCGTTTTTTTTGCATCCCCATTCTGTTGTGGGTTATGAGATGCAATCAATTCTCTCTGAATTCCTTCTTTGGCATAGAAGTTCTTGAATTCATTAGAGATATACTCACCACCATTGTCGCTCCTTAGATCCTTCACATTCTTCCCTGTATCTTTCTGTACCAGTGCTTTGAACTCATAAAACTTGGAGAACACCTAATCTTTATTCTGTAGAAAGAAGATCAAACACTTTCTAGAAAAATAATCAACAAAAATCACATAATACCTGTGCTTTTCTATGGAAGGCGTAGAGAATGGTCCACAAATGTCTGAATGAAATCTCTTAAGTATTTTCGCTACTCGGTTCTCCTTATCATGAAAGGTGGCCTTAGTATACTTCCCCATGGTACATCCATTGAATGTGTCTATTTGCGCAAGAGTACCCTTTGGAAGACCTATAGAAATATGTTGCATGATCCTCAAAGCACTGTGGTGTAGATGGCCCAACCTCCTGTGCCATAACTCACCTGTATCCTAGCTCACCACCTTCCCTGCTTTACTGCTCAATGTTGTGCAACCATATACATCAATTTTGTAGAGGTTCTTCACATGAACCTCAATCTTCTTTACCTATGTTGTGGCTTTGTGATGAAGGAATTCCTTTCCTTCACTGAAAACCACGTCATATCTAAGATCCTCCAACATAGCAACTGAAACTAAATTCTTTTTCAAGCCTGGTACATGCATGACATCTTTTAATACAAAATTTTTACATGTCTATCTCTATAAAGTAACCGTACCAATCCTGGTAGCGCTATACCTCATGTCATCACCCATCTCGATGTGCATCTGAAGATCCTTATCCTCCAAGCTACTAAAGAGTTCTTTGTTTCCCATCATGTGGAAATATGCTCGACTATCCAAGTACCACATAGATCCCATCACAGTTGATGCCATGCATGTGATGAGAGAGAAGTCCAACTCAAACTGCGAGGCCAAAGCTTCACCTGTTGCAGCTCCTAGAGCCTTATTTTTTTGCTTCTTCTTTTGTGGAAAATTTGTGGCATAATGTCCATTATCATGGCAGTGAAAACATTTCACGTTTGACATGTTACGCTTCTTGCCTTATTTTCCATTCTCAGATTTGGAATGGGATTTCCTCCCCTTCCCCTTCTTTTCCTTACCATCCAAGGCACAATTTTCCTCATCGTCAATCTTGGATGAGGATCCATCCTTGGTATTTCGCCAAAACTCTTCTTGTAACAAATCTGACCAAATTCGTTCCCAATCTGGTAACTTATCCCTCCCATTCACATGGTCCTGGTAACTTGATATCTCTTGGGAAGGCCTAGAATTTCTAGGCTCACCAAGTCATCATTAGCTACAGTAATCCCAACACTTCCAAGCTCATCTCGACATTGAGTGAACTCGGTCAAGTATTTTTAGATTGTGTCACCCTTCTCCATTTTGATTCTCCTAAGTTTTTCCTTGAGTGCCAATTTTTCATGGTCACTGCTACATTCCTTGGAGACTCGAGACAATGTGATATCGAACTCCCTCTAACAATATCCTTCTCTCCTTTGCTACCTTCTTCTACCATGCATCAAGAAGTTGGGCATCTGCTGCTACGGGCTTGGGAATATAATTATCTATGAATTCCTTCAACCCATTACCCTCCAACACTACATCCATCTTGTCCTTCCATGCAATATAATTCAAACTTCCCTCGAGTGCATATTCAAGTCTCAAGCCATTGAAATACATCTTGATCCGCTTATAGCTCCAAAGAAAGTACCTGCAAATGTGAATATTGTTCAACACAAACTCAATTTCTTCTCCACTATTGTGATTCATGGTGCTCTAATACCATGTAGAAAATATCTAACACAGCTATGATACCATGTAGAAATTACACCAATGGATTCAATCCGATCATGTAATGTACTAAAATAAGATATTGAATCCTTTTACAATATTTGCAGAATATAAATCACGATTGCTCAATCACATGCAAGTAAGAGAAATAATTAAATCAATACAAAACACCAGATATTCCCGGGGAAAGTAACTGCTCAAAACCCATCCATATTTATTGTATAATCAACCAAGGAATCATGAAAAAATACAATCTATTTTTTATCACCACAACCTCATGCACTCTACCAATTGCTTCACACTGATCTAGAAAAAAATGGACAAACACATAGCCAATTATCAGCCTACCCTCAACCTACCCTACTTTCGAAATCCATAGAGAATTAAACCCATATTAAATATGAAATTCAGCCTTCCTTGATTGTGAAATTCATCATGGGATTCCTGTGGTTATATAACTTCATCTAGGCAGTTTTCTAATAATACAACTGATATTTTACTTACCTTGAACCTTTGTCTCAACTGGGTCTCCACCAGAATTAGCATGCATGCAGCTATAAATATTGAATCATCAGTTACTTGGTAGATGAATACTTTTGAATTAAATATATTTTAATTCAATTGACCTTCCACTCGCTCATCAATCAGTTAGAACTAGTTAAACTGATTTTAACTCAATTAATGTGAGTTAATTGATCCCACTCATACCATGGTAGTGCTACAACTGCAATTGGACCCTGTAAATAACAGAATCACTCTACATGCCTATCCTTTGACCCTCAACTCAAAATTATTTAGCTAACTAAGTCTATAATACTTAGTTAATTATTACAAGTTGTTATGAGATAAGATTACAATTTATTTAAAAATTGGTTGCACACTAATGTGTCTCTAGGATCCATCACTATGTGACCTATGATCCCACACTAATGTGTGTGCATTTCCATGTTGTTTCTGGATGCAAATTTTACTATTTCTTGTTGCAAATTTCAATATTCAAGGATGGGAAAATCCTACCATTAGTGGTTTAGGGGTTGGGAACTTATCCCATCTATTTGGTCAACATGGGAGTATTCCATCCCTTCTATCAGGACATCACAAGTCTTTCCTCTTTTAGCTAGTGCATGGAATCCTTATCATGGCCTTTCCCCTTATTTTAATTTTCCTCTAGGAGGAAATCACCCTATGTATGTTCAACATGCAGCAGGGGGTGGATTTCCTCTGATTAATTCTGGGCCATGAGGTTTTCCTTATGGTCCAAGTTCTTCTACAAGTAACCCATGGAAACCAAGTGCCTCTCAAAATCTAGGATACCCATTTTCTAATGTTGGAAATTTCACTCTTGGTAGGTGGAATTATTTGGTTCCTCCGCGCTTACTATTCATCGCAACTTTGAACTTGCTAGATATTTCAAATTTTATAAATGATCTGATCCTTTACAATCTAGTTTGGTCTCCATCCCCCACCAAAATTCCATCTGATATTTCGAAATTTGAAGGGAATTCTGGAGAGGATCTGGCTGATCATATAAACACGTTCCATTTGTGGTGCTCATCTAACTCCTTGATCGATGATTTGATTAGGTTGAGACTATTCCAATGCACCTTAACTAAAAATGCTACAAAATGGTATATCTAGCTAAGAGGGGATACCTTTTCTACATTTGGAAATTTTTCTACTAAGTTTCTAAACCATTTTCAGTTTCTTGTATGATATGATGTTGGAACTTAACTTTTATCCAATTTTGAGCAGGACAAGGAAACTCATATTTTTTACTACATCCAAGAGTGGCACCGAAGAAATAGGCTTATCAAGGCATATATCCCTAATGAATTCCTTTTGGAATGGTTTTTGAAATCTTTGCAGCTAGATATTTCTAAGGATGTGTCACTCTCTGTATTTTTCACTGAAGAACAGACTATCTTTAGAGACCAACAATTAGAAATAATTTATTTTCAGTATGGATACCTTTACAAGATTCAAAATGATGCTGCTTGGTTGAAGATCGACCTACCCAAACCTAAACCAAGACCCCATGCCGACGGTATTGTATGGTCAATCGATAGGAGTATGGCCAAATTGTTGAATCAATTACATCAATTGTATTTACAATATTCTTCTCTAGCACAAGATACATCGTCGTTGTCCATTCCTTCCTAACCTTTAACAATTCATTTTTTCCAATCTTCAAATCCCAAAGGAAACCAAAAATTAGATGGGAAAGAAGAAAGGAAAGATAAGTCGGGGAAGGGTAATGCAAACAATACCAATAATGTTACTAGAGAGGGAAAAAAGGAATAAAAAAATAAAGTAAAATTCCCATGAAATTTATGTAGTGGGGATCTTTTAACTCATATTTTCCCTAAGATTCAGGATGCTCAGTGCTTTTTAGCTCAACAGGTTTCTTCTAGTTCTGAAGTTGTCCTAAATAACCCTTTTTCCTAAGGGAAACAAATGCTTCCTAGCATGAATTCTAGTACTGGAAACCCCTCTAGGGGCAACCGAGATGGGGAATCCACATCGAATGTATACATGGTGAGATCTCATATTGATTTTGCTACAAGATCACATGATTATGGTGAGTTGAAACCTTCAAAGGCTAAGGATACTTTTGATACTCTAGAGCCACTCCATATCGAGAGACCTGCAGTTGAGCCCATACCTCAAATGTCGAAAGTCTCTACAAAAATTTCGAATTACAATCCCAACACTAGGGTTACTCAAAACTATTCTATTGTCGAAGATCTGGCTCAGAGTCTCTGTCCAATTTCATCGTTAGTGGTACTCCAATCGTATCCTACACAAAGGAGTGTGTGCTCATTGGGATCGAGGTATTAGATCCAAATAACTCTCTCGTTATTACATTTGATATGTCAAGTGTTACGAACAGACTCCCTCATCATATGATTTTCCAGATTAAATATATGTATTGGAAGAATACTATCTTTCAAACTGTAGTTGATGAAGAGGCTTCCACATGTGTCATGTTGTTATCATGTTGGAAGGCTATCAGGTCCCCAAAAGTTGTTCCTTCTTTTTATCTCTTTCTTTTTTGCTCCAAGATTGCCTCGTGGAGGCTTTCAACCTTGGATTTGGCCTTGGGCGCCTCAGAGAGGTTTTCACCCAGGCCTCTTTATTTTTATTTATTTTTCTTTCAAAGAGTGGGAGGTGCTGGAAACTATGTATTCTCCCGTGACATACACCTCCCTATTTATTGAATTTATAAATTATGCCCTAGATAAGGGCTTTTGTAAACATTAAGCCTATAACCATTGACAAGTAGGGGAGCTCCTTCCTCGTCTATGGTTATGACATGAACTGTGCCATTATCATAATATTTTTCCACTTTATAGGTTCCTAGCCATCTTGTCATTGGTTTTCCTTTGAAATCCTTAAACCTTGAGTCATACAAAAGCACCCAATCTCCTTCTTGAAAGGCCTTTTCCTTAATGTACTTGTCATGCCAGACCTTCCTTTGCAGTTGAATCACTTCTTCATGAAGGAGTGCTTGAATCTTGAACTCATTCAATCCATTTAGTTGCAACAACCTCTCTTGTTGGGAATTTGATATATCTATGTCTAACTCAGCTACCATCCTTAAGGTGTTGAATTCAAATTCAATTGAAAGAAGAGCTTTCTTGCCATAGACCAGGTCATAAGGAGTGAACCCTGTTGTTGTTTTCCAAGTATTGTTATAGGACCAAGTATATTCTACCAATCTGTCTGCCCAATATTTTCTGCTACTACTCACGACCTTGGTGAGGATATTCTCCAAAGCTATGTTGGTTACTTCCACTTGGCCATTTGCTTGAGGGTGGTAGGCAGTGGAAATCTTATGCTTATCTTGTGCCTCCTTAGAATATTCTCAATGAGATGAGATGTGAATTTTTCCCCCTGATCAGTGACTACCTCTCTGGGTATCCAAATTTTTAAAACACATTATCTCTCATAAATTTGGCTACTTTCTCCTCGGTTTCTACCTTCACAGCTTTTGTTTTAGCCCACTTTGTCAGGTAGTAAGTGCAGACTATGATATATTTTTTCTGGCCAGATCGTGGATCAATAGGTCCAATGAATTCCATGCCCCACTTGTCAAATGGCTCAAGAGCCACCTGAGGGTGTAAAGGCATCTCATCCCTCTGTGTATGTTTCCCCATCCTTTGGCACTAGTCACACCTGCTAGTGAATCTTCTGGCATCTTGGTGAAGGGTAGGCCAATAGTAACCTACCTGAAAAACTTTGAAGGCATTCCTTTTTGCAGAAAAATGGCCTCCACAAGGGCTATCATGACATGCAAATAGGATATCAAAAACTTCTTCCTCCCTCTCACATATTCTGAGAATTTTTCTAGGGCCTAGCTTGAATAGATTTCCCCCAATCCATGTGAAAGGGGAGATTTTTTTTTATGATCTTGATTTTCTCCTTAAATGAGAGGTTAGGATGGAACTTCTTAGCAACCGAGTAGTTAGCTATGTTATCAAACCATGGTGAGAGCGCTGAGATAGCAAAGATATGTTCATATGGAAGTTAGCCATCCACCATTCCTTATTCATCTGCAGATAGAGATAACCTGGATAAAAAATCTGCAACAACATTCTCCTTTCCAGTTTTATCAATAATGGTTAGCTCAAACTGTTGTAATAGTAACAACCATCTAATTTTTCTAGCATTAACATCTGGTTTGTACATTAAATATTTCATGGTTGCATGGTCAGTGTGTACAAAGGTCTAATAACTAGTGACATAATGTCTAAATTTTTTTAAAACATGGAAAATGGCTAACATCTCCTTCTTTGTGACAGTGTAATTGAGTTCGGCCTTGGGAAAGTTCTTACTGATGAAATAGATTGCATAAGGTAAATTTTATTCTAGTTTCCCCAATGATGACCCCACAGCTTTTTCTGATGCATCAATGTGGATGTGCAAAGGCAGAGTCCAATTTGGACCTCGAAGAATAGGGGCAATAGTCAAATTTCCCTTAATGAGCTCAAAAGCTTCCTTACAAATATTGGACCAAGTAAGCTCAGAATATTTGGCCAACAAACCAAATAGTGGCAAGGCCAACTTGCTGAAATATTTGATGAACCTTCTATAATAGCCAGCTAACCCCAAGAAACTCCTGAAATCTCTTTTCTTTTGAGGAGTAGGTACCCTTTTGATTATGGTGATTTTTTTTGGATCCACCTGTATTCCATCTTTGGAGATTGAGTTCCCCAATACAACTCCTGCTCTTTTCAGGAATTCACACTTTTCTGGGCTCAGGGAGAGATGCATCTCAATGAATCTTCTCAGCACTTTTCCCAAATTGAAGAGAGCTTCCTGGAAGTCATCCCCATAGGGTGTGAAATCATCCATGTAGATTTCAACTGAGTCATGGGCTAGCTCAGAGAAAATTCTCAAGGCATCTCTTTGGAAGGTAGCTGGGGCACTGCACAACCCAAAGGGTAGGACTCAGTAAGAAAAGGTACCCCAAGGGCATTTGAAAGTAGTCGTGTCCTAGGCTCCAGGGCTAATTTGGATCTAGTTATACCCATTGAACCCGTCTAATAAGCAAAATAACTTATTTATTTCAAGTCCATCCATGACTTATGTTTGGTCTCAACCTAGTCTCCTAAATTGAGTTCATTTAATTGTCAACCAGGGTTGGTAAACTGCTGAAGTGAAGTGTACTGTATGTACCTAGGTGTTTTTTTCCTAATGCGTTGTGTTTAGTGTTTTATGATGTTTTTGGTCTTTTGGTGGTTTTGTGTTCACAAGGAAAAATGACTAGAAAGCTAATGGAAGGAAGCTAATGATGGAAAACAGAGTGAAGCCTAATTGGTTGATAACAAATGACAGATGCAATTGCAAATATTGAAACAGAATCAACTATGACTAAGCAGAAACAAGGCTTGATAATGACTTTTAAGCAAATGATTCAAAACATAAACTCAACTTGTCCAATTCTTTTATCAAAGGTATTTTGAAAAAGCTTAAGAAATGGTCAGCTAAGTATACAAATTCTCCTAGTCTAAACAATTAAACAATCAGCCTGTAATGAGACAATATTTTATCCATGATTAAAGATTTGTAGAAACATATTTGGAGAAAAACATTGTTGACATCATAGGATCTTCTACTCTAAGACTAGTTCCTAACTCTATTCTGCAGCTTAGTTTGATACCACTACACTTCACTCAAAGGTTATAGATTTTTAGAATAGTCTTTTGAGGAGATGTTAGTGAGATGATAAAGGAAGCTGCAAAAGTACTTCAAGCCTTGAAATGACACTGTCTTCTGTTCATATAGTTATGAATCAATTATAGATTTAGAACAAGAAGAGATTTGTAAATAATGAAGGCTGTTTTGTTAAGTTTAACAACTGAAGTAACCTAACATGCAGTGGATGACAACTAAAAGTGGAGTGAAAATACAACGAGTTGAGCTAAACCGAACTTCGCATGTCATTGTTCAAAACAAGTTAAAATAACAAGTCATTATCAAAACTGTAAAAATAAAAATACAGCAGAGAAGGAGTTGAATGCACGAATTTTATATCCTAACGTTAATTTACTATGTATTAATCTAGAGGATTCCAGCAATGCTAATTCATCACTATGTTTTGTATGATGGAAGAGTTTCTTAGAATACATTGGATCAGACAATTCAATTAAACAAAACAATAAAAGATCAACAATTTAAAAACTAAATATACTAGTCACTTCCTACCCATCATTATAATATTTGGAAAGGCATTTTAAGAGCAAGAATTAACAGTGTTACTTAGTAAAAAAAATAAACAAATAAAACATTCATTATCACAACATAAATTGCATAAAACATATGATTTTTTGGAAGAGTTTTTCCTTCTAAAGAGTTTGCTTAGTATAAGTTCAACTGTGATAGTGAACAAAAGAGATTGCAATTAAATCCTACAACACTATAGCCATTTCTCATTCATTATCATGATATTTTGGAAGAGTTCTTAGAACAAGTATAACTATAGTGGCTAATGAAATTAACTATGAACTCAAACTTCAAAAAAACGTAAAAACAACTAAGATAATTATCTAAATTACGAAAATAAATCCGTGTAAGAGTGTGGCCCCTTCCTTACCACTGCATTTAATCTAACCCAAATCAAATCAACGTCAGCAACACTTTCTTCTTCATTAAAGGAGAAATAACCTGAACAGAGCAATCTGCGTCTTCAGAAATGTAGCACAAAATCTACGCAAAATCTGGAACAAAATCTAGCCTCAGTTTCCTATTTCCAAGTGTTTATATAACAAATGTACACAACAAGACCTAAACAATTCCAGGATCATCGACTTTCCTTATCAAATCATATTTAGGACTCTTGAAGTGACAAATGAAAAGAAAAGGACATCTGGACTAAGACAGTCCTATTAGAAGTCTGCCTTCCTAAATGTGTTCCCACGTACCAAAACCATATCCAGAATTTGGTTTTTCCTTCATGGTGAGCAACGAACAATGTAGACATGACGTGGAATATACCGATATGCGGTTTTTCTTGAGAGGCCACCTGGAACATACCCAAATGTGAAGACAACTGCAGAATTTCCGGTTAGCTATGGAATGTCTGCATTCTGCAGCTAGTTCCGGTCAAAATGTATTACAATGACAAAAATCACAAAACTTGGCAAGTCAGTCATGTTAATCATTCTAAAAGTAATTGACCCAAATTCATTGATCAATTGGGTCTGGGATAATAATGGACAGAGGAAAATGAGGTAAAGTAAGATGAAAGAAAGCACAATATTGAGGCTCAACATACCCCCACTGCTGTCTTTTTGCATGTCCTCATGCAATTTATTCCATAAACTCAGAGGCTTCTGCAAGAACATCTAATCCTCTCCTTCTCCTTTGCCTGGAAGCTAAAGATCTTCTGGGTTTTCTAATGATAAGTTTGAACCTTAAGTTGGTAAGTGCCCCGATTAGCTTCTTGTTCCTCTTTTTCAACTTTTCATTAGCCTTTTCCACTTTGTCCATATGTAGGGATAAGGTTGCGTTCATATCAGTTTTGAGTTTGACTTGTTCCTTCAGAATATCATTCTCATTTTTGATGTGTCTATTAAGTATTTCCAGCTCATACCTATCCATTCTGAACACATCTATTTCAGACAGTGGAGGACTAGGGATTCTCTCCCTACTCTCTGAATCTCACCTTTCCAAATTTTCAACATATACATAAACTTCTTGCTGAGCAGGATCAATTTCAGGGGTTCCTTCATTAAAATCCTTTTCAACATCTTCTTCAATAGATGTTTCCTCATCTTCTATATTTATCACCCCTGTTTGTTTGATCTGTGTTTTCCTTAGTTTCCCTCTTAGTCTATCGCTTCTTCTTTACCGGAAGATCCCTCCTCTTTCCGTGGCAGATTTTTCGATTACCCTTATTTTCTTAAGCTCTGCTCTCGATCCTGTCAATCCTTTTCTCCAGATTATTTCCTCTACCATTTCCCGGGGTCGTTTTGTCAATTTCAACTTCGTGCTTCCGTTTTCTCGCTATCCTTGCAAAAAAGTCGTTGTCTGTGTGAGGGCTCTTTTTCGTCTTCAAAATGATTTCTTGTCAAGAAATTGTCCCATGTATCAACTTTTTTGGCTAAATTATGTTCAATCAAAATTTTAACCAAACCATGATGATATAGGGTTGTCTCTAAAAATTGAACCCTTCTTTGAACATAGGAAGCCATCTTTTTCAAGCTTTGAAGCAAGAAATAGGGTAGGTTTAAGTCTTTCCCCAGAAAATGCATTATCAGCCTAATGTGGTAGACATAAAATGTGCCATATCTACCCTCACATGTAACAAATTTTTGCAGAAGAAGTAGTATGTTTCTCCATTTATTTTTCAATGCAGAACTTGGAATTCCTTTCTTAAATACAGTGACATCCATACCTGGTGATTTTAGAATTTGCTTCCAGGATTCATTGGCCAGAATTTCATGAACCATCTCTTCATTTCTAAGCAATTCCGTAGCTTCTGCATGAAAACCTCAAAGGATGTTGAGGACAGTGAATTTGACATCTCCCACTTCAACTTCAGCTCCTTGAAATGATCTTGCAAATGTTTGAGTGAATTCTTTGTGGAAGCCATTAAATTTCTCCAAAAATTGTAACCATCCTATCTGTTGCAACATTTATTTGCATTGAGGGTAGCCTTCTAGGTATTTTGTACCCACTGGTTCAGTTCTTACAATGAAACCCGTAATTGCTTCTTCAATGTTCAGATTAATACTCTTTCTACCCACTGAAACAATAAATTTCACCTTCGAATTGGGATATACCCTCTCGGTTCTTGGTGACAATGGCTAAACTTCGACCGATATGCCTTTGCTGATATGACAATGGCTTTTCAAAATTTGCTTCGATATGCTCAAATACAAAGGATTATGACTCTCCAAACTTCAGATCGATATGCTTCCGTTCGATAAAGGATAATGGTTTGGAATTCTATGATCACAAGTACTGCCGTTTACAGGATAGGGATATTCTCGTTTTGCAGTATCGAAATAATGAAGGGCCGGCTACAGAATGGAGTGATGGAAGTAGTTACGGAATGAGGTAATGGAGTGAGGTGGAGAAAATGAATTAATGAGTGAAAAGACGGCGGAGATTTTTACAACGGAAAAGAAAATCATCATTGAATGACTTGGTTGGGTGACGTGAGGAATTCAAACACTTCAGTCTTTTAACCACTTAAATGGTGTCGGGCATAGAATTTGAAATGAGAGATTTTAATCCAAAGTTTGTGGAGGGTATATTGGATATGATCAATAAAAATAATCAAAACAACTTTTTCGAATGATTCATAACTAAAACTATGCTAAACTTTATGAAATGCCATTATAATCTAAACTTGTTACCTCTGCTTTTCATTTTCTTTTTGTGGTCTTTGTCTTCTTTGTTCTACTTTGGAAGAGTTTTCATAATCCTTCTTGATGCTTCTTATTCATGGATATTCTGGATCATTTTGTTGCAATTCAAATGTCTGCTGATTGATGCCTTCAGGATTTGTAGCTGCGGAATGATTGTCTGGCTGTGGAAAGTCTGATTAGCTGCAGAATGTCTGTTGAGCTGCAGAATGTTCCTGTAGAGCATTTTAATCATGGAATGGAGTGGTTTGGAATATAAGTGAAATGTTATATGTCATGAATGAAGATGGATGATGAGACATGATATGTATGAAGTGGATGATGAAATGGAATGGATTCATTTTATGAAATGGAGTGGAAAAACATAAGAACTGCCCTGCAATCCATGACATTTGTTATTCATTGCAGCATAACATCAAACTTTAAATTTTGACATGGAAATGAGGTGGATGGAGTATGGAATGAGATGAATGATATGTGGAATGAAGTGAAGTATGAATGAATGAATGAAATGGAGTATGGATGGATAAGTGAATGGAGTGAAATGAAATGAGATGGATCATACACAATAGATTCTAACTTATGATTTTGTAATGTACCACAAGTTGTAAAACAAAATGGGAAAAGTGAGTGTCGAAAATTACCACCCTATCTTTTTCTCGTATAAAAACATGCAAATCAATGATTGGTTTTCATGTTTATACTTTATTTTAAAATTTTTATTTTTATTTTTTATTTTTTATTTTTTTATTTTTTATTTATTTTTTATTTTTTCAAAAAGAAATGCTTCAGAAAATTCAATCAAGTTGATGAAGAAGAAAAATTCTTCTTCATTAACTTCACATCATTGTCTTCTTGGAACTTCTTGACAAACTCTTCTCTTGAGAGTGGCTTGTGGTATAGCTTCAGTCTATGACCATTCACAAGAAAAGTGACCTCTTCTTCATCTATAGTTCTGATTTTTACTGCCCCATTATCAAAAATTCGAACGATTTCATATGGCCCAAGCCAATGTGTCTAAAATTTACCTTGAAAATCCTTAAATTTTGAATCAAACAAGAGAGCCTAGTCACCCTCTTTGAATTTCTTCTCCTTGATGTACTTGTCATGCCATCTAGCCCTTCGATGTTGGACTAGACTTGTTTTCTGAACTACATCTTGTCTGATCTCATCAAATTCATTAATTTTCTCCAATCTATGCTTTTGTGCCTCTGATAGATCAAGTCCTAGCTGACTGCCATTTTGAAAGTTTGAATCTGGAACTCTATGGGAAACAAAACTTTCTTTCCATAAACAAGTTCATAAGGAGTATGGCCTATTGTGCTTCTACATGTAGTTCTATAGGCCCACAAGGCTTCAGGAAGCCTATCTACACAATCTCTTCTATGTAAATGAATAGTATTTGTTAGGATCCCTTCAATGACCTTATTAGTAGATTCCACTTGACCATTTTCTTGTGGATTATAAGGAGTAGATTTTCTGTGTATGATTTTGTACCTCTCCATCATTTGCTCCATTAGCCTTGATGTAAATTGAGCTTTGGACCGTAACAATTTCCTTGGGACACCAAAACGAGTAAAAATATCCTCAAAAGAAAAGTAACTACAGATGCTTCATTAGCAACAAGTAATGGCTTGGCTTCTACCCATTTAGTAACATAATCAGTCAAACTAATATATATCTCTTTGTTCGATGGAGGACTAATAGGTCCTACAAAATCCAAAGCCCATTTTTCAAAAGGTTCACATGGGCATCCAGGTTGTAATGGCATCTCACCCGGGTTAAGAAGGTTTCATCTTTGCAAATCAGCCACACCTTTCGACATACTCTTTAGCATCTTTAAACAAGGATGGCCAATAATATCCTAAATTAAGGATCTTATAGGTTGTCCTCTTATCAGCAAAGTTTCCACCACAAGGTTCATCATGACATGCTTTGAGAATATCAGGCATCTCATCTTCACGAACACACATTCTAATGATCAAATCTGGACCTGTCTTGTACAACTCATTAGCAACCGATGAATATTTTGCACTGTCAAAAATTAATTTTCTTTTATCCCTTGCATTCATTATTGAAGGAAATTTCCCCAAACTAAATAATTGGCAATATCGAAACCATGGAGTTTGAGTAGAAATTGCAAAAAGATATTCATCAGAAATTGATCTTCAACTGAGTGTCATCTTTTTTGATATTTTGGAGTCTAGATAGGAAATCAGCTACTGTGTTTTCTTTTCCAGGCCTATCTAGAATGGTAATGTTGAATTCTTGTAAGAGAAATAACCATCTTATGACTCTGCCATTAGTAATTGATTTGTTCATTAAGTATCTAATTTCAGAATGATCAGTGTGAACAAAAGTTTCATAGCCCGTTATATAGTGTCTGAATTTGTTTATGGCATGAACAACAGCTAAAAACTCTTTTTCAGTTACATTATAGTTTAACTCTGCAGGAGTCAAATTTTTACTGGTATAGTAGATGGAATAAGGAATCAGGTCTTTTTGTCCCAATACTGCTCCTAGAGCTGTATCAGAGGCATCTGTTGAGATATGAAAAGGTAACTTCCAGTTAGGTCCCCTTAATATAGGTGCTTCAGAAATTTTAGTTTTCAGGGTTTCAAAGGCTAACTGGCAATCAAAAGTCCATTTGAATTCACAATCTTTGGTAAGAAATTTGAAGAGTGGAGATGCTATCTTGGTGAAGTTTTCTATAAATATCTGATAATATCCTGTAAATCCTAGAAAACTTCTAACATCTCTTTGAAAACTTGGAATAGATAAGTTAGAGATGACTTCAACTTTTGACTCATCAACTCTAATCCCATCCCCTGAAATGTGATGCCCTAAAACAATACCTTCAGTAAACATCATAAAACATTTATCATGACTAAGTGAAAGGTTTGCTTCTTGACATCTCTTTAAGACTTTTTCCAAGTTTTCTAAAGCTTCTTCAAAAGTGTTTCCATAAACTGTGAAATCATCCATGTACACCTCTACACAATCATGTATTAGATCTGAAAAAATTCCTAATACTGCCCTTTGGAATGTTGCAAGTGCATTGCATAATCCAAATGGAAATACTCGGTAAGCATAGGTACCCCAAGGACAGGTGAATGTGGTTTTGTCTTGGTCTTCAAGTGCTACTTGGATTTTATTGTAACCACTAAACCCATCTAGGAATGAAAAGTACTTTTTGCCAGCTAATGTATCTAATACTTGATCTATGAAAGGTAAAGGAAAATGGTCTTTAAGAGTAGCTTTATTTAGTTCTCGGTAGTCAACACACACCCTCCATTTTCCATTTTTCTTTGGCACAATTACCAAAGGAGAAACCCACTGACTATCTGAAATAGGATAGATGAAATTGACATTTAACAATTTTTGCAATTCTTCTTTAACAATTTCCCTAAGATTTGGATTCATCCGTCTTTGAGGTTGTCTGATTGGTTTACAATTTTCCTCTATATAGATGTGATGAGTACAAGTCTTGGGGCTTATCCCTTTCATGTCAGTGTATTCCCATGCATATGCGGAAGAGTGTCTCTGTAATACTTTGACTAACTTGTCTTGTTGAGATTTTTCTAGGTTTTTATTTATGTTCAAAGTTTTGCCTGGAAAGATCTCACTTGTAGAGCTGCCAAATTTATCCATAGAATGAAGAGACATCTGCCTTGATGACAAAAACTCAATATTGGATCCCTCTTGAAATGATTCATGTTTGTGTTCTAGAGAGGATTCAAAGTTTTCTAGAGTATTCAGAATTTGATTATCTTCACTAATTTCTGAAATTGTGAAGAGAGGTTGTAAATATTCTTCATCCTCTATCCATTGAGTGTCATATAGATCTGTAATTGTCCTAGCTGGAGGATATAAAGTAAATTTCTTAGTTGAACTACCATCATAGATGTACATATCACCGGATCTACAACTAATAAAAGCATCAGCTGTAGCCAACCAAGGTCTTCCTAATATAACAGGATGTCCTCCTAGATTATTCTTAGGAGTTAGGATCATGAAATCCACAGGGTACTCCCAAGAATCTAGGGACATTGGAATGTCTTCTATTACCCCATCTGGTTTGATCACAGATCTATCTGCTAATTGTAATAGTGTGGGTGTAAAGAGAAGATTAGGAAGTTTCAGTTTATCCATGATTTGTCTACTCATGATATTGATTGTTGCTCCTAAATCAATGAGTGTGTTTTGAATTTCAATTCCGTTGATGTGAATTTTGACAACTGGATTTCCTGGGTCAAGATACTTTGGGATAGAAATCTTGCCCATCATAATGTCTACTATTTGTCCTGCTAGTTGAATTTTCTTTGTTTCTCTTATTTTTTTTCTTGTTTTCTTCATACTCAACTCTTTTATTGTTTTGGCTAAAATTGGAATTTCCTTGATGGCTTGTAATAATGGAATTTTAATGCAAACATTTCTCAGCTCATCTAGGAAATCATAATTAGGCACCATGCTTTTTTTTTCTACACCTCTATCAATTTGTAATCTTTCCGGAAAGGGAGGTATAAAAGTAGATGTGAATGGTTGCTCTAATACAGGAGTTGAGATTATTGGATCTTTTTGTTTTAATTTTTCAGTGTTGGGGTTTTGAAAAGATGTGTCTCCCTCAAGACTTTTATTCACCCGTAGAGAGTCTTCCTCAGAGTTATCTTGTTCTTGTATGATCACAGAAGGTTTCCTCTTTTCAAGTATTCTTCCAGACCTCAGTTGAACATCACTAAGGTCTAAAGGAGTAGTTAAATAAGTTGGAAATTGTTGGCCTTCTATCATGTATGTGTTATGAGGGTTCTTATTATTAGGGTTTGGTATGGGTTGAGCAGGAAATTGATTTGATTTTTGAGGGAATGGTAATGAAAGTGGTTGATTTTGATGTGGTTGGTTTTGATGATGTTGTTGAGGATTTTGTTGAAAATTTTGTTGAAGATTTTGAGGAAAATTTTGTTGAGGATTTTGAGGATAAAAATGTGGATATGGTGGATAGGATGGTGGATACTGATAGTATGGAGAGTATCTTCCATAGGGACTTTGTGTTCCTTGAGCCTAAGACTGAGATTGATTTTGAAATTGGGGCCAAGGTTGCTGCCAAGAATTCCAAGGTGGAGGTTGATTATACATTTGATCATGGAATCCTTGTGTTTGAGGTCCCTGCCAAGGTCTTCTAGATACAAAATTGAGAGACTCTGTGGAATTTGTAGGAGTTTCCTCCTGAAAGACAGCTTTGAGACCAGGAAGAGAAGGAAAATTCTTGGTCTCATGTTTTTCAGAACAAATGACACAGGTTTCTACAACTTTTACATCCAAAGGACACTCTCTCAAGGCATGTTTCTTTCTACATTTGGGACAAAAGATTGCCAAGGCATCAGATTCAACTTTTTGCTTATTTTGTATCTTAAGGGTGTCTATTTGTTCACTAAGACTCCCTAAGATTTCAGATTTAAAATCATCAAGCATATGTCCTATTTCTGATCTACTTACTGTCCCAGAAGCAGACTTACTTGCCCTTGCAAGAGCAGGATCTATTGGACCTTTTACAGTTTTAGATTTCCCTCTTGAAAGGTTGATACATAACTCAGATATTTCAGGTAATGTGAGCTGTGATATATCCCCTTTACCCATCATGTTAAGGATATCCAACCATTCATCCCTAATTGTTTTCAACAAAAGATCTTTTAAGGTGTCTTGATCTAGGTTTTCCATTTTGCTGGGTCAATGTCTGTAAGCATCCTCGACAAATCTTCAAGTTGCCTCTACTGTACTTATCTAAACACCTTACCTCAGATAACCCAGCCATATAATAATCAAGCCTTCTCTCTAGAAATGCTTGTTTCATGTCTTCTATGTTCTGGTGGAGCTGTTGATTGTTCTTAATTACACTAATCTTTTCTCCTTTAAAATGAAGTAAATAATTTCAGTTTTGAGCATCATAGTAGTCTTAAGTTCTACAAACTTCTAATTTAATAAGGCATTTGAGTTAACAGTTTTAAGTCCATATAAGTTTGGAAGGACAGAGGGTGAAATGTTTTTCATGGTTGTATTGGTTTCTTCATCAATTATAGGGAACCCAAAAGAGCTTCCTATTCTACCTCTTCCTCCATATGCACCTCTACCTCCTTCTCCTCTACCTCTACCTCTACCTCCAAATAGTGTGTGTTCTCCATTAAAGACTCCTCCTCCTCCTTCTTCTGCCATGGTTGACTCTCCTGTGGAAGTGGAAAGGTTTGTGTCCCTAACATGAGTTTTTAAATCTTCTTCTATGGCAGGTTCAGTGGATGAAGTGGAAGGTTTATCTAATGGAATAGCTGACCTTAGATCTTCTAGAAGTCCAGGATCAGTAAAGGATGGAATGTGGGTCTGAGTTGAAGGTGTACTAGCTCTGGATCTAGGTGAAACAAGTGGTGTTCTAGGAATCAAACTTCTGCTTCTACTGCTTATGAATCTTCCCCTTGAATCTCTCTCTCTACGCATATAATTGTTTTTGGATGCTAAGAAACAAAGGTTACCTAGTTTTCACTTCCCCGGCAACGGTGCCAAAATGTTTGGTCTCAACCTAGTCTCCTAAATTGAGTTCATTTAATTGTCAACCAGGGTTGGTAAACTGCTGAAGTGAAGTGTACTGTATGTACCTAGGTGTTTGTTTCTTAATGCGTTGTGTTTAGTGTTTTATGATGTTTTTGGTCTTTTGTAGTTTTATGTTCACAAGGACAATGACTAGAAAGCTAATGAAAAGAAGTTACTGGTTAAAAACAGAGTGAAGCCTAATTGGTTGATGACAAATGGTAAATGCAAATGCAACACTGAAACAGAATCAAATCTAAACTATGACTAAGCAGAAACAAAGCTTGATAATGACTTTTAAGCAAATGATTCAAAACATAAACTCAACTTGTCCAATTCTTCATCAAAGGTATTTTGAGAGAGAGCTTGAGAAATGGTAAGCTAAGTATGCAAATTCTCCTAACTAAACAGTTAAACAACTAACTTATAATGATGCAACATTTTATCCATGATTAGAGATTTGTTGAAGCATATTTGGAGTAAAACATTGATATAATCATTAGATCTCTACTTTAAGACTAGTTCCTAACTCTATTCTGCAACTTAGTTTGATAACACTACACTTCACTCAAAGGTTATAGATTTTTAAAATAGTCTTTTGAGGAAATGTTTGTTTGTGAGATGATAAGGAAGTTGCAAAAGTACTTCAGGCCTTAAAATGATATTATCTTTTGTTCATATGGTTATAAATCAATTATATATTTTAGAACAAGAAGAGATTTGTAAATAATGAACGTTGTTTTGTTAAGTTTAACAACTGAAGTAATCTAACATTCAGTGAATGAGAACTAAATGTGGAGTGCAAATGTAATGAGTTAAGCTAAAACTGAACTTAAGATGTCACTAATCTAAAACAGTGCTGAACTAACAAGTCATTATCAAACTTAAAACAAAATAACTGAGCATGAGTTAAATGCAATTAGACTCCGGAGTATCCTAACTAAGCTATCATGCATTATTCTATGGAATCATACAGTCTGTTTGTCCATCATGATTGGTATTTTGGAAGAGTTTCTTAGAACAATCCTAACTGTACAATTCAATGCAAATGCAAACATAAAGACTGAAAGCAATTAAAAACTAAGATATCATAGCTATCTCCTACCCATCATTATGATATTTTGGAAGAGCGTTTTAAGAGCAAGAACAGCTATGGTACTTAGTGCAAACACACAACTGAAACGTTCATGATCAAAATCATACTTAAGACATCATAATGATTTTTTGGAAGAGTTTCTTCTTTTGGAAGAGTGCTTAGAATAAGTATAACTATGATGGTGAACAAAAGAAATTACAATTAAATCCTACAACACTATAGCCATTTCCCATTCATTATCATGATCTTTTGGAAGAGCTTCTTCTTTTGGAAGAGTTTTTAGAACGAGTATAACTATAGTGGCTAATGAAAACAACTACGAATTCAAACTTCAAAACGTAAAGGCAACTAAGATACTTATCTAAATTACGCAAGTAAAACCGTGCAGGAGGCAGGGGCCCTCTACCACCAGACGGAATCTAACTCCAAATCAAATCAACGCTTTCAAAACAATACTGTCTGCTTCATTAAAGGAGAAATAACTTGAACAGAGCAATCTGCGTCTTCAGAAATGTAGCACAGAATCTAAGCAAAATCTGGAACAAAATCTAGCCTAGCTCTCGGTTTCCCAAGTGTTTTTATAACAAATTTACATAACAAGACTTGCAACAATTCCAGGATCATTGTCTTTCCTTATCGAAATCACATTAGGACTCTTGAAGATGGCAACGTAAAGAGAAAAAGGACATCTGGACTAAGACAGTCCTATTAGAAGTCTGCCTTTCTAAATGTGTTCCCACGTACCAAAACCATATCCAGAATTTGGTTTTTCCTTCATGGTGAGCAACGAACAATGTAGACATGACGTGGAATATACCCATATGCGGTTTTTCTTGAGAGGCCACCTGGAACATGCCTGAACGTGAAGTCAGCTGCAGAATTGCCGGTTAGCTACGGAATGTCTGCATTCTGTAGCTAGTTCCGGTCAAAATGCATTACAATGACAAAAATCACAAAACTTAGCAAGTCAGTCATGTTAATCATTCTAAAAGTAATTTTAACTAAATTCATTGATCAATTGGGTCTGGGATAATAATGGACAAAGGAAAATGAGGTAAAGTAAGATAAAAGAAAGCACAATCTTGAGGCTCAAAAACTTAGTCTATAAAGGGCAAAGGAAAATGGTCCTTCTTGGTGGCTTTGTTGAGTTCCCAGTAATAAACATAGATTCGCCATTTTCCATTCTTCTTCGGGACTAGGACAAGAGGAGATACCCACTCACTGTCTGATATAGGATAAATGAAACCTACATTCAAAAATTTATGCAGTTCTTCCTTGAATATGTCTTTTAGAGTTGGGTTCATCCATATTTTGGGTTGGCACACAGGCTTGCATCCTTCCTTAATGTAAATATGATGTTTGCATACAGAGGGATGCTCCCCTTTCATATCCTTGCAATCCCAATCAAATGCATCTAGATTTTCTTTCAAAAGCTAGCATAACTTATTTTCTTCTTTATCTGAGTGGTTTGAGTTAATTTTCATAGATTTGGATGGGCCAAAATCCACAGCCTTGGTGGTTTCGGAGCTTGAATCAACTGAGTGCAATTCCATCCAGGGGTGGATTTCAGATTCTTTGACTACATTTTAAAGCGGGTTGTTAGTGGGAGATTGGTTTTGAATGACATGGTCGATGAGTTCATCTTCATCAAGATGCCCCCCTCTAAGAACAAAATATATGGTACAAATGGGGTGGTGTTGTATACCTCATCTTCTTCATCCTCAAACCATATAGGTAGATCATGATCAATGGAAGGCTGGGTTGGAGGATATAATACCAGTTGTTTAGACAAGGGCCCATTCTTAATAGTCATGTTTTCGGACCGACAGTTGCTATAAGCATCGGAAGTGGCTAACCAAGGTCTCCCTAAGATGAGAGGATACCATTAAACTTGGTTATTGGCTTCAGAACCAGGAAATCTGTAGGATGCTCCCAAGAGTCAATTGAAACCATAACATCCTCAAAAATTACTTCCGAAGTTACTATGGACCAATCTACAAGTTGCAGAACTATTGTGGTTTTCCTCAAAGTCCCTTGGAGGTTGAGTTTTAACATAGTTTCCTTGGTCATAACATTTATCACCCTTATTCCATGTACTTTGGAAATATCACCCTTCCCAACATTAAGTCGAACAGTTGTCCTACCACATTGATGGTGGGGGTATCTTTCTTTTTTCTCCTAGGTTTCTTGAAGCACTTTTCCTTGATGAGCCTATTGTAAATAGGGACATCCTTAATGGCTTGGAGAAGAGGTATATTTACACACAATTTTTGCAGTTCTCCCAGAAGTTTAGTCTCCTTTAGGGTGTGCTGTCTGGAATGGATCAAGTGCTCAGGAAAAGGAGGTTGTTGGATCTGAGTGTTACTTTCTTCCTTTTTCTCCTCAACCTCTACAGGTGGAGATGGAGGGTGGTTGTCTGGGAGTACTCTTCCTGACCTGAGATTAATATCATGTATCTCCACAGCATAAGCTAGATAGGATGTCTCTCCACTATAAACTTGTTGTGTCTGTCTGTTATTCAGGTTCGGATGGGTTGTACATGCATCTATAGATATTATACAAAAAATATGTATGCTAATGGATTCAATCCGATCATGCAATATGCTAAAGCAAGATATTGAATCCTTCTACAAATTAATTGCGGAAAGTAAAATTATCACACAATCACACCAAGTAAAAGAAAGAAGCAAATCAATACACAACACAAATATTTTTCTCGGGGAAAGCTTGTGGCTCAAAACCCCTCTATCATATATTTTATATTCACCAAGGAATCATGAAACAATTAGAATGCACTCTTCTCAAAAGAGTCTACTACACTCTCACAATTGTCTCACACTGATCCAGAAAAAATCAACCAAAACTTAGCCAATTTTCAGCCTCTTCTCAGCCTTCCTACCTTGCGCAATTCATGTGGAATGCAATCCCTATTCTTTAGGAATTTCAACCTTCCAAAACTATGCAATGCTCATGGTAAATCCTATGGGTGTATTACTGCATGCGGGAAGTGTGCTAATAATACAACTGATAATTAACATCCCTTTAACATCTATCTCAACTAGGTCTCCATCAAAACTGACATGCAAGTAGCTATTAATAGTAAGTCATTAGTTACATGAAAGATCACTGCATGTGAATTAAATCTTGTTTAATTCACTTGACCTCTCACTAGTGCAACAATCAATTACAACTAGTTAAACTGATTTTAACTCAATTAATTGAGTTAACTGATTTTTCATGCATTAAACTAATGCACTAACTGTAACTTGAACTCTAAAACACATATAACCACTCTGCATGCCTCACCAACCACCCTCAACTCGAAATTCATGAGATAACTGAGTTTACCACACTCAGTTAACTGTTACAAGTGATTATAAGATAAGATTACAATTTATTGTCCAATTTAATTAAGGGAAAATTAAATTAGACACACATTTCTTGTTGACTTTTCAACACTCCCTCTCAACAAGAAAGGGATTATCGGCTACCCCAATCTTGCCTCTATGGTATTCTAATTTTCTCCTAGTGAGCGCCTTCGTTAGAATATCTGCATCCTAATCCTTCGTGGGAATGTACTGAAGTAACATAATGCACCGCTGAACAAAATATTTGAGATAGTGGTACTGGATGTCAATATGCTTGGACCTATCATGGAATACTAGATTAACCGAGAGTTTTATGCAACTCTGGTTATCACAATGTATCACCGTCAGATCCATCTGATGACCAAACAAACCAAAAAGAATATTCCTCATCCAAATGGCCTCACATGAAACCTCATTAGCTTCCATGTACTGTGCCTCAACTGAACTAAGTTAAATTGATCTCTGCTTCCTATTGTGCCAAGAAACTGTTGTCGATCCTATGCTGAAGATCCCTCACGATGTGCTCTTTCTATCTGATGGGTTGCCTGCCTAATCTGCATCGGTGAAGCCTTGAAGCTTCACTCCCTCTGTTCGTATATACCATAATCCATACTCTGTAGTGCCCCAGAGATATCTCAAGACATGCTTCCCCGCCTTCCAAAAGAGCTTGGTCAGCTTAACCATAGCTTTACTTAGTTGGTTAACTACGTAGAAAATTTATGGTCATGTGTTCACCAAGTACATGAGTGAACCCACAAGCTGTCTGTAAATAGTAGCATCTACTACCTCACCTGGAATAGCATCCTCCTTCCTCCAGTTTCTTGCAAGAGGAGTCTCCATGGGTTTACATCTCTCCATGTGGAACTTCCTCAGAATCTCTTTGGCATACTTTCCTTGAGAAACAAATAGCTCCCCATCCTGCTGCCATATTTCCAAACCAAGGAAATAGTGAAGGAGTCCCATTTCCCTCATCTCAAACCCTCTTGCAAGATCCTCTTTGCAAGATTTTATGAGCTTCTCATCACCTGTCAGTATAAGATCATCAACATAAAGTACAATAGAAAAAAACTTACCACCAACCAAAATATGATATAGTTTTGCATCCACTTCACTCTCTGTGAAGCCCAACCCAGTGAAATAGTTTTCGATCCTAGTGTACCAAGAATGACATGCTTGCTTTAGCCCATACAGTGCTCTCTTGAGTTTGCAAACATGTGACTCAATGTCAAAGGTCTCAAAACCTTATGGATTCTCAATGTACACTTCTTCCTCAATAAATCCATTGAGAAATGAAGTCTTCACATCCATCTAATGTATCTTCCACCCCATCTGTGCTGAGAGTGCAAGGATAGATCTAATCAATGAGTACCTCACAACTGGTGCAAAATTCTCCTCATAGTCAATCCCCTCAACTTGTGAGAATCCTCAGGCTACAAATCTAGCCTTGTAATTCTCCACACTCCCATCTACTGCCTACTTCACCTTATAGATCCATCTAGATCCAACCACTGATTTTCCGACTAGTCTTGGGACAACTTCCCATGCACTGTTCCTGACGATGGAGTCATACTCCTCAAACATGGTGTCAACCCAATTTGGTTGATGAACTGCTTCCTCAAAATATGATGGTTATGTCACAATACAATTACTCATAAGAGCCATGTATCCAGTAAACCTGTCTGGAGGTTGTCTCTTTCTGCGCAATGATGTAGGTGCTCCTACATGTTTTGTCGCATCAAGTCTCATTCTATCAGCTTCTTTGGTGCACCTCCTACCATGTCTGGTGGATGGATCTGCATGAGTGGTTTCTGCCACTACATGATCCTCCGCATGTGGCTACTCCACATATTGAGGTTCATCCTTTGGAACCAAGAGTTCCTTGTCTGCATGAAAATCAAGCTCCCTCTCAAGGGACAATCGCATGGCTTTCTCCTCATCAAATTTTATATCCTGTATCACAAAATTCATCCTGTTCTTCGGAAAATACACCCGATAGTTGTGGGGAGTATCAGTGTACCCCACAAATATCCCAATCTCAGTTGTTGGTTCTAGCTTCTTCCTAGAATATTTTGTCACAGGGAAATAGAGAGATGAGCCCAAAATTTTAAAATATGAAACATCAGGTTTCTTCCGAGAAAAAGCCTCCTCTGGTGTACTCATGCCAAGTTTCCGATGAGGACTATGGTTTTGCACAAATACCTTTGTGTTTCATGAATCTGCCCACATATGCAATGGTAGGCCTTGATCATGTAACATCGTTCATGCCACACCCACAATTGTTCTATTCTTTATTTCTGCAACCCCATTCTATTGTGGGTTATGAGGTGCAATGATGCAGGAGCATCAAGCTTTATTTTCATTATTCATTTATGTGATTTAGGGGGTGAGGTGTCGTTATCACCCTAGTAATTCTCAAGTCATGGGATTTTGATTTATAGTTGAAGAAAACCAGGGGTAACCAAGAACCTCTTTTTAAATTCAGGATCTAGCCTTCCTAAATTCCGAAGAGGGATCTCTCCTTATAATTTAACTTTGTTTTGGATATGAGATTTTAGGCTATTTATTATTGGACAATTGGTTTGGTTTGAATGTTTGGTGGGAATAAAGGTACTTCAAGGTAAACCACAGAGGGATCTACCAATCCATTGGGCTATGGAGTCAATTTCTTGGTGAGCAGAGCTAGGAAATAAGGTCAAAAGAGAAAATGTACTAAGGGCAGGGTAGATGACCTTCAAAGGGTTCAGAAATAGGCTTTTTGATGGAATTGCAAGATCTAAACAAAAGGGAAATGAAGGATCCTTAAGTTACAGAAAGAAGATGAAAGAAAGGGATCAAACAAGCCTTAAGAGCAGCTAAGGATTCTTAAATCTGGAAATCAACAGAAAACATATCAACGAATAACTAGTAAAAAATAGGGAGCTTTTGACACTAATCCTTTTTAAACATTCCTAGTTAATCATTCAAGACAGAAAACATGTAAATGTATGTATGGAACTTAGAAAGATAAACAATGAAAACAGGAAAATACTTGACTTATCTGATCAACACAAGAATCTCGAGTTATGATGTCTTCTTGACTTAATTCTAGTCTGCTGCTTTACAAATCACTCACAATAGTACCCAATGTATTAAAAAAAAAAGTCTATACTAGTCTTGACAAATTTTATTCCACCTCTATACTTTGAAATATGAAGTATTTATACAATAGTTTGCTACAAAATATATGAGAGATATGTAGGAATATCTCTAGGCAAAAATAAAAATTATTACATCAAAAGAGGGTCAACTGCCAAACAAACTGGCAATCTGTACTTTTATTAAGGAAAAATAGAACTAATTATCTTATCTAACTGATTTGTTGTCTTGTTGGAAATGATTGCTGGCATTTGAAAAAATATCTCTGGAAGATAACTTGTAATATACTCTTCATCCTGTACTTTATACTCTGATACTCTTTACGTTGTTTTTTTACTGCTTGACTGCTGTAAAATGAGGAATAACCCGTAGTAAAAATTGTTTTGCCTGATACTCTTTGACTCTGATTACTTACCTGATACACTTTCAATCTAATTTTTACCTTTAGGTAACAGTAATGTTTTGCTTTTCATGTAATTTTCTGCTCTGTTTGAAAACCTTTATATCAAATCAGTGAATTCCTGCCATTGTTCTGCACTGGGAATTCTCATGCTCTTCAATTTTCTGTAGCTCTCATCTTCCTCTGTGTACTTTGCAAATTTGGGCTTGACAATGAAGATGTGTTTAATTTCATTTTGCAGAAAAAATAAGTTCTCAAAGAAATCTAAAATAACCTTGCCAGTTGGGGAACCTTGTGGTAACGGTTTGCTGGCTTGCTCTTTGGCATGAGCCCTGATTTTCTTATCATAATCCTTCTGCACCGTTAAATTTTCATTTAAGGCATGAATGTATGGAAGGCCTGCTTGTGTCAGTATTGTGTATTTGGCCAAAAACCTTGTGATTGACAAATTCATGTCCTTACATCTTTCCTCCAAATTTCTCATTATATTCCTTTTGTTTAGGACTTTCTTGATTTGTAGTATGCTTTCAGTCCTATCCTAAATTTTCAGCCCTTCAAGCTCTTCTCTGTTTTTTCTATTTAAAAATGTAATAAGTTTCAAGGCTTAAGAAGGTTTGTCAGCTAGCTCGTCTTTGTTTTTCTGAATTTCTACTTGGGTTTCCTTGAGTAGATCTCTCTGCTCATAAATTATTTGGATTGAAGGCCACTGCAAATGTATGCCTTGAATTATATTGTTCCAAAGATAATTCTTGATGTATGATACCTATTCACTGAGATTGACCTATTGTTACAAAATCTTTACCTGCTCTTGAAGTTTGTTGGCTTTTTGTTCATGTCCCTTAGAAGTAATCAATGTATTTTTATTTGATGTTTCCAGAGTTTGAATGGTGCTTTTCAAGTTGATTATCTCATTATTCTTTAGGGACATCTCTTCCATGGCTTTTACTATGTCAACTGTTTCACCTGTTTGATTTACTTGTGATGTAATTGACACTGCAGTTGCCAATACTCCTCCCAGTGCTAAATGTTCTGCCAATGTGGAAGGGACAGTAGCAATCACCATTGGAATGCAATATGAATGGAGGTTTCTTGTGCTTTTTTCAGTGTTTCATTTTCCTTCATTAGAGTTTCTATCTAATTTTCCATCTCTTTGATCTGAGCTATCATCTTTAAAACTAGCTGCATAGTTTCATCCTTTTCTGTTTTCTCCTGAAGAATTTCTTTAGCCTGTGGGTGCTCACTCTGTGGTCGTTTAAGTTGCTTTCTCAAGGCAGAAATATCTTCATTCTTTTGACTTATAAATGTCTTAGCAACTTCAATATTGGAGGGATCCACTCTAGTTTCTATCACCAAATCTTCTAAGGATTTGATCCTCAAATCCTTAGCATGTAGAGATGCTTTATCTAATTTCATTTGAGTCTGTAAATTAGATACAGTCTTTTGAAGCATGGTAGCACTCATGGTTTTTTTAACCACATTTGAATAAATAATTTCAGTGGCACTGCTGTGGAAATCTATCTGATCCAATTCATGTATTGTATCAGTGTCCACCTCCATATATTTCTTTGTATAATCAACAATTGACTTAGGATCATCAACTGTGGGTTTCAAAAATGACATGAGCATACCTATCTTTGTTTCCTGGCTTTTTTTTAAGGAATTTAGAATAAACCTCATTCTTAATTTCCTCATTTCTTTCTATGATTTGTTTTTATTTCTTTTGAATGTCAGAATCTATTTCTTCTGCTGCTCTAGAAGAGGAGGAAGCTTCTGAATTTACCTGTGTTTCAACCATTTCTTTGCCCTTTTCCTGTGTTAGTACCTGCTCTTTCTAAATTTCTTTAAGTGTCTCATTGACAATTAAGGTGGCTTCATCATTTGTTTGCTGACCATTATTATCATCTATATCTATGACCCCTTCTTCTTCTATAGTAGTCATTTTGGCCTTCTTGCTGTGAATACTTTTGAATTTATTTTCTATAATGGTCTCTGCAGAATAGCCTTCTTCTTCTCTGGGTCTTTTATTGGACACTTCTGCTTGTTTGCCAACTGTAATCACCTGTGTATTATCCATATGCATGTTATCTATTTGCATTCCATGTGTATCGTTTGTTTGCATTTCCTAAATATCATCAATCAATGTGTTTGCAACCCATTCAATCTGATTAGCATACTTTTCAATTTGTGGCTTTGAGTCATGTAGGAATAGAGTTAACTTACACTTGACCCTGAGGTTACTTAAAACACCTTGAGGGTCATAGTTCCAGTGAAAATTTTCTTGGAACTTAAATTTTGATAATTTGTTGACTATCTCTTTCAAAGCATCTCTGTTATTGACTATGAAGGGGCCAATTTGATTTTTTAGCTTGAACTGTGCTTTCTTTTTGGAAGCTATGAAATTCACTGCATCTGCATTCAAGATCTATCTCAAGTACTCCAAAGAAAAAATTCTGGTAGTTAGAAACTTGGGTAATTTGTAAGGAGCTAGGAGTGCACAATATACTCTGATTTATGTGTGATTTTTGTACAAATACTAGTCTCTTACCTTACAGTTTTCAGACAACTATAAAATTCTCTTGATGTCTTCATTAATCCTTGGTGGCTCTGCTTTGTTCAACAAATTCATGGTAGGTTTAATAAACAAATCATTGAAGCATTTGTAGTTGTATTCACTGATGTTGTTCCTGAGTAGAGAAGTCCAGAATATCACTGAAAGTGGTTTACCTTCCACATCCATCTTCTGCAATGCAATAGGGAAATTTTCTACCGGAAAAAATAGGAAGAGATATAAAAGATAGGATGAATATTTGAATACTCCTTCCTCAGGTAATTTAGTCAACTGATAATGCATATTATTAGCAATGAATTTGGAAAAGTTGAAGACTAGTTCTGGATGTTGTCCTGGAGACAAGGTAGAGAGGAAACCTAGAATGGAGGCATCTATAAACTCATCACTAGCATAGCCTAGAATGAATGAAATCATGGAAATGATTTTTCTAGAGCCCTCAGGGAAGTCAAAAGTGTCATAAGGTGGATTTACCTTAGGAAGTGTTGTGTGGATTAATCTGTCTTGCAGACAAGACCGATTTCCCTAGTACTAAAAGTATCTAGCAACAAACAGCCAAATAAACTAATCTTTCTCTAAGCATATATTATTTACAAAAAGCTCTATAGAGGTGTAAAAGACTTACCATATGTCCAACACTTGTTTGAAGTTGTTGTTGTCCCTCGTGCACTTGAAGGATTTATCCTCGTAAATCTGCAGTCATAAACAAGCAAAATATCAAATAGCATCTGTATAGAAATCATCATAAATCATGCTTATCATAGTGATCAAGGAATCTATGAAATAAACCATTAACTAACAGCTTAGTGAGAAAAATGAGTATATCTGTATTAATTTCAAAAAAAAGAAAACCTTACAACCTTAGCCTTGATGTTGCACAGGCCTTCCTGGGGTCCGAAGCAGGAGTCTCCTCTACTTTGATAAGCTCTGCACTCCAACCAAGACAAATAGAGGTATGTGATCCCTCCTCACAAAAATCTTAGTCAAATGAGTCTGAATCCGAACAGCACTTAACCTCAAATATTCTAAAGCTTGAACTCCCCTTGAGGCTACCCAATGCCTCTTTTTATAGTGGAAAATAGGAGGTTTTCTGTTCCAACTATGAAGGGATAGAAACCTCCTTCAAAGGGATAAGCTCCTCACATCAGGGGGTTAGCTCCATAAGGTAAGGGATACATGCACCTTAAAAGAGCGGTTCTGCCACCGCAAGATTATTTCTAGAGGCTTCTAGAATTTACTGTAAATGATATTTTTGGAATTTAGTATTGCCATTTTGATATTTACAGGGGTCTGCACCTATAACACAGAGAAAGTGCATTCAGTTACGCAGGAGAGCTGAACATTAGGTGCGGGACCGCAGGCAAGATAGAGAGAAAGTGCGACACCAAAGTTAAGGAGATTTTTAGGAACTTTTCTTTGATTTTCAAGGCTTGACATGAGGAACTAATATGTTAGACTTGCAAAGGGGGAAGTATGAGTAATAATGAGCTCATACACATAGAAGAATGTCAGGATGAAAATTTTCAGTGTAACAGATTGCCCCCTAAAGTGCAAAGTCTGGAATAGATGAAGCTAAAGTCTGTCATATATGAAGAGTGCAGTACTTTATCATTTCAAGGATCATCCTATGGACACCCCAGTCAGAACTTGTAAAAACATTCAATGCAAAATATATATGTATACATATCATCACTAAGGTAGGAATTCCCATACTCAGATCAAAACTAACTAGAAACTGACTCAAACTGTTCTAATACAGGAATGATTTTGAATACATCACAGTATAGACATGTGTAGGCACAGTATGGACGCAGCCATCTGTTTATAAATATTCCACTGTATAAATGATAACAAAATTCCTCGCAGCCTGGATGGTAGAAACTAGATCCAGGGTCTTGATTTCTGCATCTTGAACTAGTACGATTCTATCCATGTGAATGAATGTGTCGAAGTCGAACATGATAGAAACCACTTGATTACCAATCAATGATGTAAACTATTAACAAGTGTTAGAGTAACCACCAGTAATGTCAATGGCTCTCAAAGTACCCAGTACAATCCATGAAATGTGAATGGATGAGCTGAAGTCGAACATGTCATGGAATCATTCGATCGAAGGTCAATGATGTAACCTGTTGTCGAAGGTGAGAAACCTGCCATTGAGGCATGTAGATTTCAAGGTACTGACGATTTCTAGATAATGAGTTGTCATCGATAGAAAGTGATCTGTCGTAGGCAAGCCCACAACACAAAATCATAGATCAAGTTTTGAAAATATATTGGGAAGGACTGACTCAGGGATGGTCAAAATGGATGACAGATATTTTGCAGATGAATGGTTTATTTGAACTGTCCTCTTGAACACATAACGACACTGCAGATGGCTTGGTAACAATTTACCCAAAGCTAATACCTAGAAAATGGATGAAGACTTTTAATGAGGTTTGATTAATTGTTAGGAAAAGGATTTCCCAACCCAAGTGAACAAAAAGTGTCGTGTTCAAGAGTAGTTAACTGGATTTTCGAAAAATCAAAATACAACAAACAAGTCCATTTTTCTCTTTTTTCCCCCACCATTTCTGGCAAGTACCTCTTTATTTTTGACAAGCTTGAGGAGCATAACATTTTCTTGTTTAAAAGCTCATCCTTCGGATGTGTCCAACTTAGTTTAAGAATAAAACCCTAAGAAGGAGTGGTTTGTTCCTGTTTGAAATTGAACAGGTCCTTTACTGTTAAATTTTAACGAGTCCAGTATAGGAGAAACTCGGTGCTTTTGAATTTTAGGGAGTCAGAAGAAAAACTTAAGAAAACTCCATGGGTGTACTTTTTCGTAAATTTAGTCTCTCGAGCCCGAAAAAGGATAAAATAATGCGGGAGAGAACTCTATTGACCGTAGTTAGTCAACGTATACCTTTTTCGTAAATAGTCCATTTCAGTCCGTAAAAGGGGTAAACTTATACTGAAGGGATGATTATTCATTTACTTTAACGAGTTTGAATAATCAAGTACTCGACAATATTTTCATGTTTAGAGAGTCTGAAAAGGGCTTAAAAGAGGACTCCAATGTTTCGCTTTTTCGTAAATTTTTGAAAGAGTCCGAAAAAGTGATAAAAGTATGCTCTTTGTTGAAAAATGATCAATTCTCCTGAAAAATCCAATTTCTACACAAAAACTTGAAACATTACACATACATGTTTAAGATAAGTAAAAATACTTTCAAAAATACCCTTTTTAAAGTGAAAAATAAACAAATTAAAAATTTATCTATTCGAAAAAACTTATAAAAAGGACTTTTCCAACTTCATTTTTACCGTTCAAGTTCAGAGTGAAAAGTAAAATCTTTTGGGTAAAAAAGTTCCTGTGAAGATTCTGGAAAATCCGTCTGACGAAATCGAGAACCGTTAGCTCCAGGTAATCCACGACCTCCTAATCTTGCATTTCATCCATTTACAGTTCATTTTTAGGCTTTAGATTTTATTTTTAAGGGAAAAATATGTTTTAAAAAATCACCCGCGGAGGTTCGCAGGTGCAACACATGGGCCGTGCAGACCCTGACTTTTACCTATGTAGAAAAAGGTCGTGGGTCCGCACTTGTCCCACAGCGCGTGTACATTCCTACGCACTGTGTATGAAGACAAAGTGCGATCCCTGCGTATTTGAATTTCAAAATCAAATTTCTCATTTGTCGCCCAAAAATTTTCAAATTAGATTGTTCTAACATATCTTTTTATGCATTGTAGGATTAACAAGATGTTGATTTGGAGAGAACGTGAGCATGAGGACGTGGATGAAGCTGCAATGCTCCATTTTCCCACAATGCAAGCATTAAGAGCATGCAGTTTGTATAAATTCTGGGCCATCCAAGGCATGAGGGCACAGGTAGACCTCCTAACATGGCTGGTAAACAGGTGGAACGTATAGGACCAGTGTTTCATTATTAGCGGCCACTGGCTCGAAATTGAGTTGGAGGATTTTTATTTTCTGGCTGGTTTTTCCAAGAGGGGCGAACAAATTTCCTTGTTTGGGACTAGGCCAGGTGGCTAGACTGTCGCTAGCCTTCGCCGAGATTTCTGTAATGATTAGGAACACCCTAGGGACAAACGAATTGACATAAAAACTATCATCCATCCCAAGCTGAAATTTATTGCGTTTACTGTTACCAAATTGTGTGGGAGTGCAGCACTACATGTGGCTACCGGTTCCCAAATGCACATTGCTATGGACTATTTTTGAGGCACCATTTTAAACTGGTGCGAAGCTGTGTTGGCCAATGTAAAAGGCCAACTAACTAGAGTGAAGAATGGAAAACTAAATAAATTTGGATATGGATCTATCGTAGTCACCTTTTCTCTAGAGAGGATCCCCATGTTAGCTTCGCAGAATATTCCTGTTGATGCCGGTCGACCTCGAGAACCTAGGATGGTTCGTTGGGTTGCATTGATGGCCCGTCATGGTATTGAGGGTGTCGAGATTGTCCGATTTCCTCCTTCATATTTTCGTTGGCTGGAACGCCAACTTTTTGTTATAGAAGAATTTCCATATGCCGGGATAGATTTCCGCGGTGACCGAGAGATGACTCTCCCAGCAGGGGAACAATGGGATGAATCAGGTAAAATCATTTTCAACAATTTCTAAATTCTAATTTTTTTTGTATTTTTATCGTCTTTAAAATTAATAACCAAAAATTTTGAATGCAGATGTGGACCCATGGTGACCAGCCCATCTCCATCCTTATGAAAGAAGACAACCAATTGTAGCCGCACCAGCCCCAATAGGCCAATCAGTAGAAATCCTGTCTAATTTAGAGCATCACCTAGAGCGTCTGACTCTAGATATTCCAGAGACGGACCTAGATGAGATTCCACTCAAATTACAAAGATACGTGATTGGTGTTCCAGGACCTTTTAGGAGGTTCCTATGTAGGGTGGCCCGGGCAGTGGTCTCTTATCGTGATCACCATCAGTGATGGGATGATCAGGTCGTAGACTCATATTTTTCACCTTTTTTGTTACCATTTTTTTGATCATAAGGTTTTTCCAACCTATGATCGAAGACGATGTATATTTTTTGAAAACACTTCTATACTATGATATATCACTATTTACCAGCTATCTGTGTACATATTATGAATGTTATTTGATTTACTGCTTTGATTATTGCAAATGTAAATTTATCATACTAGAAGCAACTGAATCTACTAATGTATTTAAATGTCTTGGAATATGTTGATATTCAATGTAATCAAATTCACGTTCCAAGAGATGAACTCTTAAAAATAGCCGTAACAACACTGGATTTCTAATGGCATAAACCCTGTTAAGCTGTAATACAACAAGTTCAGAATCCAACCTAACAATCAAACACCGAATTCCAAATGATATGGATTCAGATAATAACTCAATCACCGCACTATACTCGGCAATGTTATTCGTTGTTTGACCAAGGCTTATCCCATGCATGGATACTAACTTGTCAGAAGGTGAATAGATAACCCAAGCTGCGGAAGAAATGTTCCGTGTACTATGAAAAGCACCATCAGCAAAACCAATGTAGGTTTGAAGAGACGTCGACATCTGCAATATTAGGAGTAAGACTCAGATAAGCAAGAATAGTGATAAAAAACACACTTCTAAACTAGGCACGCTTTTCTAATCTAAGACACACCAGCAGTAAAGAAATCTAATCTAATAAAAAATCTCCACACCAAGTTTAAGCATATTATCGGTTCAAATAAAGCCCATTTCTGGGTTTATCTAAAGGGACACCGTCAAAATATATCAGCTCATAGGCCCCTTTTTCCAGCTTTCGCTTAAAAATGAAAGGACCATGCCACATAGGCACGAATTTCCCAGCTCCTAGCTTATCATTGGCTTGATCATAAACTAAGACTAGGTCTCCTTCTGAAAAATTTCGAGGGGTAACACTTCTATCATACTGAGCTTTTATTCGTTTGACATGAGCCTCATTTGCTATTGCAACATTACGTCGATTCTCATCCAGCTGAGCCAAGTACAAAAAACTTTTCTCCTCTTCAGACGTAGCTAGGAGTAATTCTATGGCTAATTTCAATGACAGAATTTCGCATTCAATCGGCAACACAACTTCCAAACCGTAAACTAGTTGAAAGGGAGTGAAACCAGTTGATGTTTTTACTAAGGTTCGATATGCCCAAAGTGTTGTAAATAACATGGAATGCCAATTCGTCTTGTGAATAACAATAATTCGTCTGATCATGGTTACTAAAAATTTATTTATGGCTTCAACTAGAACATTGGCTTGTGGATAATACGGAGTGGAACTATCGTGGTGCATACCAAGTTGATCTGTCAGTTCAGTCATCATGATATTCCAAAAATGACTTCCATGATCTGTAATAATGGCTTGAGGAACACCAAACCTAGCAATTATGTGATTAAATATGAAAGTTGCAGCAGTCTTTCCGTCAGCCAAAAATGTAGGCATCGCCTCGGCCCACTTAGTAAAATAATCTACCGCTAAGATAATATATGCATGCCCCCCGGCCGAGTGAGGGTTACATGTAATAAAGTCAATACCCCATTTCGCAAAAGGACTGACAACAATTATAGGGTGAAGAGGAGCGGGTGGTGCACACATCTTACGATCAAAAAGTTGACAATTGTGGCATTTCCGGACTGCATAAATACAATCTTTGAATAACGATGGCCAGAAATAACCACAACGCAATATCTTTTGGGCTGTGGCATACCTAGACATATGACCGCCACATGATCCAGAATGGCAGTCATTTAAAACCTTTTCAGCTTCTTCATGAGTAATACAGCGGTAGAAAACAGAATCCGCTCCACGACGATAGAGTGTATCACCAATAATATTGTATTGTTGGGATTGGAAGCGTTATTTCCGTCGCTGAGATCGTGAGATTTCAGGCTGAAAATATTGGGTTTGGAGATAAACGATAATATCCCCATACTATGGATCAAGAGTACTGATAAGAAACAAAGATTCGTCCGCAATGGGCTCTTCTGCCACAGTTTCAGTATCAGTAGAGGGGAAATCACACATCAGTTCTACGAAAACCAAAGATTTCTTTGCCTTGGATTTTTCAAATTCCAAGTCAAATTCCTGCAGGATGACTGATCCAGATTTATGCAGGAACGCAACAGAATAAACATATAACCATAAATATAGAGATTCAGCGGAAATAACACTTCATTTCATTAATATCAAAGAACTGAAATTTGCTTACAGACAGAATGGAAATAAAACTAGCTAGGGCGCTGGTAGCTATATTTGAGAAGAGATGTCGCAGCTACAGGCCTCTGAACTCAGTTACAATGAGGCTCGAGGGCCTATTTATTATTGAGAAACAATGGGGAACCCTAAACATCCCAAAAACCTAACCCTAGGAGATGAAGCGCCAAAACTATGGGCCCCGTTTGGGTAAATTGGTGTTTCAACTTCCCAGGGACGTAACTTTGGCATCCTATCTCCGTTTGACGCACATGATACATCATTAGAAAGCTCTATCCAAGGACTACGACTTCCGAGACGAATTGGATGATCCAATGTGTTGGTAATCCGATACCCAAAAAACGTCGTTTAGGGCCTCAAAACGGCTCCGGAAGTTCAGGACTCGAAAAACTGCTAAAAATAGTAAGTTATGCCGAAACTGAAAAACTAAAAGAGACAATCGTGGGGGCCCAAGTGGACTAGGCGGGTGGCCACCAATATCCACTTGGATCATTCCTCCCCCCTTAGGAAGCAATGGTCCCCATTGCGTTAAGTTCCTGCATGAGATGAGGAAATTTCTGCTGAACTTGGTCCCTGGTGAACCACTTTCCTTGGTGCAGGAGTTGGCCAGCTTTGACAACCCGATACAGTTGGATCTTCTGTTGGCGAGTGTTCTTGATTTGCATGTCCATGATATAATCTGTGGTGGCCTGTTCCATGTAGTCTGGGTTTAACTCTGTTGGTGTGAGTTGTTCTGCAATGTCAGAGGTGTCCAATAGAGGTGGGAAGTAAGGACGAAGGCGGTCCACATTGAATATTTGGTGCATACCAAGGAATGGTGGAATACTTAGCTCAAAGGCATTGTTCCCTATAGCCTTGGTGATGGTGTACGACTCGTATCGGAGCGGGCGAAGCTTGCAGTGGGGTCCAGTGAGGCGCTCCTTCTGCAAATGTAGCCATACTTTGTCGCCCACCTGGAAGTTGTGTGGCACCCGGTGTTGATCATGGCGTTGCTTGTACTTGGCATTGGCTCTGTCCAATATATCATGAACTTGTTGGCAGATGTGTTGAATGCGCTCGATGAAGCTACTGGCTTTGTCAACTTCAGACTGGACATGAGCTGAATTGGCCTGAGCAGCTACAAATGGCATGGCTACGTCAATGGGACATAGTGGCTGGAATCCCAAGCCCACCTGAAAGGGGCTATGGCCAATTGAACTGTGGAGAGCCCGGTTATAACTATGTTGTACATAAGGGAGGCTCTCGTCCCATGTGCGTGGATGCTTTGAATTGTACATGCGCAGAATGTGTACAATCATTCCGTTGACGACCTCTGTCTGGCCATCTGTTTGGGGATGGAAAGCTGTGGACTTGGTGAGCTTGGTATCCAACATCGACCAGAGGCTGGACCAAAATGTGCTGAGGAACCTGCTATCTCGATCTGATATGATAGACCGTGGGATCCCAAAGTGCACCCACACTCGTTCAAAGAAGAGTTTAGCAGTGGCTTATGCTGTGATATTCTTCTTACAGGCCGCCATGATGGCCATCTTCGAGAATCTGTCAACGACCACGAAAACACAGTCATTTCCATTCTTAGTAGAAGGCAGGCCTGACATGTAATCCATGGAGATGGATTCCCACGGTCGACTAGGGGTAGGTAGTGGAGTATATAGGCCTTGCTTCTTGATGGTCGGTTTGGCAATGGCACAAGCAGTGCAGGATCTGATGTGTTTCTCGACATCCTTTCGAAGGTTCGGCCAATAGAAATACTTCTGTAGTATTGCTACTGTTTTCTCGACCCCGAAATGCCCAGCGACTCGACTGTAGTGTGCTTCCCATATCATCTTGGCACGCTCGCTTGAAGGAACACAAAGGTGTCCCAGGTGACATAAAAGTGCATCTGGGAGGTGAAAATTTGGAACTTGCGTGCCCCCCAAGAGTGCCTTGTAAGTGTGGCCGAATTCTGGGTCACTCTCATAGAGAAGCGGCCAATCAGAAGTCTCGTGCCCACAAGAGTTGAGCACGGTGGTAAGCGCCACGATCGGTGGTCGGCTGAGGCAGTCTGCAACATTATTGGTGCTACCCTTCTTGTACTTGATGTTCAAATGAAACTGTTGCAGATATGTGGACCACTTCTGATGGCGATCATTCTGCAACTTCCCTTGTGTCTGTATGAACTGCAGGGGCCGGTGGTCTGTGTGGATGATTGCTTCCTTCCCCAAAATGTAATGCTTCCATTGTCGACAGGCTTGCACAATGGAATACATTTCTTTGTCATAAGTGGGATACTTGCGAACTGTCTCAGACAATGTCTCACTGTGATATGCCACTGGATGTCCCTGTTGAGTAAGAACTGCCCCAATAGCATAGTCAGAGGCATCTGTCTCGATCTCAAATGGCTGCTGCAAGTCCGGTAAGGTGAGCACTGGGGCAGAACAGAGGCGATTTTTCAATTCTTTGAATGCCTTCTGTTGAGGTTCCGACCAAAAGAATTTTGCTCTCGCTCCTCCTTTGGTGACTTGACTCAAGGGCCAAGTGATATGAGAGAATCCTAACACGAATCTACGGTAGAAATTAGCAAGACCCAGAAAGCTGCGAAGCTCTGTTATAGTAGTCGGGGCTGGCCAATCCCGAATGACTTGGATCTTGGCCGGATCCACATGCACCCCCCTTTCATCAATAATGTATCCCAGATATTGAACCTGGGTCATGCCAAAAGTGCACTTCTCCAAATTGGCACACAACTTGTGTTGCCGCAGTGTTTGGAGGACTTGTCGGATGTGGTGAAGGTGCTCTTCCCAAGTCTGGCTGAAGATCAGAATATCATCCAAGTACACCACTACAAATGAGTTGATGAATGGCCGCAAGATGTCATCCATCATCCTCATGAAGGTGGCGGGAGCATTCGTCAACCCAAAAGGCATGACCAACCATTCAAAAAGGCCTTCCTTGGCTTTGAAGGCAGTCTTCCACACATCGGAGGGTTCAATTGGTACCTGGTGATACCCAGACTTCAGTTCAATCTTGCTGAAATATTTTGCACCTTTGAGTTGGTCCAGAAGGTCATCAATCCGTGGGATTGGGTACCTATTCCGGACAGTGATCTTGTTCAGCGCCCGATAGTCAATACAGAGTCTCCACGTCCCATCCTTTTTCTGTACCAACACGATCGGGCTCCCACATGGCGATGAACTTGGTCTGATGTGACCTTTCTGCAACAGCTCCTGAATCTGCCTCTTGATTTCATCATTTTCCAGAACAGAGCGTCGATAGATCGGTCCATTGGGTAGCGGCGCACCTGGGGTCAGATCAATCGGGTGCTTGACCTGGCAGTGCAGAGGAACCCCCGTGGGTGAGGTGAAGATGTCCCCGTACTCCTCCACGACCTTATCCATTTGTTGTTGTCGTGCAAAGGGGCCCTGTCTGGAGGTCGTGGCCACAGTCTTTGCCCCGGGCCGCATCATCGGTGAAAACGACCTCCTAGTTTGGGAAATGAGCTTACCGCATCAAGCTTACAGCAAACCAGCAGATAGCCGTAAAGGTGGTAATTTCTAGTATCCTGCATAACTTATTCCTCAAAGTACAGTCAACAAAGACGAGGCCGAGACTACACAAAAAAGATAACGCTTCCACAAGTATGGCTTGCCTTAATAATACATCGAAAAACAAGAATAGAGCAACGTCACATAATACTCACCGTGAAGGGCTTCAGCGTTACAGGGAAGGCTGCATCATTGGCCGACGCGAGATCTCGTCCTTGGTGAAGCCACCGACAGGTATGGAGGTGAGCTATGGTCGCAAGCCCAACCTGCCGCCGTCCGTCGAGATGAGGTTCTTTTGGCTCCCATTGTCGACAATGAATTGTACCAGGGAGCCCTTTACCCACATCTGGGAGTGGAAGAGATGTTCCTCCTCCTCTGGATCTTCCGGTTCCTCCTTCTGGATCTTCGTAGTGGCAACAGTGGCATTGGGCTCCACATCAATAATTTGTTTCCCTTTGTCATTCCCCTTTCAAAGTTCCGACGTGAGGTCAGAGCATGCATCTGACTCAGAAGCCCTCATCTCGGCCACTAGCGACTGCTTGGCCCGACACTCACTTGGGTTGTGAGTGGAGCTCTTATGGAACTCACACCACTTTCCCGTGTCCTTCTTTGGCTTTGCGGTGCTGTTCTTTTCTTGTGGCTTCGATGAGTTGTCTTTAGCCGCCATGCCTTGGCTCGGTCCTTTGTTCTGCGGTTTGGGAGCACCTTTCCTTGCTTTTGATTCGCAGATCCAAAGTCTCGCTTCTTCTGCTTGAATTGCCACCTTCGTTTGGCAGCATAACGGTAGTGCCGTACCAAGCGAGGAGATGTCGAGGAACACATTTTCTCCCGAATGCATTCATGCAGACAAAACGCGATACTTTAGCACCAAATGTTTCTCTCCGAATCTTGATACCCAACTTTGTGCGTTGTATGGAACAGATCTTTCTACCGTGCACACACAGATCCCTTCGTCGCAAATATATTCCGTTATCAGATGTACTTGTCCTCATAGCTCCCCATGGGATAGCATCGTTTCCTGATGCCTCGCAAAGAATTCCAAGTTGGTACTACGAGAACAAGAGAGTGGCCCCGTCCGATCCTCGTTCACGCAGGTTTCCACCGCCTCCTTAACATGGGGGGTAGCTTTGAGGAGTGCAAAACAATCTTCTCCTAGTCTGAAAGTTATGAACAGAGAAATATCCTTCTCTAGTAGATTTAACCATCTATCTACTTCAGACCGCGTCTATTTTACCCTCAAATATCGGAATGTCAAAATTTACTTGTACCTTAAAAGGAGTCGCACCTCCATAGTGGCTACTGGATGTAGATGCGCAGCCGGTGGTCAGTCGTTGAAGGATTTGGGAAAATTTATCCATCATCGCGTTCCTTTTTTTTTCAAGGACCTCCTCGAGCAATATTTTGATAGGATATCCTGCTTCCTCATATTTCTTTTCGTCCCCCATGGGCGTCTGTCAGGGTTTGTGAGGCTGATCTTGCAAAGGTTCCACCAGATCGAGCCCTGGCCCTTATACCCCGACCTCATCGGGGACATGCAAAGAAGGATCGAAGAGAAGAAACCGCTATGATACCACCGATCCGGATTTATGTGAATGCAACAATAAACATATAACCATAAATATAGAGATGCAAGAAATAATACTTCATTTCATTAATATCAAAGAACCGAAAACCTCTTACGCATTTAATGGAAATGAAACTAGCTAGGCGCCGGTAATGACCCCGAGAAGATATGTCGTGGCTACGTGCCTTCGAACTGAAAGGCTACCGAGGCCTGAGGGCCTATTTATTATTGAGAAACAATAGAGAACCCTAAACATCCCAAAAACCTAACCCTAGGAGATGAAGCGCCAAAACTATGGGCCCCGTTTGGGTAAATTGGTGTTTCAACTTCCCAGGGACGTAACTTTGGCATCCTATCTCCGTTTGACGCACATGATACATCATTAGAAAGCTCTATCCGAGGACTACGACTTCCGAGACGAATTGGATGATCCAATTCGTTGGTTATCCGATACCCAAAAACGTCGTTTAGGGCCTCAAAACGGCTCCGGAAGTTCAGGACCCGAAAAACTGCTAAAAATAGTAAGTTATGCCGAAACTGAAAAACTGAAAGAGACAATCGTGGGGGCCCAAGTGGACTAGGCGGGTGGCCACCAATATCCACTTGGATCAATGACTATCCATTTGGAATACTTTCCCCCTAGCAATTGTTTGGTTAAAATGTACATCATAGGGTTACAGTCATAAATTACTGTGGTTTTGTGTAGTAAGATGTAGTGTCTAAATCTTTGGATAGCTTGAACAGCTGTCAAGGCCAATTTCTCCACATGTGTGTATTTGATCTCAGTCGGATGTAGATTTCAACTAAGATAGTAAATCACATGTTCAGTGTTAGATTCATCTTCCTAAACTAAAACCATCCCAATTGTGGAATGAGACACAGCAAGGTACAAAACGTAATCGTGGTTGTAGTTGGGAGGATGCAATAACGGTGCATGGGTCAACGCGTGTTTAAGTGCATCAAAAGATCAATCAGCGATCTCATCCCAAAAGAATGGAATGTTATGTTTCAGCAACCGGGTAAAACCCTTTGTAAGCTCGACATAGTTAGGAATGAACCGACGTAAAAAGTTTGCTTTCCCCTGCAAACTTTGGAGTTGGCGTAAAGTTGAAGGAGGAGATAAATTGACAATAGCTTCGACCTTCGACGGATCGACGCGAATGCCTGCTTTCAAAACAACAAATCCCAGTAAACGACCATATTCTACACAAAAAACACATATGTGTGGATTCAACCTAATTTGATAATGCCTACATCTCATAAAGATAGTTCATAAGTGAGTGAGATGGTTGGCCCTACGTGATGAATGAGCAGGTAAATCATCAAGATAAGGCTGCACAATGTGCTTAATGTCATGAAATGCGTAATACATAGCCCTTTGAAAATTTGCTCCAGCGTTCTTCAATCCAAAGGGTAGTTTGCAATAAGCAAATGTCCCCCACAGACAAATAAAAGTTGTTTTTGGCTGATCAGTAGGGAGTATGTTTATTTGATTGTAACCAGAAAAAACCATCCATAAAGGAAAACATTTCACTGCTGGCACAATCAACGATTATTTGATCGATATAAGGGGTTGGATAATTGTCTTTAGGACAAGCTCGATTAATATCCCTATAATCGATACATACTCGTATCGTTCCTTGTTTTTTAGTCACAGGAACAATATTCGATACCCAATCTGTTAAAGGAATTAGATAAATGAAACCTGCACGAAGTAATTTTTCAACTTCTGCTTTGATAGTAGCAGCTTTTCTAGGATGTATTTGACGTAGACGTTGATGGACAGGTTTGGCATCTGAGTAAGTCTTGATTTCATGTACGACAATTGACGGATTGATTCCTGGAATTTCTTCATAGGACCAGGCAAACACATCACGGAATTCTTGAAATAGGGCTTTATAAGTTTGAATTTCATCTTCCGTCCAACAAGCACCTATATGAATGTTTTCAATTATTCCTGGTTTTACTGAAATGTCAATTGGAATTGTTCGAGAGATATTTTCCAAATTTAAATCAGAATTTAGGATTTTGCAATGGATTCTGCGGTTCTTTGACATATTCAACAGTAAAAATAGAAGCGAAATCATCTTCAAAACGATCCAGCTCAGGTAAAAATGAATATCGGTGATGTAGATCTTCCCATGGTAAATCGTCAATAGAAAAAAATTCACAAGTCTGCTCATCAGTATGAACAAGATCAGGAAATGTCGTTGTGGCTGAACTAGATATAGAAAGAGATTCCTCATGGATCCCATTCATTGGATCAGTTTCGATTGAAGAGGGGTCGGAAAGTGACTGTACAGCCTGATATGCAATTTCATATGGACTCAAAGGCATCATGCCATCAAATGAATCTAACTTGTAGTCGGAAGGTATGATCCAAGGATCATCAAACATAACAGTGTCTGACGAAATCATGTGAATAGTTGCAATAGAAGGCGATACGTTAGGAGGAGGAAAGGAAAAAGTTCCTAGTAAACTAGAATCTTTAATAAAACCTACTCCAACATCCTTGTAAGGGATAGCCGCTTTACCAATGTGCTGGATTGTTTCTGTAGAGGTTGGGTCAGAAGAAAAATAAGTTAACTGATCTATTGTAACGATCCTTCCTTGATGTGGAAATTTTATGAGTCGAAAGACCGAAGAAACAACAACAGTCATAGCATAAGTCCAACTACGACCTAGGAGAAGGTTGTAATCTAGAGGGGCATCAACCACTTCCACATCTAGATTTACGGTTTTACCTTCGACCCCTATGGGTAAATCCTGCAAAATACCAAAAGGGTGGAAACCTCGACCATCAAAAGCCTTAAGAATCATCGGAGACTGGTTGAGTGTAGGAGAACCAAGAAATTTCCAACACTGAATCGACATAATACACGTTGAAGCTCCCTCATCAATCACAGTCTGAAATATCGGTTTGCTTTTTACGAACACTAGAATTTGGAAAGCCATTTGGTGAGGTAGGCGAGGTGTACTATTTTCTAAATTGAAGATTATAAGGTTGGAATCCTGAATATCGACAGCTCCTATGGCAGAAAAAAGTAATTTACGTTGTGCTGGGCATGATTGCAGCACTTCCAAAGCCGACATTGCTGAAGGGGAAATAGCTAAGTCTTCAACAATGTTGTAATTCTGAGCAACTCTTGCATGTGGATTGAAAGCTGATTTACGAAGAACACCTTTAGCAGGTGGTTTGATTATTAAGTCTGGATTTGGCTTCTCGATTTGTAGTGGACCAGAAATAGGAGGAGGTTTAGTTGATGTATTTGCACTAGAAGATTCCGCTTCTTTACCATCAACAGGATTCTTAGTACCATAATCTTGCGATCGCGTCGCAATCCTTACATGAGACATCATCAAAACAGGTTCTTCTGAGGCAGTCGAGGTAGAACCAACCATCTTACTATCTTGAGTCGGAAAAGGATCCTTCAAGACAACAGGTTATTGTGAACCTTTAACGAATTTCACAACCTCTACTCTATGTGGGCATTCCTTAGTAAAATGATCCTCGTCACAAATGTAACAAGGATAGCGAGGTTTGCGTTTTTCGTCATTGGATTCAGTTTTATCAGTTTTCTCTTTTGAATTCTTTTTTTTTTTATTCTTCCCTTTCTTTTTATGACCAGATTTAGATTTGGTCATAGATGTCTCTACGACATGAATATCAGCAGAAACTTCGGGGGAAGATTCTCCTTTCAGAGAATCAGGTAAAGTTATAATAGGAGAAGAATTCTTTGAAGATTTCTTCTTCCTTTTAGTATTGATTGTACCAATCATACCGTCAGCGGCATGAGACCCTGAAGGAGCTGCAACTATTTGACCTTGTTTTGGAAGACCAGGAATTTTTTCATGTAAAGTACCTGACTGCGTATAAACGAGGTCAAGGTACTAATCTTGAGCAATTACTTGCTCTTCAGTAACAATGCCAGCCTTAGCTACATCTTCAGTGATTTTGGGTAACAATGATTTAGCAAACCATTCCGCAAAAATTTGATTTGGAATGTAAACTTTTACCAAATGCCTTCTACGTCGCCATTCATGAATATGATTAGAAATATATGTGGACGTGGATTGTTTTAGTGAAGTTAATAGTTTCGTGCCATTGTCGTATCTGACAGGAAACTAAAAATGAGTCAAGAAGGCAGTTGCTAATTGACTGAAATTATTAAAAGAGCCTCGTGGTAACTAAATGTACCATTTGGCAGCAAGAACAATAAGAGTTATTTGGAAAAGACATAAGTGAATTGAATAATCAATTATTGAATTAGATGCACACCAGAGGTGATAAGTGATAACATGATTTGATGGATCCTCTCCTAACTTACCTTCGATTTTTGGTATATCACTGGGCAACTTATGCGGCATTGGCAGCCAATACGGATAATAGAAAATCAGATCATTCATAAGGCACATCAAATTAGGTAAATCCAAAGTTGAAATAAATGGTAACTGACGGTTAGGGTCGCAAAAACCTTGAGTAGCCAAAGCAGTTCTAGGAGGCGGATATCTAGGATAACTGGGAATCGAATTTGCATTAGGAATTGTGTAACCTCCCGGGTAACCAGGATTAACTGAACCAAACTGGGGTTGTTGAGGATGTTGATAAGTATAGCTAGGGTACGGTTGATACTGATAATTTGGATTTTGTGAAACGGGACCGAATTGAGGCTGTCCCTGGTACGATTGATACGTGAATTGCGGTTGACTTGTGACAACTGTACTTGTACTAGCTTGTCCCGCAAACATCTGAATTGAAGTCTGAACTGAAGATCCTGACTGGGGTACAGAGACTTTAGGGATTTGCACGGATGCAAGGATAGAAGAACTCGGAGCTACAGATACTCCAGAAACAGGTGTTATAGGTTGAACAGACTTTGCAGCAGTTTGAGGCAGAATCTTAGGTGTACTAGGCCCAGCCTGCTGAACATAACTAGGTGCAGGAGTTTGAATAATTGGCTGGACAGGTTGCTGGGTTGGACCAAAAACCAAAGGTTGTCCAGGTTGAGAAGGAAACTGCACATTAGGCTGCATAGGTTGTTGATATTGGGACGGATCCCACACCATGTTCATTCCGGGGTATTGTCCCGCAGAAGGTTGAACGTAAGGACCATATCTTGGTTGAACGTAGCGTTGATAAGTAAGTGGTAAATTTCCAGTTCCTTGTATAGATGATTGACTAGAAGGCTGTTGGAAACCTTGAATTGGGTACTAACCTTGAGGTTGATAACCCTGAGGCACGTACTGAAGCTGGTGTTGATAAGGACCCTGAGGAGCATATTGAGCTTGGGGTTGACCTTGGGGTATGTACTGTCCTGAAGGTTGATATCCTTGAGGTATGTACTGTCCTTGGGCTTGTCCCCCAAAATAATATGATTCCACAGTTTGTCCTGGGGAAAAGCTACCTTGATGTTGCCCCCCAGGTGGTAACTGACTTCCTGAAGGTTTCCCCCCAGGCGGTAACTGACTACCTTGAGGTTGCCCCCCAGGCACTAACTGATTTCCCTGAAATTTCCCTCTAGGCGGTAACTGACTGCCTTGAGGTTGAGGATTCAGAATATTACCAGACATCATAAAGATTTTCTCTGTGTTTGAAATTTCAGTTTTAACTCCATTAAGACCAGATGATAATACATTTTCAATTGGCTGAGGAGCTACTCCCGAGAAAGTACCAGACAGAGCCTGATATCCTAGAGGAATAGAAGGACCACTGTGTAAAAATTCTTTCGGTGTCTAGGAAAACATGGATGACTCTCCTGCCATAATGGATGATAGATATTAACCTCTGGGTGTAGGATGAAATGGAATTCGAGGTGGAGAAAAAGCAAGACCCAGATTCTCTAAAAAAATTGTCAAGGATAGATACCAAGCAGTAGTTAAAATAGGGCTGTAGAAAATAGATTCACACTCCCTAAGATTTAAAGACTGAGGGGTTTTGGGAAGAGATAACTCTTCGTCTGGATTAGTAAGTTCTTCAATGGAAATAAGGCCAGATGGAAGATCTTCAGTGACAATATTTCTTACCCTAGGTGAACCAGGATTGCTAGAAGTTGGTATAATAAATCCTGAGGATGTTTCCAAAACAGAAGGTTTAGTTTTAGGTTCATAGATTTCAAGTTCGTCAGCTAGTTCACTGGAAGCAGAAATACTACCAGTAACTTCAGAAACTGAAATCAGTTCTTGAATGTGTTTTGTTGTGGGTATTTGATGATCAGGATGAACAACTATATATGAAGTTCCAATTTTTGTTGATCTAATTCTACCACTACTAGATGACACTAGAGCATGAAGCCCTTCAAGCTGACTTGCTGTATATTCAGGGGGTTTCCCTTGTAGTCTCCAAGATTGTCTTGGAAATTCTGCCACAATTAAATATTAACTAATCACATGCAAACAAATAAAATTTCAATGAAAACACCTAAAGTCTCTAAAGAAACAAACAGCTGAATCACACGCTTAAAAATCTAAGAGTTCAAACCACACACAAACAATAACTTCCCATACTAAAAACACTAGTTGGTGATGAAATCCAACTTAGTAGAAATTTAATACAGAAAGGGCAGTTGGAACAATTACCCCGACAACCTGCTTAATGAAACAGACTGGCACAAGTTTCCTCACAAAACCATCTCGTGTGAAGTGAACCCCCCAGAGAGTCCAAGTGAGTATAGTCGACATCTGCTCCAGGTACAGTGAGATCTTTCCTTCACTGTCACCTTAGGAAATAATCTTAAGTTTATGGACACTAAGGTTACCAACAGTAACAAATATAACTGGGGGAACAGTCTATGATCTGATCCCACGCACAAGGGCAGAGTAACAAAGCTCAATCCCCTTGAAGGTTCCTTGACATGGTCAATCCGAGGTTTACCGACAAGTGACCCCAGGCTCCTCGACAATGGTTAATCCGAGGTTTACTGTTTGTAATGCGCGCAAAATCTTCTATCTTCCCCAATGAAATAGAATTGATTGTTTCAAAGGTTCAGACATGATCTCGTGATTGACTTCTTTAAGAGAAGCTTCCTAGATTATACAAATTACAATTGGATTTATTTCCTACCGTAATATTTATCTACTTGTTTGTTTTTACTATCTTGGAGAGTTAATTACTCCCTACTCCAAGATACTAGCCTAAGCTATGTTGGTGATAAGAGCCCTAGAAATAAAAAGATTACTAGATGAATTTTAATTAAGTGTTACTTTTATGAGCTGTTTCTTAAGTCAATGGGTGCGGAAATGAAACTTTGATGGTGTGAAGACTCGAATTCCAAAAAAACACTAAAAAATGCACCTAAAAATGATAATCAATTCATTTTCTTTCAATGAAATTCTAGCTAAAGAAAGACTTCGAGAATGCAATTCTTTTAATAAACAATTCTCTCTTTAAACATAAAGAATAATTGAAAGAAAATATTTTTGTCTTTTCAACAATAACTCAAAATGAGACAAATTTTCAAAGCTCACAACAAAATCCTTTCACTTTCAAAAAATTGAAGCTACAAAAACAATTTTCCTTCAAAAGAAATCGACAAATTTTTAAAAGCACTCAAAACTACAGAACTAATTTTGAGATCTACAAACTTTAACAATCTAATTGAATAAAAGCTTTAAGATTTTTTGAAGAATGTTTTACTTAGTTGTTCAGAAAAATAAGGATCTATTCGTCCTGAATAACAAACAGATAAAAAACACTCAAATATGTTTTTTATAAAAAATGAAATTCAAAAACCTATAACAAATTTTTTTCGAAGATTTGCAAAGAAACAAGTAGATCTATTTCTCAATAAAGGATGATTTCATAATCAGGTTATATTCAGCAAAAAGACAAAAATACCAATGTAATCTGAGGTACTTCAAACTGCCAATGCTTTGAATCACTACAAAGTCGAAGTGAAAAGCAATCCAAAACACAAAACTTCTAGAAAATCATCAAAACACCAATACTGCTGGAATTCATTCACAAAAAGTTTTTGACAGAAACAATCATCAATCTGGGCAGAAACCAAAAACTCTAAATAAAAATAAAGATAAACTGAAGAAATAAATCTGGAGTTTCTCAAAATTTTAACAGGGTCTGCATGCTTCCAGAAGTGACAGGTGCGGT